>OX940976.1:33406431-33716808 GCA_954871275.1 Leptopterna dolabrata
CAGCCACAATTTGAACTTGGTCGAAGGGGCATTGGCTCTGAAGACGGATTCACAAATATTTTCCGAGGTTCCGAGTGAGCGTTGAAGGGTTTTACATTTTGAACTTGGTCAAAGGGGCATTGGCTCTGGAGACGGTTTCACAAATATTTTCCCAGGTTCCGAGTGACCATTGAAAGGTTTTATGTGAGGATTTAGATGCGTACAATTCTCACACAAAAGCCTGCAACGGTGAATGAAGAGTTGGGAAAATATTTGTGGTTTAATGATAGCTCAGGTAGCCCGAATCCCTGTGAGGAGGTATAGGAAGCGAAGCCTGCAGTCACCATTTCTAAAGGATAACTGTTTTTGGGGAGTGGTGAGAATACGAGAATAACAACTGTTTCCCTTCACCTCCCGTAAATAAGGACGTTTGGAGGACATGTACTTGTTACCATGGGAGGGTTCACGCGAAGAAATATGGTAAAGTTGAGGGAATTGTGAAGGACAGATACTGGACGTGAAAATTAAAAACGGAAACAACAAAATGAATATGTAATGGATGTTGCCTCTCATTAGGCGAATTTTAGGATATATTTTCCGAAAAATTTTCCAGGATTAAATGATGTCTATCGGGTTGTAATGAGAAATCGCTATCGGGCCCATGAAAGCCAATCGAGCAGGGAGATATTCAAAAGATATCCGTTAGCATCGTAACGGTTCATCTCATAGCTCCCGATACATAATCAACCGGGTTGCATCGACCAACGTCTATCGGGTTGAACAATGCAATCGAGCAGGGAAATGCCGAACAAAATACCCGTTAGTAGCTCTATCGGGTGGATGTAATTGATAACAACACCCGATTGAACATCTATCGGGTTGAACAGACGAGTCCCTATCGGGTTTTGGAAAACCAATCGAGCAGGAAAAAATTCGAAAAAATCCCCGTTGGCTGCCTATCGGGTGATATAATTGTTAACAGCTCCCGCTTAGTAAACAATCGGGTTGTCCAATGATTCCCTATCGAGTAGGCAACATTTCTATCGGGTATTAATTAGTTCCCGCCACAATTTGAACTTGGTCGAAGGGGCATTGGCTCTGAAGACGGATTCACAAATATTTTCCCAGTTTCCGAGTGACCGTTGAAGGGTTTCATGTGAGGATTTTTAATGATATGTTTAATAGGTAATATGTCGTAACGTATAAGTGATCAGGAATTTGAGTAACAGCAAGGAATTTGAATTTGAAGCGCATACTTTTCAATGCAAGTAAATTAGGTGTATATAAGTATACCACATAAAAACGTATTGTACACGCATGTATAAAACACGTTTGTAGGACATCCGATTGTTACCATGCAAAGGATATGGAGAAATACTGAACTTGGCAGAATCGTCATGGTTCGGATTCAGCAGAAATAACTGAAAATTGGGAACAACAATTAAACAGTATTTTGGAAAACGGTTGTTGAGCGCATGATGACCTATAATAATAATAATATATTCGTGGGCGAGAAGTAATTTGGCATGAGCCAAATTGAGTAGTTTGGCGGGTCATTTTCACCCGAGCTATACTCATTGTGTGACCATCTCTGTGAATGAAGTGTAATATAATATTATATTGTATTGCATACAGTTTTGATAAAAACGACAGCATTTACAAAGTGATGTGCGTCGCTTTTGCAACTTTTCATGTGTCATTCAATGCCGGAAGGAATCTGAGGGCAGTAAGTACCTATACGTCATTTATTTCTAAGTCCATTACATGTTGTAAGTTGTTATGTTGAGCATGTACATGCTTAAATTATCAATTAAATTGAATTATCAATGGAAAGAGTCGTTAATGACTCGGGGTATTTGCGATGGGGATTTTTTAATGTTTTTTCCCAGTAGGCACAGGTACCTATATACTAATGGTAGGCACGTAGGAGTTTCTGGCAGAAATGTTAGAAAAACCGTACACTTGTTAGCAAGTGAGTGAAAACCCGATACGAATTGAAAAAAAAAAAAAACCACAGTCATGCAGCGTGGCTATAAGAGCGAATTTTCGAAGAAATAAGTGATTTTATGTAAAATGTGATGTTTGGGATATCCCATTCAAATATGGGCAATCTTAAACTTATTGGGTAATTATAGGTATTCCAGTATGACGCTATTCGGTTAATTCGGTATGCATGAAATATGGGCATACGTTACAAATTTTTTGTTCCATTTTTTGCCGAGTAACACCTCGTTTTATAGATTTTCCAACCCTGAACACGATGGTAAAGTCAGAATTGCGATATCCCATTCCGTTATCAGATTAGAGCAAACGAACCAGGAAGAACATCTCAAGAAATAACCACGTTCCTTCATCTTCAAAGTGCTCCAGTTTGAGAAAGGAATGAGATATCGCAATTATGATTTCACCATCGTGTTCAGCTTACAAAAACCTTTAAAATGAGGTGTCACTTGTCAGACTGCTTCATTTTGGGAATTTATGGGTAATTTTTCTCCCCTAAAACTCCCCAAAATTCCCCCTTAGAGTGACCCGATTCTGCCCATCTACGAACTTAGCCTGTCGATTGCCAAGACAGATTTTTCGTGCAAATTTGAACTTTTTATCTCAATTCTTTCGAGAGTTATCGTCTGGAATGACACATACATATATATATTAACCCAGTGAGTCTTTAACCAAGAACATGTCTTTCGGCAGTGAATTCAGGATGGTCTGAAACGGATTTTGGTATAAAAATCTTTCGGAAATTCGAGTTTTAAACATTTTGGACCGAGAACAATAGCTTCCTTTTCTTCGAAAATTCCCTAAAACCCGTTACGAGTTTCAAACTACCCGTTAGGAAGTTGTGAAAAACCCGATAGGCGTAACAGAAACTCGATGGGAATCGGAAAACCGTTTGAAATCGGGAAACCCGACACGATTGAAAGAAAAACCCGATTGGGAGGTAAAAAGACGTTACGACATTCGTAAACCCGATAGGAGTTGAAAAAGACGTTACGGCATTCGGGAACCCGATGGGAGACAGAAAACACCCGATAGGAATCTGAATTTGGATACCCGATGGAAATCTCAACACCCGATAGGGGATTTGAAAAAGTCGCTAGAAACATTCAGACACCCGATAGAAGGTAAAAAACACCCGATAGGAGTCAACGCCTGCCCGCTTGGAGCAGGGAAACCCGTTACCAGGTGGGTCATGGTGGGGAGACCTCTATATAACCCCAACGTCCCCTTATGGCGACAACCACTTCTCCCCGATCAGTCGCGTCCTCACGTTCACGTGTTCTACTTACTTCCCTGTGCTTATTCTTTATTCAGTCTGTGTGTTGCGGTCGTGTTTCAAATCAGTTGTGTTTCAAATCAGCTGTGTTTCAAATTAGTTGTGTTTCTAGTTTGTTGTGCTTCAATTATTAACGTTCACCCGTCACCAAACAACATTCGGTCCCTGGTACGTTGTACTACGCAATTCGTTTTAATTGCAATGGCGGACCAACGCTTGACTGATGTTCTACAGTCTTGGAAATTGGATGCAAGAATCGTTACTGCATTTGAAGGTTAGCAAAAATTTGTTTTACTATTTTTCTATAATATTCCGATTTCATGATAATCACATATACCCTATAACTTCCAAATCCAAACTGACATTTCAGTTTGAATTTCATTTTGTGTTGTTGAGCATTACTTATCATTTCCTTTTGCCAACGTATTTACCAATGCTAATTTTTGTTGTATAATATTCCGATTTCAAGATGTACACGTAGCTATGACTTACGCACCCAAACTGACAAATTGAATTTGAATTTTTTTTTCTTGAGTATATTTCCTTTTGCCAACGTATTTACCAAATGAAAGTTTTTGTAGTATAACAGTCTGCTTTCAATATAATTAATCACATCACTTCCAAATCCAAACTGACATTTCAATTTGAATTTCATTTTGTGTTGTTGAGCATTACTTATCATTTCCTTTTGCCAACGTATTTACCAATGCTAATTTTTGTTGTATAATATTCCGATTTCAAGATGTACACGTAGCTATGACTTACGCACCCAAACTGACAAATTGAATTTGAATTTTTTTTTCTTGAGTATATTTCCTTTTGCCAACGTATTTACCAAATGAAAGTTTTTGTAGTATAACAGTCTGCTTTCAATATAATTAATCACATCACTTCCAAATCCAAACTGACATTTCAATTTGAATTTCATTTTGTGTTGTTGAGCATTACTTATCATTTCCTTTTGCCAACGTATTTACCAATGCTAATTTTTGTTGTATAATATTCCGATTTCAAGATGTACACGTAGCTATGACTTACGCACCCAAACTGACAAATTGAATTTGAATTTTTTTTTCTTGAGTATATTTCCTTTTGCCAACGTATTTACCAAATGAAAGTTTTTGTAGTATAACAGTCTGCTTTCAATATAATTAATCACATCACTTCCAAATCCAAACTGACATTTCAATTTGAATTTCATTTTGTGTTGTTGAGCATTACTTATCATTTCCTTTTGCCAACGTATTTACCAATGCTAATTTTTGTTGTATAATATTCCGATTTCAAGATGTACACGTAGCTATGACTTACGCACCCAAACTGACAAATTGAATTTGAATTTTTTTTTCTTGAGTATATTTCCTTTTGCCAACGTATTTACCAAATGAAAGTTTTTGTAGTATAACAGTCTGCTTTCAATATAATTAATCACATCACTTCCAAATCCAAACTGACATTTCAATTTGAATTTCATTTTGTGTTGTTGAGCATTACTTATCATTTCCTTTTGCCAACGTATTTACCAATGCTAATTTTTGTTGTATAATATTCCGATTTCAAGATGTACACGTAGCTATGACTTACGCACCCAAACTGACAATTTGAATTTGAATTTTTTTTCTTGAGTATATTTCCTTTTGCCAACGTATTTACCAAATGAAAGTTTTTGTAGTATAACAGTCTGCTTTCAATATAATTAATCACATCACTTCCAAATCCAAACTGACATTTCAATTTGAATTTCATTTTGTGTTGTTGAGCATTACTTATCATTTCCTTTTGCCAACGTATTTACCAATGCTAATTTTTGTTGTATAATATTCCGATTTCAAGATGTACACGTAGCTATGACTTACGCACCCAAACTGACAATTTGAATTTGAATTTTTTTCCTTGAGTATATTTCCTTTTGCCAACGTATTTACCAAATGAAAGTTTTTGTAGTATAACAGTCTGCTTTCAGTATAATTAATCACATCACTTCCAAATCCAAACTGACATTTCAATTTGAATTTCATTTTGTGTTGTTGAGCATTACTTATCATTTCCTTTTGCCAACGTATTTACCAATGCTAATTTTTGTTGTATAATATTCCGATTTCAAGATGTACACGTAGCTATGACTTACGCACCCAAACTGACAATTTGAATTTGAATTTTTTTTCTTGAGTATATTTCCTTTTGCCAACGTATTTACCAAATGAAAGTTTTTGTAGTATAACAGTCTGCTTTCAGTATAATTAATCACATCACTTCCAAATCCAAACTGACATTTCAATTTGAATTTCATTTTGTGTTGTTGAGCATTACTTATCATTTCCTTTTGCCAACGTATTTACCAATGCTAATTTTTGTTGTATAAAATTCCGATTTCAAGATGTACACGTAGCTATGACTTACGCAGCCAAAGTGACAAATTGAATTTGAATTTTTTTTTCTTGAGCATATTTCCTTTTGCCAACGTATTCACCAAATGAAAGTTTTTGTAGTATAACAGTCTGCTTTCAATATAATTAATCACATCACTTCCAAATCCAAACTGACATTTCAATTTGAATTTCATTTTGTGTTGTTGAGCATTACTTATCATTTCCTTTTGCCAACGTATTTACCAATGCTAATTTTTGTTGTATAAAATTCCGATTTCAAGATGTACACGTAGCTATGACTTACGCAGCCAAACTGACAATTTGAATTTGAATTTTTTTTCTTGAGTATATTTCCTTTTGCCAACGTATTTACCAAATGAAAGTTTTTGTAGTATAACAGTCTGCTTTCAATATAATTAATCACATCACTTCCAAATCCAAACTGACATTTCAATTTGAATTTCATTTTGTGTTGTTGAGCATTACTTATCATTTCCTTTTGCCAACGTATTTACCAATGCTAATTTTTGTTGTATAATATTCCGATTTCATGATGATCTTGGTTTGAGTTGCATTGTTACGGTATCGGGAAATTGCTAAGTGTGTTAGTGCCCGTTAGTAATTCAATCGGGTATTATTAGACGTGAAATACTTGCACCAACTTGTTTCCGTTGTCCCTTCTATACATAACGGGTGTTTGAGGGTATGGGTACCCGTTAGTAATCCAATCGGGTATTGTTGTACTTTAAAATATTTTCAACAAACTGTTTTGCCTTGCCGCTTGTAGTTGTATCGGGTGTTCACTTCGTTCCAAACGGGTTCATCCGGACTTTGCCAAATATTCGTAAACATTCGTAACGGGTGTTTGTGGTTGTGAGTACCCGTTAGTAATCCAATCGGGTAGTGTTGTACTTTAAAATATTTTCAACAAACTGTTTTGCCTTGCCGCTTGTAGTTGTATCGGGTGTTCACTTCGTTCCAAACGGGTTCATCCGGACTTTGCCAAATATTCGTAAACATTCGTAACGGGTGTTTGTGGTTGTGAGTACCCGTTAGTAATCCAATCGGGTATTGTTGTACTTTAAAATATTTTCAACAAACTGTTTTGCCTTGCCGCTTGTAGTTGTATCGGGTGTTCACTTCGTTCCAAACGGGTTCATCCGGACTTTGCCAAATATTCGTAAACATTCGTAACGGGTGTTTGTGGTTGTGAGTACCCGTTAGTAATCCAATCGGGTATTGTTGTACTTTAAAATATTTTCAACAAACTGTTTTGCCTTGCCGCTTGTAGTTGTATCGGGTGTTCACTTCGTTCCAAACGGGTTCATCCGGACTTTGCCAAATATTCGTAAACATTCGTAACGGGTGTTTGTGGTTGTGAGTACCCGTTAGTAATCCAATCGGGTATTGTTGTACTTTAAAATATTTTCAACAAACTGTTTTGCCTTGCCGCTTGTAGTTGTATCGGGTGTTCACTTCGTTCCAAACGGGTTCATCCGGACTTTGCCAAATATTCGTAAACATTCGTAACGGGTGTTTGTGGTTGTGAGTACCCGTTAGTAATCCAATCGGGTATTGTTGTACTTTAAAATATTTTCAACAAACTGTTTTGCCTTGCCGCTTGTAGTCATATCGGGTGTTCACTTGGTCTCATGGCTGACTTTTTTTTCCCCTGCACAGCTGCCAGATTCGAAACTGGCGAATTACGCAACCTAGAACCAGGCAATATCCTCTGGGAAGCAGTAGCACGAGGACTGTGGACTCCGAGGGACAAGATGCGATACACAGCAGGGTGGAAGACGAATTTCGGTCCACTCTCCTCTCCCAGTTCTTCGACATCTCTTGCTAGACCCCTATCAAGTGACGACTCCACGCGAACACTTCCTACCCAGGTGAGTGTTGCCAATTACAATTACAGACGACAGGCAGACAGAAACAGTGTTCATGTTTGACAATAACTTCCTGCATATAATATGTATTGTTACGAGGTGAACGGTGTTGTTGTTGCAGTTTTACTCCTCGACGCCTCGCCTTAGAGACTCGTTGCCGAGTGAACTACAGCTCAGCGAGGAATCGTCTGACGATGACGACGAATCCGCCGCCACAACCGACGACGACCCCCAATTCGCCAGTTACAAGGGAGTCGATAAGACTGCTTTCATCAGCACTTCAGATGAGGTAATGTGCATCACACCATCCGTGGGTGAAATAGTATCACGTACTCATAGTCAAACCTAGGGTTTTTATATTAAATTTACATCTCTTCCTCTCTCCCCAACAGATCACAGCAATACTACAACAATCAGAGAAGGGGCGGAGGTGCATGGAGCTAGCAAGGCCCGAGAATACCAAGGCAGTCAGCCCATCCGACAGGAAGGCGGTAGCGGATGTTGTCATAAACCACCTTCACCGACAAGCCACCCCCGCGGGTGCGAACGTCATCCCCCATTTCTCTTACAAAGAATTGAAGTGAGTGACACCTTGAAATTTGTGATTACGCATTGTTTGTTAGTATACATGTTGGGTACTCTTATCTTAACATTCCTCTGCATAAAGACATAATAATCACGTCTTTGAATTGTTGTGTACGTTTCAGTTTCATAGCTGCTCAGTTGGCGAGATATTTCCGGGATCCCCCCTCGCTGTGGTTTACTTTATCAGCATCGACACGGGGGGGCTCGTCACACAGCAGTGACAGCACGCCGACGAAAAAACCAAGGAAGTACCCCTACGGGCACTTGTGGAGCAAAGTAAACAACCTCAAGGACTCCTGGAGGAAGGCCAATAAAGAAAAGTACGATAAAATAAAGGAGGCCAAGAAGGCAAGTGAAGCAAGGAAACGGAAGGGAGGCAAACAGAAGAGGGCCTACACAAAGAAGCCGAAGCAGCCAACCACCTCCCCTCCGCCCGTACGGAAAACTCTGACAGGTGAGTCTACTCTCTATTCATCTCTTTTCCTCCTACCACCCTCCTTGTCTGCCGTTTCTGTGTTATTTATTGTGAGGAGTCGTAACCGTTGATGTTATTTTCCTAGAGTGGAAAGAGGAACTCGAAAAACATCACTCCATCCAAACCATCAGGGGAGGTGATTGGTTGGACCGAGCGTCGATCCCCGAAGAGATACAAGAGGCGTTACGGAGGACAGCGAAGCTGCGGCACGACTACCTATGCTGTGAAGACAACAGCCTCTCCGACTACTTCGACTACTTCCCGTTCTTCAAGTCGTCCGCCCACGCAGCGAAAGTGGTGAGTTCATAATTTGAACGTATTTCATGTGCTCTGTTTATATACTTGTGCCTGCTGTTGTTTAAAGCGAGGAATATTTTTTAGTAATCGCTAATGATAGTTGTTGTTTTCTGTTACAGATAGAATCTGATTTCAAGGAGCTCTATACCATCCCGGAGGGGAGGCTGTATGAAAAGCTGAGAGAACTCCACCCGGCCATAGTCCAAGAGGCTAGCAGGTCTTCCAGAAGCGTGGAAGGGTGGGACACGATCGTCGAGTCGTTACTGTCGTACTACGAAAAAAATACCGGTGAGAAATAATTGTGATTAGCCTACTCTGTGTTCAAATTGACTAGGAATCGTTTTTTCAACTTTAATATTTTGTTGTTATACCAGGGATTCTTCTTCTTCACGCTTTGTAAACAAATGATTTGTTGAAATTGCTTTATTTGACCATGAGGTGGTTGTAATGACTGAATCGTACTGTACGAACGTGTTGCTAATGTGCTCCGTGATATTTCAGAGGAGGACAAGAGAACGACTGCAGCTCTCGTCGCCCTCCCGTTCGCTATGGGGACTCACCGGTTGAAGAAGAGGGCAGGACTTAGAGCTCCGGTTCAGATCTCGAAGAAGGAGTCGGCAGATCACTTCGTCAAATTCCTGGACTCAGATTCTGAGGTGGACAACCTCCACGCCAAACGCCTGGAGGAAGCGGAACACGGAACATTGCAACCGTATGTCATAGCAATAGGAAAATTAGGTTCCGTCAGCCATTGTCTAGTCAAATACTTAGATTTTAGCCTTAGAACTGACACCATACTCCAGGCGGTCGATCTTTGTTTTAAATTAATAATCGTGCTGAACTGCGAGTACCCACCTCAGTGTACACACATCTGGCAAACTCTAGAATGGGTGTGCTATGATTTAAAGGTTTCTAAAAACTACCTCCACTCTGTCGTGACTATCGCTTCCACCTGTGCTCACTTCCTACGTTACCACGTTACACCCACCCCTGCTGCTCCTGCTGATGGTAGCTCCAGTGATGAAAAATCACTTGTACGAGTGTTGATACAAAAATACGACATTATAGAGGGTCAATGTGTATGCTTTGTTGAGAGTCTCAGAACAGGTGAATTGGTAACTTTCTTAAACTCAACTGGGGACAACATAATACAGTCTAACATTCTTGGTGATTCGGAACTGTTACTTTATGGTACTTGTACAAAAGCGTTTGCAGAACAACACGGATTGATTGCTTACAGTATAGATACCACCACAACCGAAATACTTGGTGCCCTTCACATAACAGATAGTCCTGCTTCAGTATCATTACCTTTGCCGTCAACTCCGGGTGTTGAGTCACATTTGCCATCAACTTCAGGGGGTGTTGAGTCACATTTGCCATTCACTTCAAGTTCCAAATCACTTTTTGACCCATCTGAGGAGGTACATCTACCATCAGCAACAGCAGTTCCTCCTGAGGCAAGCCCTGCCCTTTCAGGTGTATCTGAACCACCTCCCCTTCTGTCTCCTACATGGCCAAGAACTCCCCTTAAGGAAGCTGGATTCTACAAAGAGAGTAGGACTCCGAAAAGATTGACCCCGTCTAAAACAACCCCGTCTAAAACAACCCCGTCTAAAACAACCCCGTCTAAAACAACCCCGTCTAAAACAACCCCGTCTAAAACAACCCCGTCTAAAACAACCCCGTCTAAAACAACCCCGTCTAAAACAACACCATGTAAAACCACCCCATCTAAACTAACCACTGCAACAGCCACTCCTGAGTCTGATACCAGCACTCTGCCCGTGTCCCCACCTCCACACTTCAGCAGCTCCCCTGCATCATCCAGCGATCCGGGCAGTACTCCCAAGTCCTTGCAGGATTTGGTCGAACGCCAGAAACTGGCGGTACGTGGCAGTAAGAGTAAAAAATAGCTAACATACCCATCACGTCCTCACCACTGATTGCTTTACAACGTGTCTACACTGAGGTGGTGCTAGTTAGTTACCATTTGTGCATCAACTGTTCCTTGATGACCATTCTGAATAATATGTAAATAACATTCTATAATAATATATATTCTAAATAAAATTTTTTTGAAGTCGACCATATTTCATTGGGTATAATATATACATCACTGTTCCAACATGAGTGGTACAGAACATTACAAATTTCACTACTGTCCCTTAACATTCAGAGAAGTTGAATTTCATTCATTTTAAAAACTGTCGAACCGCCGATATACTTTCCCAAATACGTTGTAGTTAAAGCTCTAGACTATACGTATTAGTGCGAAACAACCTGTGATTAAACATAAACATAGACAATTATATATATATATATATATATATATATATATATATATGCATACGTTATCAAATATTGTTGCATATAACGAGTCCAATAAACTGTGATACTGTTAATGTACTTAGTTAAGAAACAAATTGCTATAAACAATCTGCGTACGAAAACAAATTATTTAGACTATACGTATCTATACGCTCTAGACTATACGTATTAGTGCGAAACAACCTGTAATTAAACATAAACATAGACAATTTTATATACCGATATATAATAATATGCATACGTTATCAAATATTGTTGCATATAACGAGTCCAATAAACTGTGATACTGTTAAACTGTTTATTTTGTTGTTGTACTTAGTTAAGAAACAAATTGCTATAAACAATCTGCGTACGAAAACAAATTATTTATTTCCGATTTTTATTGTGAATTTGAACTTTATGACTTATGAATAAATTGATGACCTAAACACTTGTGTTAACTCTCCTTTGCCCAAGCTGTGTTCACCTTTACAAATAAGAATTACTTATTGCAACTATTTACATTTCTATACATTTATAACTTTCATTTCTTTGTTCAACTGTTTGTTCAACACTTTTGATTTCAATGAGTATTTCGATTTCAATTTCATGAGTATGTTTCACGCAGGTTCCTCACCAGGCTTCGAAATCCTCCTTCTCCCTACTCCTTAGGATTCCTCCTAATCCCAATCCATCGCTACCCTTTTGCATCTCCCTACGCTCTACTAATAATTACCTGATTGGTAGAGCCATTGGAGAATGCAAACGGTTAGGGTGGAAATGGGCTCATTAGGAATCCAATGGGGTAGTGAGAAGTAGGCTCGATAGAATCCTATCGGGTTCTACGAGTGGACGCTCGATAGAATCCTAGCGGGTTCTACGAGTGGACGCTCGATAGAATCCTAGCGGGTTCTACGAGTGGACGCTCGATAGAATCCTAGCGGGTTCTACGAGTGGACGCTCGATAGAATCCTAGCGGGTTCTACGAGTGGACGCCCGGTAGAATACTATCGGGCGTCCACTCGTGGAACCCGCTAGGATTCTATCGGGCGTCCACTCGTGGAACCCGCTAGGATTCTATCGGGCGTCCACTCGTAGAACCCGCTAGGATTCTATCGAGCGTCCACTCGTAGAACCCGCTAGGATTCTATCGGGCGTCCATTCGTAGAACCCGATAGATCCCAAGCGGGCGTTAGGTGGTAGACCCGATAGAACCCAAGCGGGTGTTAGGTGGTAGACCCGATAGAACCCAAGCGGGTGTTAGGTGGTAGACCCGATAGAACCCAAGCGGGTGTTAGGTGGTAGACCCGATTGCAATCAAACGGGTGTTAGGTGGTAGACCCGATTGCAATCAAACGGGTGTTAGGTGGTAGACCCGATTGCAATCAAACGGGTGTTAGGTGGTAGACCCGATTGCAATCAAACGGGTGTTAGGTGGTAAACCCGATTGCAATCAAACGGGTGTTAGGATGTAGACCCGATCGCAATCAAACGGGTGTTAGGTGGTAGACCCGATTGCAGTCAAACGGGTGTTAGGTGGTAGACCCGATTGCAGTCAAACGGGTGTTAGGTGGTAGACCCGATCGCAATCAAACGGGTGTTAGGTGGTAGACCCGATTGCAATCAAACGGGTGTTAGGTGGTAGACCCGCTAGGAACAGCATGGACGTGCAAGGATTACCCGATTGTTTTCAATTTTTTGCCCGATTGGAAACCAAACGGGTGTTTCTTTACAGCACGTTCGGCTGCTATCGGGTATCCCAGCACGTACGTGCTGTGATTACCCGATAGGGTCTTATCAGTAGATTCCTATCGGGTACCCCTAATCCCTATCGGGTTTTTTTCAAAGTTTTCACCGGCCTGCGAGCACCACGAGGTGGTAAAACAATGCGTTTTTTCTCTCGGTGTAGGTACCTACATTTAGTGGCGATGTGCATTTCTAATCTATCCACGCTAGGGCAACGTATATAATTATATTCCCTGCATATTCCACCTAAACAAATATAGAAACTAACGTAGGAGGAAGTTCATTATTATCTCTTCACCTCTGATAAAATCATGTTAAGCCTGCAAGGATTGAAGTTAAATTATAAATTAGTAGTCTTTCCAGTTCCCCCGGAATATGATCGTGAGATTAAATGAAGGGTTGTTCACCTCAGTAGAGCACCATTCAGCACGCAGTTCAATAAGCGACAGTATAGAGTAAATTCTTCAATGAGTAATAATAGATATTGCTCACAATAATATAACCATTTTGTTTGCATGCTGTCCTTGAACGATCAAGCCTGATAAATGTAATAATGTATTCAAATATTAAAATTTCGTGTGTAGCTGTGATCAGAATTAGTAGGGTTTGATTAGTATTTTTATAGGGCTTTGTCTCTATTTCGAGTCGGGATCGGGAACGTCATTAATTATTCGTGAAAATTACTATTACAGTGATGTTTGTGTTTGTTTTGCAGGGCAGTTCCCTTCCAAGCCTTTCCGTCTTGAGCCTGCTCCGGTGACCGAAGAAGTCGAGGATTTCTCGGCGTTCGAAGCCAACAAGCAGAGCATCCTCCAGTGGATCGCCAGCCTCTTGGCCGGATTCGGAGTCGGTGGCGAGCAGTCGCCCCAGGTCCCTGATCCTGTTGATCCTTCCAAATGCAAACCGTGCAGTAAGTACCTTCCTACTGGTTTCGTTTTCCGAATGCTTCTAATCGCTAAGTAGGTACCTGCTGGGAATTTGGCTTGAATTACTGCTTCGAAACTCATACAATGGTGCGTGGAAGTACCGATGAAATCCACCCAGCGCCTCTAGCAGTTTCACTCCTACATGTCAACAGCACACAGCTGAAAAAGACAGAACTGATTCCGATATTGCAAATTTTCACCATCTATATGTTTTTTCACAAGTTTATAAATTACATATTTATATGGATTATCCATTTCATGTGTCCCTTCCTAAAAGATGTACCATGTGTTCCAGTGTGAAAAAATAGACATGTGCTTATGCAGTAGTTGAGCTAACATACAAAAACTAAATTTTAGCGTAATCCGCATGTTTTTGTTAATTGCCATGATTTCGCGTCGGTAGTATAAAAACATTATCCGGGTGAGGCTTTGTTGTGAAATTCAATGAAGATTATATTAACAAAACAAGTAGGAGCGTTAGATAGCTTTTTATTTACCTTTCCATCTACCTACACAGTGGCCGCCTAATGAATGGAGTTCACGCTTCATTGCTTGTGCCACAGTAATCCTTATAGCATGTAATAATTCATATTGCCACTTGAGTCACCATTTCACATTATATTAAATACTAAATGTAGCATAATGTAGTTATACAGGTGGTCGTTCGTACAAGTTCTGTCCAAGAATGAGTGAAAATCGCTGCCTTACGTTTTTTTTGAGAACTGCTAGGGGGCTATTGAAGTAGGAAATCACATATTGCAGATGAAATGGATGCTGATAGCGAAATTAGCATTGTACTTACAGCTCTTCTTAAGGAATTCCGTACGATACCAAGGAATCCAGGGTATCTGGTACGAACATAGATATGGTGACCACATCGCATGTTGCATCCATCATACTTCAAGATTCCTCTTTTACTTCTCCCTGGAGAGAAGTAATCAAGTCGATGCCTGGAACTCTACTGGCCGCTGGTCAGCATAATGTATATGTATAGAGCCATGAGAAGGGAATGATAATGGCTAGAATGAGCATGAGGATCTCATGGGTGAATCCTCTCCATGTTTTTATACACCCTAATTACTTTGACTAATTTTCATTGATTTGATTGACTGAACAGTGATGCAAGAGTCGCAATTATTCCAATCTTTACCTAGTTTATTTTATAGTTTACCACAGATAAGATGATCGTAACATGACAATGAACTTCTATATTAAGATTGGCCCTCATTCATAGGGCTTTTGGTTTATATGCAAATATTTGAGTTCTCATGAATCCAAGTTTCAACTTTTCTGCTATAATTTTCGCATAACCGTTTATGAACGGATTTGTGGTCGCAGAAGTTTATTGTTACGTTTCAGCCCCCGCAGTTTAGTTTCCCCTCGCTATTTACCATCGGCTTTTCTAAACCAACATGTTATAATTTGGGGAAACTTCATCTAATTTGTGTTCCGTTCCACTGTGTCGAAGTCGGCGGTCGGTGGGTTGATATTAGGTGGACAGACCCAGTGTACAGGCGGGCAGCTTTCTGTTATTGCTGTCAGGAGTTCTAAGCGTTCTGCGCCTGAAGAGGTCAACTCAAATACACACTGCCACCGCACATCAAGTTTGTGTAATAATATGTCTCGATTGAAACGACGTTTTCCTGTTTAACCGGCGTTTGTGGGGCTCGGACGTCTGAATCGAATAAAGTGGGAGGAACATTCATCTCGAACTTCTCATAACATCCGGTAGGAATGAGTGTGAGATAGTTGGTTGGATGTAGTTATTTATTGATTACACAGAGTTTATTATTTAATCTCAGTTGAATAATAAACTCTGTGTAATTTCGAAATGATAAATTGATGTAATTTCCTTCCTTCCTTACCGTAGAGGACGAAATCGGGAGTCGTATATGGAGTCGTATTCTAAAACTGTTAGGAGGTTTAGAATATAATAGTATATGTTTATTCAGTTTTCCGTTACACATGCTACAAGTTTCAATTGAGTACAAGAAGTGCTTGAGACAAAGCTTATCGTATGCAGCCCGACATTAGGCTATGCCCGGTCGTCGAGCCTTGGTCGCTATCCGGTATAAATTTAAAATAAAATAAAATAGGGAATAGATTCACTCAACTCAGGTACACACTATTTAATAAATCTTCCGTCTTGTCCATGCCTCCTCGCCTAACCAAGACAAAATTTCAGTTTTGTATTTAGATCTAGTATAGTTTTCGGGAGCTTCCATCTTTCCATTTAAATGGCTGTGTATTATATACCTATTAAGTATGTAGGTACGTTGGGCTATGCGTCGTTAAAACTAGCCAATGCCTTTCATGTTTCCAGTGACAAAACGAGTTTGGTAGTGCGGTATTCTTGAATCGCTTATCGCATATGGATGTTTGTGGTAGAAGAGGAGTAGAACCTTCAAGTAGAGTTGAGGAATAGTGAACACCTTTGCAAGGTCAAAAACCTCTGCCATCGGGTTTCGACGTGGTAGGGACAGCGTGATTTTCAGAATTGATTTTTGTTTCAAGAGCAGTCTGTTGATGAGTGAGTTAAAGGTCCACCCCCCCCCCCCCCCCTTACAACAATACCTGTTGAATAACTGGCTGGCATATGCTGTGTTAAACTAATTTCAGTTTATCTTTAGGCAAAAGTTTTCGTATATGGTAAAAAAATGTAGGTATGTGAACTAATTTTGTTACAGCAATAATGCGTCAGCCATGTCAGGTCCTCATCAATTACTCAGACATTTGTATGGTATTCAACTAAGTATATCAGTTTTATCAAAAGAGTCCCTCCCAGGGTTGCTGCCATCTTGTATTTCGACGCAAGTTTTCTCTCGACAACTTCGGACATATTACTACCAAACAATACCCTCTTAGTTTTTCCAGCGTTTAGAGTTAAATAGTTGTCAGTGTCAACCATCCATTCATTTATCACGTCAACTATCCATTTAGCTGTTTCACTGAACGAGTTGCTTGAGTGAGGATCTCATATCACTATCATCCTTCCACAAGGAGAGCTGTGTTATCAGCAAATAAATACAGCTATTGTTTTGGGCATTTCTAGCTGGACAATATCATTTCGGCAAATTAAGAATAAATGGGCCAAGTGTTTTCTTGAATTACACCGAAATCATTCTTCATTTCATCACTACTACTATCCCCTACCTACCGAAACTGTGTTTGCCAACGGTTTGAAAAGTAGCTCATGAACCAGTTCAAGCCTCCACCTTTAATGCCTAACGCCTTCAAAGGAAGGTTTCTTGTTCTGACCTCCTCTCCAATTAGGTATTCAATCATTCTCTGATAGAGTTGATGATGCGGGTGTTAATTTTTTTTTTTTCATTTTTCCAGGCCACAAAGAAGGGTGATTTCAACAAGTCAATAATTTTTAACGATTTTTTTTATAAGAAATTTCTCGCCCTTCCTCCATGGGCCATCCTCCCAAATTTTTTGCTTTGATGAAGCGCAAGCGAATAATTCCCTTCAGGTGCTATACAACATATTCTAGTTCACTATATCTTTCAAACAAAACTTTCCGTAAATAACTGTCATAATAATTTTACACCCTGGGCCATCAAGTATTTTGATGTCATAATATGAAATTATGACATCAAAAATGGAATTGAACCATACATAATACGTAACTAACAACATACGTATATAATTAACAAGAACTTTTTATTAGCATGAACTCTTGCTTGAGACTGCAACGTGGCTGCAAATGTAAAAACGCTGCAAATCCCTGCACAACGGTTTATTATTTTGTATAGAATACCCTTCCGTTACAGATCACAGCTCTATGTATAGATAACCCGTCTATATAATATGATATGTACTATTCTATACATATTATGTAGATCGCAGACCCTCCGTAGGTTAGTACCTAACCCCGTACTCGTTACTAGGTAGGTACCTACCTAAATCACGAGTTAAATGTTGCTAAAATAATTCTGCCGATGACAAACAGTACCTACCTAACAAAAAGAAACACACATAATGAAGTTCTGAAAAGAAATTGTTGATGAGGAGTGAAAAAAGTTGCGAAAGTACCTACCAACAAACTCCAGCCCCTTCTACGTAGATGGTATAATGAATCGTTGTGTAATAATTTACCGTTGAGTAATGATTTACCGTAGTAATAGTTTACCCATCAATAATACTTCAACGTTTGTTCAAGTTTCACTACCTACCAACAACTCCAAAAGAGCCATCATTTTTCAAATGAAATAATATCACAGAACAACCAACTCGACTTCATACTCCGACAATATAATCAGGTGATCCCTACCAATGATTGGCCGTATTCACAAATTCCTATTGTGGGCGCGTCTCTGGTTACGAGATTTGGTTTGAATTGAATACAATTTCATTCACACTGGAGTCGAAAATGCCTGTCGGTGCAAACTTCGGGGCCTTACTGTGAACGAACGGCTGGACGTACGATGCTCCGGATGGTCTTAAAAAACTCGCAAGTTCAAGAACTATTCAAAACCGTAAAAATATTCACGTAAAAAAATGGTATAGGCGTTTTGAAAATTTCAACCCCTATTTTGAACCCCTTAGAGATGACTCACAGTAACGTCGAGCTTCGAGGACCAACTAGACAGCGAACGGAACCTATAACCCGAATTTCATCAATTTTCTTTCATGGTAACTAAGAAAAGTGGCCCGTACGGCGTACGGCGTACGGCGTACGGCGTACGGCGGACAGACAGAAATATTTTTATTGCAGTTTTGGATTCTACATACCTTGAAACGTAAACCATCAAATTTTGAGGGGGGGTAAGAATTTTTTTTTTCATGCTCGATTCCAATGGTTCATTATTGAAAATAATAAACCAAAATTGGACAATATTTGGAACATTAATTCTACAGGTCACTATAGAGTTCACTGACTATACTCATTCGAGAATAGGTGGATTGTTTTGAAGTCGACCTGGAACTTATTAATTACCTACCTACTTAGTTTTATTGGGAAACGTGTTCAGTAGGTCGGGAAATTTTATAGCGCCTCATAACTCCGGATGCAATGCTACTTTTTTCTTTGTAAATTAATACCAGTGTAACTAAAAAATTATCGCTAGCGTCCTTTTATGATTCGCAAATTTCATCATTATCACGCCCATGATCATTAAACTTAGTAACATCAAAAATGCAATGTCGTTCATAAATTATTCTCTGAAATAGAATACGACGTAATCAGCTTTATAGTCACACTGTTGGGTAGTTGGGACAACTTAATGATTGTTGAGTGAGCTACTCAAGTGGGTACATTAAAATATGGAACAGCTGAATCATGCTAACGGCAAAAAATCATAAGCGAAAACTCCAAAAATGTTTGTTACCTAAGTATTACTTTTGGCTCCGATGTTAGTATTCAGATTGGTGAGTGCTTTTAGGGTAACGCTCATAAACTGGTAACGATTTTGAGGGAATAGTGTAATCTCTTTGATGTATCAGCTTTACCGGGTTTGTGTTGGACTATCCAACTGCTATGTGCCTGGATACAATTACCTTTTCCTTTTCGGATTGCTGTCACCTACTCTATTAACCTTCTTGTCTTCTCTTAATCAATATTTTAAAACGACATGGAAGGCTCGATCTCGGTACAGTCTCATTTGAACTCCTTCCTGGATTCGAAATGGTTTCACATTGTGGTCGGACGCCCAAGATCAAACGTCGCGGGTCACTTTCCCTTTATAATTTCAGTACCAGGTCACAGGGGGGGACCTTCAAACTCATCAGAATACTCGAATATGCGAGCGGACTTGAGGGTCCTTTAGATGTGAGACATGATAAAGAAAATCGTCCTTACGTGTCGCCCATGCGGAATCGACGAGTCGAGAAAGTTGGAAGCAGTGAATTACGAGGATTGACACATGATTTGCCATTTTTAACCTTCTCTTGCGCCAGAATGACCACTCACTTCATCGCTGACCTCTTATGACAAAAACAATTTCAGTCTCCAAACCCTTGGTACGGATGCTTCTCGTTTGCAGTCGTTTTAGGCACTGCTGAGAATATTATCATTCTCGTCCAAAACATCTGGCTTACTCACATGAACTACGGAGAATTTATATTATTCCCCACGAATCCCAATCCCAGCAGTTCGAAATTCCTGGAGTTTTTTGCAAAAATGTAGACCTGAACTTCAGTTAATGCAAAAAGAACGTCTAAAAGCTAGTGTGAATGTCTAAACAACCAGGATGAAGGCTGATACGAAAGAAATATCAATTTTTTAAATTGGGCATTGTTCGCTAATACACGTCTCCATTTACCCTTCCATCACTACTCCTCTCCAGAAATGGAATATCGTCAGTTCCTGAATATTTTGCAATAATATTCTTGAAATTCCTATAAGAAACGCTGCAAATAATGACACAATGGTTTATTATTTACCTGTACAGATTCTTCGTAGATCAACGTTTTCTGTGGTCAATACCTACCCTCGTGCTCCTCCCAGGAAAGCCCTGAATCGAGTACTGGAGCCGACCCGAGAGTTGCAATTTCTCAAAAATGCGCGGGAGCCATGCGTGATTATAATCGCGTGTATCTGGGCCGGATTTATACAGTTTCATTCGTGATCATGTTGACGAATCTTTTCTATGCAAACAACGGCTGGTTGTACAATGCTGTGGGTAGTCTCAAAAAATTCCTTAGTTTGAGATCAATTAAAAACGTCTGCCAATTCGAGTAGGCAGTATAGCTTCCTCACTTGAATCACATGAACGTACAGAATAGTTGGGTAGGTTCGTTTTGATACGGGACCATCTGCGATCAAACCCGCGCGTACCCTCAAAATGTCAGCTCTCCACGACTATTTTTCGCGTAGTTAGAAGCGTTACAAGGAAACTGTCAACATTTCATGTACGCGCATGCGCAGACGAAGGGTACAATACGATTCCACTGAAACTCATATGGAACTATCGAAGTATTATTCTTGATCGATCGACCCTCCAAATATGAACTCATTTCAACGATATTTGGGGTAGTTATAGGCGTTTCAAATATTTCACGTTTGCGCATGCGCACATGGAACGATTTCCAAAATTTTGAAACGGGATCATCTGCGATCCAACCCGCGGGTATCCTCAAAATATCAGCTCTCTAAGACTGTTTTTCGCGTAGTTAGAAGCGTTACAAGGGAATGGTCAACATTTCATGTTCACGCATGCGCAGACGAAAGGTACATTACGAATCCGATGAAATTCATTTGGAACTATGAAAGTGTTATCCCTGGTCGACCCTCCAAGTTTGAACTCATTTCAACGATATTTAAGATAGTTATGGGCGTTCCAATTATTTCACGTTTGCGCATGCGCAGACGAAAGTTACCGTACTTTTTCAATGATTCGGGTGTGGGACCATCGGTGACCCAACTTGCACCTACCCTCCAAATTTCAGCCTACTTCATCTATTATTTCAAGTACCTAGTTATGGGCGTTACAAGGAATTACCACAGACGGACAGACACGGAACCAAAAATGTTCCTGGATGTTTAAAACGCAAAACGGTAGGTACTGGATATTTCATTTTGGAACACATACATTTTTTTTGCTCAATTACGAATCCGAGGCTTCCCTACCTGCGGTAGAGAGGAAGCAAAACGTAAACAACATACCCTTCTATTGAACGTTTTCGAGCTACGGCGTTCTGGAAACGTCAACCTCTATTTCTCACCCCCTCAGAGATAACTGGCAGTAACGCCGAGCTTTGGGACCAACTAAACCCCAAGTGGGACCTACAAACCAAATTTAATTAATTTTCATCATGGTAACTAAGAAAAAAACGAAGTACGGCGGGCAACAGAAATTTTTGTATTCCATTTTCGGACACTACGTACCTTGATTCGGAAACCATAATATTTCGTATGTTTTTTTATGCTCGATTCCAAAGGTTCATTACTGAAAACGATAAACCAAAATTTGGCCTGGACATCTCACAAATTCTGTATAGTCTCATGACGGATTTGGTTTGAGAATGTTCCGAGTTTTTCTGCCCCCCCCCCCGGCTAAAAATAAAATACAATACGAAATCCGAAGACTCCACATTATGTTCCAGCTTACTTACTGAGAAACTACCTCCATCCTAAAAATCTCAAGTCAATGTTTTAGGTCAATGTTTGTTATGTCTATGGTTTCGTTACTTCACAATATGTTCTCAATAAATTTTAATAAGTAGCTTAGTAATAAATTATTTGACCATCAAGTAGAGTACTGACCTGCCCCATTTCAAAAAACTGTGGGGGGGGGGGGGGGACAACAACAAAACGTTGCAAAGTCCTTGTCACACGGGGTTATTGTTCTATTGGACAGAAAATGTTGGCTGTTTATTTGTTTTTTCCTACATGTGCAGTAATTTTAATAGCTATTTTTGATGGTTTCTACTGATTTTGGCCCCCAAAAACACGAATTAAGCTCCTATTTTTGACAAATTATCGTTGATAATTTAGTTATCTTTCACAATTTAAGTGTCTCAGTTCACCTGTTAATACTACTTCTACTGCTGTTATACAAAGTTATGGTGATTTCAGACAATTACCCAGGTTTATGACTCATAAAAAATGAATTTTTGGAGCTGAACCTTCGTTACACCCTCAATAATTCTTCACTCTCTGGTCAAAATCAACTTCATATTTGGTCTTCTCGCTCTTGAAAACATGGAAAACGATACCTCACAAGCTCATCTTCACTAGAACCTCAAAGAAAAACCTCGAAACCCTGTTTTTACACCCATTTTCCCCCCATACCACCCCTGGGTGTTTTCCAATGGGGGAGCCGAACTTCGCCGCTGCCCGCTTGCACAACTAGGACCCAAATGTTTCCCAAATGAGGACCCAAACTTTATGCCGAAGAACGACGATTTTAGACGAAAATTTAACGTAAATTGAAGGCTGAAACTTCGCTAGAACCTCAATTTTCCACTGTTTGGTCCAAATCGACTTCATCTTCGGTCGCCCCATCCTAAAAAACATGGAAAACTATACATCACAAGCTCATGTTAGTAAAACACCAGAAAACTATATTTTCCACCAATTTTTCACCCATAAAACCCTTGGGTATATTCCGGTCAGGCTGCAAACTTCGGGACACAACTAGAGCCCAAATGAAGCCTGTCTATGAAAGAATGAATGTTTTAGACCGAAAGTAAAGTAGATATGGATGATACGGCGGAATCTACGCACCTTGAAACGTAAAATAAAAACGCTGCACATGGGTTCATACGTACAGAAATGTCGGGTGTTCATTAATCGTTTCTCAAAAAGACGAATTAGGCTCCAATTTTTTTTCAAATTTTACAAATTACCTATCTTTGATCTTTGGTAGCGCCATTTAATTATCTTGATTCACCTGTTGATTACTGTTATTATACAAATGTATGAGATGTCAGACAATTACCCAGGATTTTGACCCATAAAAATGAATATTGGAAGCTGAACCTTAGTTGCAATCTCAGTTCTTCTCTCGTTGGTCTTAATCAACTTCATATTCGGTCTTCTCGCCCTAAAAAACATGGAAAACGGTACCCCACAAGCTGACGTTGCTAAAACACAAAAATCCCTATTTTCACACCCATTTTTCACCCATAACACCCCTGGGTATATTCCGATTGGGCTGCAAAGTTTCGGGACACAACTAGGGCCCAAATGGAGCTTGTGTGCGAAAGAACGAGTTTTTTAGACCGAAAATGAAGTACGATTAGATATGGATCATACGGCGAACGAACATTGCACTTTCGGAATCTACGCACCTTGAAACGTAACAAAAAATTTTTAGGGGGTGTTATAAACAATTTCTGCTGAGCGAAAACATAGAGGTAATATTCACAGAATAGTAAACCAAAAGTTTTGAGGGGGTATAAAATTTTCTTGCTGTACGAATACTTAGGTGTATTATTATTCACAGAATAATAAACCAAAATCACGAACCGGTCTATTTTTCGTTTGCAACTTTTTGGAAAGTTTGCCAAGCTCTATCAGTTTAACAAATTAAATAACAAACAGAGAAAAGATCCTATTTATAAACTTGAAAGTTGTAGGTATATTTGAAATAAATAGAACACTGATGTTACATAACCCTTGCATATTTTTGAAAAGAAGTTCATCCGTTTCTATCTTGTGTAATATGTAGGTACGGTTCGCAAAATTGAAAGCGTGGAATTACAACAATCCATACACAAGTTGCTCGTGTCGAAGGTCTCTGTCCTACCCATAACCCACAATCTGTCCCAGCAGCATTACGCCCTTGTAAGGGAAACCACTTCTATGTTTGTCTCTTTCCAGACTGCGGTTTAACAAACAAGAAAAACCGCATTGTGGGCGGCAAAGAGACGGAGATCAACGAATATCCCTGGATGTGCCTGCTCACTTACCACGGTGAGTTCTACTGCGGCGGGACACTCATCAACCACAGATACGTGCTCACGGCTGCTCACTGCGTCTCAGGGTAAGTGCAGTTGTTCATTTTCCCGGCAGACCTAAGGGCAAGACTGGTAATACATGGCCACACCTGGGTAAGGATTTTCCTCCACCGCACCATCCTGCTCCATCGAGTATAGTTTAAACATTTGTCACTGCACAAATCGAAGGGAGCAGAGTTGTAGGTAGTCATTCGGTAACAATAAAATCGTGAATTGCTGCCTTTCGAGTCGAAATCTTGACGGAGTGGTAGAGACCTGTTATTTAACCATAAAGAAACTGCCCACTAGTCCAAAAGGATGGTTATATCGTGTGGATGTTCACTTCCTTCTTTCAACAATCAATCATAAATCGAAATTGCGCGAGGAATCAATTGGCCATTGGTCCTGGTGGTACCATATCAAATTGAAGTTCACACGTACAGCTAGATTCTTTAAAATTTACTAAAAATAAGCACGCGCTCCTGACGCCTATGCATAACAATTTGGATCCGTACATATCTGTTGGTCTGTCTGTGTGTATTTAATTCCTATACACTACCCACCATAGCTCAATAAATGAACGAATCATACTTCCGAAAATTTGACGCATAAGTGAATATACAAATTAACGTGGTGCTTTGATTGGACTAGTCGAAAACCGATTGATAGTTACTCTAATCTTCGTACAAACATAATATAAATATATACCTACTAACTAATATGAATGAACAGCACCACTTTGAGCTAAATTGTTTGGTACAAGATATTAAAAATTAAGCTGAACGTATTCACCCACTATTAAAAAACGCTGTAAGTTATTACACAACGGTTTATTGTTTACCAGTATAGATGCCTCTTCTGCGTAGATCACTGTTTCCTGTGGTCAATACCCTCGAGCTCCTTCCAGGAAAGCCCTAAATGGGGTACTGGAGCCTGCCCGGGAATTAATTATTCATACAAATGCGCGGGGTTCAATAATTCAATCATTAATTATTATTTGTAGTTATTCAGGAAGCACAAGGTAAATAATAAACCGTTGTGTAATAATTTTTCTGTATAGATGCCACTTCTGCGTAGATAGTATAATAAACCGTTGTGTAATAATTTACCCAATAATGCTTCAACGTTTCTTCAAGCTGCAAAAGTACCCATCAACAAAATCCAAAAGATCCATCATTATTCATATGACATAACATCACAAAACAACCAATTCGACTTCATAGAGCCATCCGTGATTATAATCTGGTGATCCCTAGCAATGATATCTGTGCCGGAATCATACCGTTTCATTCACAATCATGTTGACGAAAGCTGAATAATCTTCGGTTGTTAGATAAGTTTGATACCTACGTTTATTCTCGAAGGACCATGAACAAATGTTCAAAAATGATAGTTCATATACATACTACTACGGAGACTTACGGACGGCGAAGGCTCCGGTACCATCCAGGGTTATGGGGACTTAAAGAGCTTGTCCAGATGGAGACTTGAAGTTTGAGGACTTACCGGCCTCAACGGCCTCAGTAACCAACGCAACCACTGCAGAACACGAGGGGATGCAGACTTCTCAGCCTCTTGTGGCTCCAGACTTCTAGATAGATGAGATGGGAAGATTTGCGAGTTGGTCAGTAGTAACGCCGCACAACACGATCGTTCAATTTTGGACGATCTCCGGTTTTGTTTCGATATTTAGAAGAGATAAGCACATAAACATGGAATAGTTCAATTTTAGCTGGAGCCAGTAACAAATTGGTTTGAGCACTGCAAAGAGGTAACGGCTGCCTTTTTAGTGGGAAAATCTTCTGCGTGAGCACACACGTGGCTAAATGAGAAATGTTGCAGAAAATTCGAAATCCAGCTAATTTGCACCAAGAAAATTATCACTTAATTTTCTATAAGACAACATCAATGACAGATTTATAATTAATGAGAGAAAATGGGAAGAAAACCTAATTATAGTTGCAATTGTCCCACACAGACAGCGCTAAGCTCAACAAGACATGGAAGCGACTAGCATCCACAAGGTAAATAGGTATCTATCAGCTGATACATAATGTAAACAAACCAACGGCAAATGGTTGGTAGAAAAATATCTGTTTCGTAATGATTCACCAAAACAGGAATAAAGGTATTATAATGTGGTGAAGTGAGGTGGTAATTAGCGTGGGATGAAGCTACATTACGGATGGTCAAAAATAGAGTAAGTTTCCAAACAAAAGCTTTTCGGTGCAAATGAACGGCTGGTCGTACAATGCTCCGGGTTGTCTCAAAACATTCTTTAGTTCAAGACCAATTTAAGAACGTTAAAAAAAACAATCGCTTCGCGGACCAACTAGACCCCAAACGGGACCTACAAACCAAATTTCATTAATTTCGGTTCATGGCAATAAGAAAAGTGCGAAGTATGACGTACGGCATACGGCGGACAGACAGAAATTTTTTTATTGCATTTTCGGATTCTAAATACCGTGAAACGGAAACCATCACATTTTGGGGGGGGGGGGGGGGGGGGGGGTTTGAATTTTTTTTTTTCCATGCTCCATTCCAAAGGTTCATTATTGAAAACAATAAACCAAAATAAATGTACCGCTCACCGTTTAAATGGTGCAAATGCTAGTGGATGCGTAATGCGTATTGCTGTTCCCGTCGAAATTATCCACCTGGGTCGGTGTCAGTTGATGGAAACGGCTGAACTGTATCGGGTGACTATTAGTACTTACCTACCCCAGCGCCACCCGTGGCGACTTCTCCTTCAACGGCTTCACTTGATGGGCGATTCGTCAAGTTGATTAACGGCTGGGCCTAACAGAAGGCAAACTTTCATTTCGCCAACAAGCTGAGGTATGCTAGCATGAAAAACGTCGTCCCCCACATGACGATAAACGAGTGTATGAACAAGTGTCACCGTGTATGTAGAAACCAACAGGCACTATCATCAAACATTTGGATATAATAGTTTGGCCAAAACATTAACGCATTCTGAGTTTTCCTGTAAACAAACGACAGGTAAATATAATATTCAGAAGGCCTGAGGAACTCTTCGCTTCATTTTTTCTTTAAAACATTCATAAACGCCACAAACTGATTTCAACTAAGTCGTTGAAATTTGTTCAATTTTGATATGAATGAGCTTTTGTAAGTTATTCAGGCGATTTTCAATTTCAAAGTTCTATGGATTATCGGATTTCAAGGGTTCTTCGCAAGGTTTGATTTCTGCTTTATGGATAACCTTGCAGTGCCTAATGTAATATGGATATTCGTCCATTATTGAGCGGCGAATCTATATTTCACTCTTTATCAATTTTCTCTTGGGAAGGATCACTCGAAATATTCCGTCGCTCGGGGAAAACCAATTTATCCCACTTAGAAAATGAGCCGGGAACAATCTCATTGTCATTTAAGATATTACATAATTCCATGCACTCTCTACTTATTGATATAAAGTTCAGTATGAGGATCTCGCCTAACATATTTCAAAAAACGCTGCAAATTATTACGCAACGGTTTATTATTTACCTGCTTAGATGCCCCTTCTGCGTAGATCAGTGCTTTCTGTGGTCAATACAAATACAAATGCGCGGGATTTAATCATTAATTTATTTGTAGTTATTCAGAGCATAGGGTTCATAATAAACCATTATGTAATAATTTACCTTTATAGATACCCCTTCTGCGTAGATACTATAATAAACCGCTGTGTAATAATTTACCCAATAATACTACAACGTTTGTTCAAGTTGCAAAAGTACCTATCAACAAAATCCAAAAGATCCATCATTTTTCAAATGGAATAATGTCTCAAAACAACCAACGCGACTTCATACAGCCAACCGTGATTATAATCAGGTGATCCCTGGCAATGATATCTGGGCCACAATTATACCGTTTCATTCAAAATCATGTTGACGAGGCTTTTTGGTGCAAACGAACGGCTGATCGTAAAATGCCACGGGTGGTCACAAAAAATTCTTTAGTTCAAGATCAATTTAAAACTTAAAAAAAAAAACATACAAAAGCCCTTCTATTGAAAGTTTTCGAGCTACGGCGTTCTGAAAATGTCAGCCCCTTTTTTTCACCCCTTAGAGATGACTGACAGCAACGCCGAGCTTCGAGGACCAACTAGACCCCTAACGAGACCTAGAAACCAAATTTCATAATTTTGATTCATCGTAACTAAGAAAGGCGCAAAGTACGGCGGACGGACAGAAATTTTGGTTTATTATTTTCAACAATGAACCTTTGGAATCGAGCATGAAAAAAAATAAAAAATAACCCCCTCCCTCAAAATTTGATGGTTTCCATTTCAAGGAATGTAGAATTCGAAAATGCAATAAAAACGCTGCAAATCGTTATACAACGGTTTATTATTTACCTGTGTAAATGCTCCTTCTGCATAGATCACTGTTTTCTTTGGTCAGTACCCTGGAGCTCCCTCCAGGAAAGCCCTAAATCGAGTACCTACTGGAGCCGGCCCGGGAATTGAGTTTCATAGAAATGCGCGGGATTCAGTAATTCATCATTCATCATTTTTTGCAGTTATTCATGAAGCGTAAGGTAAATAATAAACCGTTGTGTAACAATTTACCTGTATAGATTCCCCTCCTGCGTAGATAGCATAATAAACAGTTGTGTAATAATTTACCGTTGGGTAACACTGTACCTCTGTGCAGTAATTTATACGATAACAAGCCGGTGTGTAATAATTTACAAATATTAACCGATGTGTAATCATTTACCTGCGTAGATGCCCTAAATCGAGTACTGAGCCAGCCCGGGAATTACATTTTATAATTATTGTTGTTATTCATGAAACATAACGCTTATTAAAGTACCTATCAACAAAACCCAATAGATATGATAATATTTTCTTTTTCAAATGAAATAATATCACAGAACAACCAACTCGACTTCATACAGCCATCTGTGATTATAATCAGGTGCTCCCTATCAATGATATCTGGGCTGAATGTATACAATTTTATTCACCCTGCAGTTGACGTACAATGCTCCCGGTTGTCTCAAAAAACTCCCAATTTCGAGAACTATTTAAAAAAGTTTAAAAAAACGCTGCAAATCCCTGCACAACGGTTTATTATTTTGTATAGAATACCCTTCTGTTACAGATCACAGCTCTCCGTATAGATAACCCGTCTATATAATATGATATGTACTATTCTATACATATTATGTAGATCGCAGACCCTCCGTAGTTAGTACCTAACCCCGTACTCGTTACTAGGTACCTACCTAAATCACGAGTTAAATGTTGCTAAAATAATTCTGCCGATGACAAACAGTACCTAACAAAAAGAAACACACATAATTGAAGTTCTGAAAAGAAATTGTTGATGAGGAGCGAAAAAAGTTGCAAAAGTACCTACCAACAAACTCCAGCCCCTTCTACGTAGATGGTATAATGAACCGTTGTGCAATAATTTACCGTTGAGTAATGATTTACCGTAGTAATAATTTACCCATCAATAATACTTCAACTTTTGTTCAAGTTTCACTACCTACCAACAAACTCCAAAAGAGCCATCATTTATCAAATGAAATAATATCACAGAACAACCAACTCGACTTCATACTCCGCCAATATAATCAGGTGATCCCTAGCAATGATTTCATCTCCGCCAAATTTCCTATTGTGAGCGCGTCCCTGGTGACGAGATTTCGTATGTTGTGTACAATTTCATTCACACTGGAGTCGAAAATGCCTGTCGGTGCAAACTTCGGGGCGTTACTGTGAACGAACGGCTGGACGTACGACGCTCCGGATGGTCTTAAAAAACTCGCAAGTTCAAGAACTATTTAAAACCGTAAAAATATTCACGTAAAAAAATGGTATAGGCGTTTTGAAAATTTCAACCCCTATTTTGAACCCCTTAGAGATGACTCACAGTAACGTCGAGCTTCGAGGACCAACTAGACAGCGAACGGAACCTATAACCCGAATTTTATCAATTTTCTTTCATGGTAACTAAGAAAAGTGGCCCGTACGGCGTACGGTGGACAGACAGAAATATTTTTATTGCAGTTTTGGATTCTACATACCTTGAAACGTAAACCATCAAATTTTGAGGGGGGGTAAGAATTTTTTTTTCATGCTCGATTCCAATGGTTCATTATTGAAAATTGCTATAACTGATCTAAGAGTGAATCAATAAATCACCATTGTTTCATGTATACTTATATTGAGAACTTTAGAAGTCCCAGAGGGCAAACATTAAAATGATGAGTTTCTTGTTCATTTTTCTTCTCCGTCTTCACTTCAGGGATTAGGCTTGCAGCCTGTTCCGTCTTCACGTCAGTCATCATCTTGGTCTTCCTCTGTCTCGGTGTCCACCTGCGCTGTTGTACTGGAGAGATTTTTACAACATTTACGCGCAACATCTGCAAAGTTCTCAGTAATCCATCGGTTCCACCAGATCTCGGTTCCGTTGGTGGGTCAGAAGCTCGAGGTTATTAGCTAAATATAATTCGAAATGTACTTGGGGCTATGGTTTTCTTAACATAACATCATCGGTTAGTACGAGGTCCCAAGTCTTAGATGAGTCATTCCCATCGCAAGGCGGGGAAACATTCATCTTCAGAACTTCCGTAACCTTTTTCAGAACTGCGTCGATAGATAGCTTGTCGGTAAGAATGCCTACCTAACTCATATTTTGCTAAAACATATTGCGCTTTTTACAACATTTACGCGCAACATTTACAAAGTTCTCAGTAATCCATCGGTTCCACCGGATCTCGGTTCCATTGGTGGGATGGAAACTCGAGGTTATTAGCTAAACACAATTCAACGCACCAAGTGTAGGTTTCAGAAACGCTCTCCTTCCTTAGTGTGAAAGAGGGAGAAAACAAGGCATTCATTCGTTGATGAAGCCCTTTTATAAATGTTCTGCTCCTTTCAACACCTCGCTTATTCAGTTAAAATTCTCCCTTCACGTCACGTTTCCGTCCGATTTCCAGAAATTTTTGAATTACGCTATTTCAAATTGACCAACGCCGGAATTGAAAACAAGAATAAAGGAGCATAACTGAGTCAATATCATACTCAACAAGTTTTTAGCTCAATTTCACGTACCTTCGCCTTTTAGTTAGGTTGCAATCTAGATGGACGTGCTTTTTCGTGGTTCACTAACCCATGGTACGTTGCTTAACTGTTTATTAACTTCTTCCAAATCCTTTAATAAGCTTTTTCAGTTCCTGTCATCATATATTGGAAATAATGCGGACTTCCCGCGGTGACTAAACGTTCCATATAATATCCGCGAGAGAAACCGCAAGTTCCCTCTACTTGAGGGTGTTACTGAGCGCTGATAAATCTAACCGGCTCACACTGAGAATTTATCCAATAATTTAGGATACCTATTGATCATCGATGAAATGCTGGCTCGTTCCATTTATGGATAAAAATTCTACTCATCAGCGGTTTCATCCCAGTAATTTATAAATTATCGCAATCAATAAATTACTGTATACGACAAAAAGAGAGGGGTGCTGCACAATACCAATAGTAATGGCGGATTTTCCATCCAAAACCCCTTGATACCAGTGATAATTTCACTTTTTTATTTTTTGCATATAACCACCATTGAGCCATTTTTAAAAATTTATTTATATATAATGTATTTTCGGCCTACAGAAGAACTAAGCATGAATTATGGGAAATTTGAGGGTCATTGTGTGATACCCAGCAATAATTTCTTCCCTTCGTACGGGTGCTCATTGCATGGCACCCAGCAATAATGTCGTCTTCCCTTTGTACGGGTGCTCCCCAGATATATCAATGTTCCCCCTCATCAAAATCACTAGAACACTGTTGGAGGGAACGTTTTGAAAGTTCTTGGAACGACGTCTCTGGCATTATTTTGGTAGGTAATGACTTAAAAACTAACCCTAGTTTTTACGGATGATGAAAATGAGCGTATGGTGACTTCCGGCCTTCAGGGTCTCAGGGGGGGATGAAACTATGAGGAAAAAAGGGACAGGGGAAGTCCATTTAAAGTTATAACCCACAGAAATACCTCCACGACCACCACCGCTATCGCCGCCAAACCCATCCCTCCTCTTTGGCGACCATTTTACATCATTTCAAAGCAAAAATCACCGTATCAGGTGTTAGCATACCGAATTCTAAGATCTCATACCCTCTCGACGCTAAGCTGCAATTTTAAGTCATTTTCCTACCTACACCACCTAATTGACAGGTATGCCCGAATTCCATACCAATGCACCCGTTCTAAACCACCCCCACCCTGTACACTCCCACATTTTCAGTCGTTTCTGATAACTTGAAGTCCATTTAAGCAGCAACGAAGTTTGTAGGAAGTTTACCAGGTTTAAATACGATACATCATGTTATTATCCATTTTTATGTACTGCAGACCATTTTATATTATGGCTATCTTTATTTTGTTCAACAGATTCAGAGCGAATAGGATCAGAGTGAGGCTTCTGGAGCACAACCAGAAAATAGACAATGAGACGACAGTAATCGAAAGGGGAGTGTCCAAAGTGATCAAGCACGCAGGCTACAGCACCGTCACTCTTGATAATGACATCGCCCTCCTCAAATTGGACAAGGACGTTGAAATTGAAGACGAATTCATGCCAGTCTGCCTACCGCCACTCAGTAAGACTTGTTGAACTCAACATACTTTTATTTCTGTTTGGCGAAAAACCCGATTTTCAAAATTATTTCTACTCCTTGATTTGTCTCGATCATTTGCTCACTGCTACACGTAGCCCCTTCGACTTGAACTGGGACGAGCGGCAGCTGGGAGGCAGCTAGGATTCGAACGAACGGTTTCCTAGTGGTCACGTGCTACCCAACTCCATCACCCTAAATTTATATAAACTTTTATTATAGAATACTTCGAAAAATAACGGACGTTGATTAAAAAAAAAAAAATGCTCGTCTCTACCCTTCTTCCGTAGTGAGGTTAGATTAATGAAATGTAGATACAAAAACCTGTCTGTTCCATCTAGGTTTTAAAATTTTCGAGTTTCGAGGTTACAATGTAGGTAACTGGTTTTATGTCAGCAGAAAAGAGTTTCGCCGGTGAAACGGGCATTGTAACTGGCTGGGGAGTGACGTCTGCCGGGAAGCTGCGGGGTGACGACATCCGTGCTCACATCTCCCCGTTCCTGCAGGAGCTGGAAGTGCCCATCATGTCCAACGAAGAGTGCCGGAACAGCGGATACATGAAGAACCAGATAACGGACAATATGCTCTGCGCAGGCTTCAAGGAAGGCGGGAAGGACTCTTGTCAGGTGAATATATCGATCCTATTGGCAATAAAAGGGGAGAAAACAATGCGGGCACACGCTCAAATTCCATACCAAGTTTATGGGCACAGTCACCCTAGGTATGATCAGCTTTGTCCTCCTAGGAAAATATGTATGCTTTTCGAACATTTCTTAGAGTAGGTCCTCCTAAGAAAATAAGACACGTCAAGTAATGATTCTGGTTTTCAAACTGATTCAGTTTCCTTCTTCTTCTTCTTCTTCTTCTTCAGTTCTACAGTTTCTTTCGTTCTTGTTCAATATTACGGGGTGGCTAGAAATAATGTATGATTAAGGGTTCGGTAACTCCATTATTGAGTAACTTTTCAATTTAAAGGTCAATGTCATCCACCACAATCTATTTACCTACTGTCCCAAACGTGCAGTATCAAAATGGTATCACTTCCTGTTGAACGACAGATTCCCAAAATTGTATGCATCCTACATAATGGGATGAAAATATTAAGCTAGAGGTTTCCTGAAACTTTTATTCATTTCAAGGAGCTTCCGTGTAACCGCATAATGTCACTAACAACTCTTTTGGCTAGTAAGGTTCCCTCTGTGATGTTCACAGAGGGAACCTATATAGGGTTTAATTAAAAGAGTCTTCAATATTTTTAAAACCTGTTGATAATAACTACAACAAAAACAACTATGCTGAATGATACAGTTCGATTGTATATACGAGGGGGGTCGCACCATGAGGAAACTTACCTATTTGAATATTTTAATATTTCTAATTGTTTAACAAAGCAGCCTTGCCAATGATTCAATCAGGCTTTTGAGCTCCCTCATTGTTATTAGGTCCTTAACCACAAACAATGAATTTGTCTCGTATTCCTACAATTATTACCTATATCCTGGCAATGTCCACGAGAAAACCATCCCACGGCAAATTGAGATCCCCCACCTACCTATATTATACGTGACTAGATCTACCGTTAGAGGCCTACACTGGTTTACTAAAAGTTCTCACCAGAAAATGCCTGTTAAAATATTAAAAGCAATGTATTAAAATAGACAAGAACTTTTTATACCACCAGCAATATTTTCTAAGACACTCCACATTTCGAACGTCAAGGTAAAGGTCAATTCTATACCATCCACGAGGCGTGTCGGAATCTAAAAACTCAATTTAGGTATCGTACGATTTTGGTGGATATATAATGGCACCAGACTACATGAGATTCCATATACTTTTCAGCTGCAGGGTCTTCATTAAGCCATCATAGGCACACAGTCGGAAGTGATAGCAAAGGTGTAGGTATGAACTAGGTATGTATCCACGACACAGTAAAGCTTTTTGCTATGTGTGAAGCTCAAGAGCAAAACCTGGTTGGTCCTTTTTTCCAGGCTCGTATGAGCTATGGAAAGGACTCTTTCCTGTGTTGGCTACAGTGACCGTGGCAATGAAAAGGTTAGGGATCCCCGTAAAGGAGAATCGATAGCCCCGTCCCCATGCCACCCTCAACCTGACCGAGATTGAAAAGAGACCCCATCAAAAGTAGGGGCTGGCAACCGGATAAAACCTGCCCTTTCCACTCCCTCTCTAATTGCTAAACCCCTCGCCGTACTGGAGGGAAGAGGATTTCTGGCTTTGACTCAGGGCCAACTGTAAAAGAAATCCTTAACAAGATTTCGGCTGGGAACCTTGTCTACATCACAACTTTTATTTTCCTCCTTATTTCTGTTCCAGTCTATGATTTATATCATCTAAGGTTTGATTTACTGCTGAATATATACTACCTACTGTGCTACATCTTCCTATGAGGAATACATGAGAAAATGAAATTCCGTATTAGAATATTTAGATTCACCTTCTACCATCTCAAAGACTCCAACTTGCAAAGGATTCTCTACTACCTGCTACCCACCACATCCAGTACCAGACATATTCCAAATCATATTATATTTCATTGAGTTCTTTAGTTTCTTCCCTTCTTAACAGATATCGATTGATGCATCGTTAACTGTATTAGTCACAAACAAGAGAAACTTCCGCCATAACCAATGGAAATATCAACCTCATGGAGATCAACCCCATAACCCTAGGAGTACTTTATATTTTTATTATTATTCCAATCAATCCCGTCCTCGATCCATACTTTTTGGAACTGAGGAAGAACGAAAACATCCTAGTCCAAACCAATCAAGTACCAACAAAACAACTCGTCTACCTGCGCAGTATGTACCTATTTAATTTTTACAATTTTCTCTCTCGTATATATTATCTGCACGTGGGCTAAACGATTTTAAACTTCGTTCGTTGGTATCTGCAGACCCCAATGAAGCTAATATCCATTAAAGAGCTAATAGGCATTTATGCATCAAACATTTAAACATCATAATATCTGTTGCCGAACATCATTTTTATAACCCTAGTTCAAAACTTGACCGTGGTTCCACAGGAGGACACCCACCAACAGTCTGGAATATCCATCGATTGCCGTAGAAATATATTTGGTCATTCCCACCCTTATTCCACCCAACACTTGTAGGAGTAGATTTGAAAATATTTTCACCATTATTGATCGGTCAGGATACTACACGAGGTGAGTGTCCCGTTCCTAATAGGCGAGTACTATTCCTCGTCTATTTAGGCCATTCTGTTCTATTCTACTCTTGGTTTGACGATATTATCAACTTCTTAGTGTGGAGCCCACATAAAGAGTGGTAATGAGGGAAAAGGTTCACAACCCATAATTATTGAAAGGATTGAGTATGGCAACCAGCGGTGGATTCTGAAAATGTTTCTGAGGTACAAGAAAAACTAACTAAAGTTAGCGAGGTACCAATCTAATTTCACACGGGAAAGAAATGATCATATATAGGGCGCGGGAGGTCCCGCCCACCAAGAAAACCGAAAACATCCATACCTACTCAGCGACCAAGACTGAACAATTAGTGTTTTTATCCCCCCCCCCCCCCCCCCCCCTCTGCCTCCAGGGAGTCTCTGGTGTTGATTTTTCGTACACCCATTCTCGATGGGCCCCTGATGGCATGTACCAAATTTTATCCCTCGGGACCACCAGTCTCCGGAGTTATAGACGTTTGAAAATCGCTATTTTTCAAGTTTTTCTACTTGTCGTTGTTTTTTGACGGGGCACAGACATAACGGATCGAGCTAAAATTTTGCACACACATTTGATATGCTCCAAGGAAGAGCCTTTTGTGCATTTTGTTGTTAGGGGGGCCATTTTGAATTTTGTTGTTAATTAGATACCTACTGAGAAATGTTTTTAGTTTACTCAACGTTCAGACATGAGAGTGTAATGAATGGGGAGAGGTAAAGAGTGCGAAAATACAATAAGTAGGCATTCATAAAGCATTGTCAATGTATATAAATATTACATACCATTAGTTTTGATTTTGGTTATAGCTACTTGTGCCTCCATATTCATATTTTGTAAGCACAACATATATGGTGTTTGTTGTAGTTTCCTAATGCAAGTATGTAGCTATTACAAAATATCCTACTCCTTAGCAGCGCGTTAATTGAGGCTTGCAGCAGTGTCAGCTCGCTCTTTACACGTTTTCAAACGTGTCCCCGTTTCGTCATTCATCATTGGTTTTCGATGGGTGGGAAATATGAAAACCGACTCCAGCGAGACGTGGGAAAGAAAAAATGAAGGAACCGGGAAAAAAGGCAGTTCCCGAGTGAAGGGATTTGGAATAAAGTAGTAGGAGAATCGGTTCGGAGAGAACGAAGTCAGTAATACAAAGCTGGGGACTCGTGAAATGATGGCGGTGTAGGGATGGCCTAAAACCTGTGGGCAGACACCCCCCTGGCCCCGGTGTCCTTGGCACGTGGCAGACCCAGTGAGCCCATTGATCTCTTCGTTGCCATGGCGACGGCGTCGTCTACCCGCGCCTCGTTCAGTATTTCCGGGAGGGTGAGCAGAGACGGAGGACTCTCTGGAGCTTTTGGGGTTGTTCGTTTTAACAGAGATGGTCGTCGATGGTCAATTTACTGGATCACCACTATCACCAGTCTTGGTTTTTCCTATGGGAAATACCCACGGTAGTGGAATTGCTGATTGTTTTTCCATTTCCTTTTTTTTGCTGATGAGAAAAATCGAATCGATTCGCCGAAATAGCATTGTCGTAAACCGGTGAGTGGGCTTAGGACAGTCGAGTGAAAAGTTGGTTGAGGTTGAATGAAAGTTGGATGAGGCTGGGGATGGAAGAGTGAAGGATGAAGTAAGGATGTGCTCCGTAGGAGTCTTTTGCTAACGCCCCGCGGTTATCACCACAGCATGCGTTAGTTGGATGGATGTGAGGGAAACTAATACTCCGCGGTTACCACCACAGCAGGTATTAGGTGCTCCTAAGGAGTCTTTTGCTAGCATCCTGCAGTTATCACCGCAGCGAGTGCTAGAGGAAGGAGAGGAAGGCGCCCAGGGTTATCACCACAGTAGGCGCCAGGAGGAAGAAGATGAATACCCCCCAGTTATCACCACAGCAGGTGCTCTTAGAAGGGAGCACCCCACGGTTATCACCACAGTAAGTGCAGGATAAGGGTAGGAGAGAGAGAGAGAGAGATTGAGTGAGAGAGGGCTAGAGAGAGAAGTGGCAAGTCAGCAAGTCAGAGAGTGGTCGGTCGAATGAGGAGCTGTTTATACAGCCCCCTTTCCACCCGTCCCCCGTCAATAACTGTTGAGGAGCGATGGCAGTCGATGGAGGGGGCCGGTGTCCCTCAGCTCGTCGTTCCCTTCGTTTATTTGGTTAAATCTTTCGATAAGCATCCCCACTTTCTACTGAGTTTCTAGTTTGAATGGTAAAATTTGTCTCAAGTCAGGGGCATTGACCGCACTTTCGAAAGTCGATCGGAAAATCAATCGGTAGGTAATAGCTGGTAAACCTAATATAAATATAGTTAAACTTACCTACCTAAACTTTTTTTAAATCAAATTTCTGATTTAGATGAGTTAGTAGGTATCTCCCACCCCTAATCCTAATAATATCCCTCGGTATCTCTAATTAATTAATATCTTGGTGCCCACTAAGCGCAATGTTGAGATATATCATCAGTCGAAATAATTTCATGAGAAGCACGACACAGAGGAATGATCTTGGTCCATCCAAGGTCGTTGGCTGCCCCATTCTCATTGCAGGCACTGGCACCTTCATTCATAATCCCCCCCCACCCCTTACCGCCCCCCCCCCCCCATATCGTAATAACAACACTATTTGCCTGCTATTCATCCGATTTTCAATTTTCAAACTGATTTGAACTCCAAATAAATATCCCTAACGCGCCTGGACCTTCAAATTCGTGAATAACTTTTTTTTAATAGGTAGAGTATCATAGCGGAAAATATGAAAAACGGAAATGGAAAAAAAGAGTGTCATATCAATTCTACTTACTTATGGTTTCCAAAAAAAAAAATCCGGAACGAAAATCGGTTCAGCCGTCCGGGCACGAAACCTTTTCCAAATTTGCCCCTGATAGTGCTGCCATCTCTTGAAAAAATTTCTTAATAAAATCGGGGACATTTAGCCTTAAGTATTACATAGGAGTGGTATAAGTGGTACCACGACTTAAGCATAATATTTGTTCAGCTTCAGGGATTGCGTGGAAAGCGGCAATGACATCATTGCCACTACTTCTTCCTCCGTGCTACAGCATAGCAGAACAGACACTGCGACTTCTCGGACAGTACTCTGGCTGGGCCAACATGGGGGCCACACGCATATTGAGTAGGGGGGGGGGGGGGGGACGGCTTAGCGTTACGCATTTAGTGGTGGAGAAGGTGAGGTGGGGGGGGGGGGGGGTCAGCGTTACGTAACTCACACATTCGATGTACACTTCAGTGTACCCAATGTTGACTTTGAGAGCTTAGATATTCTATAGGATTGTTTGGTTAGTAAAAATGTGTAGGTAGGTAACTTTTTATATTTATCTGACGATTTCAGTTTTGTGGTCTCACATTAGAAGTTTTGTTTACTATTTATTATGAATTTATTTGGGTATCTTGATCCACATAAACTTGCTTGCTATTTATATTAGTTACCTACAGCTTCAATTTGTTAAGTATAGCTGGGATGGTTAATTCCCTTGTTTGAATCAGTAAGTCTTGTTTAAATCTTTTCCAAAGTCAGTAAATCTTTTAAACATCATTAATTTTAATTTTATTTGCATAAAAACAATATCTCATTAGAAATAGGTAGGTACGATTTTATTGAAATCCTTACCAGATTTCACATAAAGTTATAATTAGAAGATTCAAACTGTATAATTGAGTACCTAGCGGTAATACTGGGGGGGGGGGGGATGTTCAAGCGTGTGTTACAGGGGTGATATTATGGGGGGGGGTAAATTATGAAAAAATGCGTTACGTAGTATGTTTATGGCCCCTTGAACTTGCTCTCCTAATCTTCGTGGATTGTAAGAAATAATCTTTATCCGTAGGAGGGCGGCAATGACATCATTGTAACTTTGAACGAATTTGAGGAACTAAATTAAAGGAGCACGGTAGATACGAAAGAACTTAGATTCGAAACGTAAACTAAAGTTTTATTCATGAAGAAGACACACCAGTAATAAGGATTGGCTATGCAACCCGCACTGCTTTAGGTTTCTACGTCTAAGCATAGCAATATCACTCCAAGGAAAGTTAGGCGATGGGTGCATAACATGGGACGAAGAGCTCAAACGATGCCCTTTATTCCAAAATGATGAAGACAAAGAAAGAGAGAAAAGAGAGCATACTTACTATACTTCAGTGCAATTCAAAGTCGAATAATTAGTTTCCTGTCATTAGTAGGACTGAAAATATTCCGCTCATACCTACCCAGTTGAATTTATCAATTGGATAGCAAAGTAAATGGAAAATAAAAACCTTCGCAAAATAAAAACAAGTAGGTACCTATAAGTAGTGGCTCTTCAAAAGTTTTGAGATCGTCATAAAAAAGTTTTAAGGTCGTTTTGAGTCGTGGCTTCTTGGTGCGCTTGGAGTGACGAAGCCAGGAGCCTTATTCTGGCCCGCGTTCGGGGCTCAGATTCGGAGGTTTGGCCAAGTCTGATTTGGAAGGGCTTGCAGTTTGCGGTCCAGGATGAGATGGTGTTCCAGCATCCTTCGGTGCGGTCGGCTGGCGTGGGCTTCTCATGTTTGGACGGTCTGGTGTGTTCGGGGATCTGCTTGGGGTTTCCTCCAGACACATCCAAAACTTCGGAGAAGGTGTCAACTGTTGGGATGGTACGTATATGGTGTGATTGGAATTTCTTCATTTGGCAGCATATTATGCAGCTGCATATCTCATCTTCCGCATCTGACTGACATGACGTCTCCATCTCTATTTATTACAGTTCCAAACTCCTATTTGCGATTTGGTGAATTATTACTATTATTATTTTCAATAATGAACCTTTGGAATCGAGCATGGGAAACAAAATTTGACACCCCCGAACATTTTGACCCTGAAATTTGACCCCCCTCAAAGTTTGATGGTTTCCGTTTCAAGGTATGCAGAATCCGAAAATGCAATAAAAAAAATTCTGTCCGTCCGCCGTACACCGTACTTCGCACTTTCCTTAGTTACCATGAACCAATATTGATGAAATTTGGTTTGTATGTTAGTTGGTCCGCTAAGCTCGGCGTTAATGTCAGTCATCTCTAAGGAGTGAAAAATAGGGTTTAAAATCTCCAGGACGCCGTTACGTCGAATTTTTTTACGGCTTTAAAAAATAGTTCTTGAACTTGGGAGATATTTGAGCCCGCCCGGAGCACTGTACGTCCAGCCGTTCGTTCACAGTAAGGCCCCAAAGTTTGTACCGACAGGCTTCATCAACAACAGGGTGAATCAAAATACATTTACATTCAGCCCAGATATCATCGCTAGGGAGCACCTGATTATAATTACGGATGGCTTTATGAAGTCGAGTTGGTTGTTCTGTGATATTATTCTATTTGAAAAGTGATAGCTGTTTTTGATTTTGTTGATAGGTACTTTTGCAACTTAAACAAACGTTGAAGCATTATTGGGGAAATTATTACACAACGGTAAATTATTACACAACAGTAAATTATTACACAACGGTTTGTTATACTATCTACGCAAAATGGGCATATATATAGGAAAATTATTACACACCGGTTTATTATTTACTTATGCATCATGAGTAATTCTACAAATAATTAATGATTTAATTATTGAATTCCGCGCGTTTGTATGAAACTAATTCCCGGGCCGGTTCCTGTACTCCATTTAGGGCTTTCCTGGAGGGAGCTCGAGCGTACTGACCACAGAAAACAGTGATCTACGCAGAGGGGGCATCTATACAGGTAAATAATAAACCGTTGTGTAATAATTTGCAGCGTTTTATTATTGGCTTTGGACAGCAACTTCCTCGCCAGGGTCAAAAGTTATGTGCATTTCAGGAGCTTCTGTAACCATCCGAGGACTTGGACCTGGTTTGAGTAAATCCAGACTCGTCCGTATTTCCTCCCCAGCATCAATGTCACCCGTAGAGCTTTGAGGAGCCCTTCCGCAGGTGAGGAGGAAGGTGTCCGGAAGTGTTTGAATATCTTTTTTGGCAGCGAATAGGCGGCGAAGTGCTTTCTTCATCGTTTGTACACAAAGTTCAACCTGGCCATTTGTGGATAGTTGAAATGGAGGCGACGTAATGTGGCGAATTCCATGCCGTTTAAGAAATTCTTGAAATTCGTAACATAAATGTTGTGGCGTTGTAATTTACGAAAGTGATAGAGTACTCTAAACGTGAGAACCCTGAGATAATATGCACCAAGTTAATAATGAACTTGTTATAGACTGCACTGAAGAATGGAAAAGTCGGATTTTACGAGTAGAAGAAAAGAATCTAGATTAGCCAAAATTACAAACAGCTCATTAAACTAACAAATCATAATATATACCTAATAACAGTAACTATTGGTGACAGAAGTATAAGCAACAACTGATTTCCCAAAAACCAAACCGTTGCTTTTATTTTTCAACTACTCATGTGATCCTTGTGACAGTGGCAGTTCTCGAGTCGTTTGTTGTTCCAGTGAAGAGGGGGTTGTTTGGCGGAAGCTTAATCGATATCCCTTCGTAGTCGGTGATAATATCGCTGGTCTAGGAGGGGGTCTCTCAAGGGTCCGCTGTCACACTCTGTCACATGGTAGCAGAGCGTGGTTTGGTAGTATGCGCTGAGTAACTCACCATACTCCATCCACTTTTTGAGGGCTTTACAGAAGGATATGCCCAAAGGTTTCCAGAAGGATTCCTTTACAGACATCCTTTCCCTTTTATAATACATACATAAATCTATAGGCTTCCCCACTCCCATTCCCCCTTTAGAGTTCAGTATAATTAAAATATATTGTGCTCATTTGAAGGCGATTAATGCCGTGTCCCTATTGACAAGTCCCACAATTCAGGTTGATCACCTAGAGGTTGCACAGATGATCAGAATTCACTGGACAACAACCTCTGACAAAAAAATTTCTCCGCCAATAGGCCAATTTTTTCTCCGCCTACTCTTATGTAGGAGCTTTGGTCTCCACCAGTAAATTATTAAGGTAGTAGCAGTACGACGAAGTTAGTCACCTTGAAGTTGTTCAGATGTCCTTTCCTGAACCAGAACTTCATACTGCTTTTCAATCCCCCTTTTCCCTCTCGTACTTCTGCTACCCAGAAGTATGTCATGTGGGGGAGGAGTGTGACAGTGGAATTTCTCGACTCGATTGTTGTCCCGTTGAAGATGAGTTCGTTTGGCGGAAGCCTAATCGATATCCCTTCTTAACCAGTGATAATATTGTTGTTCTTGGTGGGGGGGGGGGGGGGGGCTCTCGAGGGTCCGCTCGTCCGCTGTCACACTATGTCACATCCTCAAGTGAAGCTAGCCTTTCACCTAGTTAGAATTATTATCAGGCATCAGAACAGCATCTAGCGTGCAAAAGCATGTTCCATATTCTTCTTCTTCCTAATAAATAAATGCTTTGGAGGATCCATTCTGACTCTTGATGTACTCTAAAATTAATGGCCACAATCGATACCATGCCTCCGAACATTAAGCTCCTATCACTAACGATGTCACGATGTCACGGTAACAATGTCAAACCAAATCGATAAATTATTATCAAGAACTGTTGGTATCAACTGCATGTAGAAAACAAACCAGATAATAATACGATATGAATAGGATACAGAAACAGGGGAGTGCCATTCCGAGTGTGAATTAGAAAGACACTAACTTATGGCTCTTGTGTTGTAGTATTTCCACCTTAGGGAAGTTACGGGAATACTGAAACGTAATAATAACTCGTAAGGACGATGGACTGTGAAAAAATACTTGAATTGTAATTGTATTGATGTTTTGTATATTTTAATTAAACAGTGTAATAGCGTACATGAACACATGAATAATCCAACAATAATTTTCCAAACCCAACTCGACGAAAGGTGAGGCTTTGACGTGAGTGAGTCCTTGGTGAGGCTTGGACTCACAGCGGTTGAATAACCGAGTTATGATGACAGTCCGAAGTTGATAATAGAGTTGTCAACAGAAAATCTAAAACCAAGTTTCTGTCTAGCTGGAATGAAGTGGATGAGTGATATGCTTTTACGACTATAGGAATCCCGAGAATGCGAGGCACTCGTGGCTCAGACGGAGTTTCTTCTAGAATCTGTAGAACGCCACTCAGTTAGCAGCTTCTTAATTCAGTTGAAACGTCGTGCCTACCTGATTAATGATGAAATTAACCACCATCACTACCGAACGTTTAGAGAGGCTGTTAGGTACACAGTGGCTATTTTTGTGCCTAGCTGTTACACGAAAACAGACCATCCCTAATGGCTCTTATGATTTGAAACCATCAGGGTAGGTTAATGATCATAAGGGAAACTTGGTAGGTTATTCATCAGGGATCACCTCAGAGTAATGGGGTATGCGCATGGGTCACTAAGGCGATTTATATTATTTTTTAATGGAACTAGATTCCATTCAGAGAACTTTGACTCCAACGGTTAGTACCTACGATTATTAGTTATTTTTCTATGATTTTTCAAAGTTTCCAGAGTGTCGTGGTATCCTCCCAGAACCACAACTTTATTATGTGAAATTAAGATCTCGCTAAATAAACCTAGAAGTAGGGACGGAAGACCAGGAGAGCCGAGGAACAGCCTGGGGATCCCCACCATCCTCCACTAGCTGGAGGATGGAGGGAGACGGCTCCCAAGCCTATAAAATCTCGCCTCCTTCGCCTTTCTAGCCATTCTACGCTCTCCTCTAGTCGCTGACTACTCGCTCTCTCTCCTAGCTCCTCATCTCTCTCCTAACCTAAAAGATCCTGGGAATGGTGGTGGTCCGCCCATAACCAAACCAGGCAACACTCCTAAAAGATTCCGAGCATGGTGGTGGTACGCCCATAACCAAATCGGACACACACATCCAAAAAGATCCTGGGCATGGTGGTGGTCCGCCCATAACCAAACCAGGCAACGAACCCGAAAAGACTCTGGGCATGGTGGTGATTCGCTCATAACCAAACCAGACAAAACGCTCCAAAAAGATCCCGGGCATAACCAAACCGGGTACATCCTACCTCAACGCCTCTCGTGGTGGATGTACGCTCTAACACATTCATCACACAGAGGTTCCTACGTCACAGATGGGAGGGGGGGTCCCGCCCAGGTGCGAGGGGTTCAGTGACGTAAGAACCTCTGGAATCTTTAAAAAATCATAGAAAAAGAACTACTTATAGTATGAAAGCTTATCGTATGACAGTGTGGTTGCCGTCAAAATTCTCAGGATGGAATCTACTGTCAGTTAAAAAATAAAAATAAAATAAATACATGCGCAGACCCCATTGTGCACCACAAGTGGGATATAGCCCAAATAACTGCGAACTGGGTCTGGACCTTGGCCCATCCCAGGACGTGGGAGCGTACGTAACCATTTGTCTATTAAATTCGCTACGAGCAATATGAACACGTCATTATGGTGATGTCGAATGATGGGATTATGCCATGGGAATATGACACCACTGATATCACCACCGGCTTGAACGAAGCATGAGTGTTCTCTGCTGCCCTGTCATATTCAGCATGATTTTGTGGGCAGCTTGATTTAAAATAGCGGTACGAGGGCGAATCGTCGGACCGTCATTTTGGTGTCGAGACGACTATAAGAAGCGGCAATGGCAGTTGGAGGTAGCACGCAACATGCCTAATAGCTCATTTGGGTCTGAAGACTTGACATTCCTTCCGTCTATACGATGGACAATCGGAATTTGCTATATAGATTATGGTAACACAGCGGCACCACGGCACTTCGAACAGTTATTTCTCGACTTGGAATTCTGAGAGTCTGTTCTACGGACCATCACAATTGGCTGTATGTATAGTTTTGGTGTCATACCGACGCCAGCGATTCAACTGAAAAATTGTTAAAAATCTAAATTTGAGTCACGCAGTGTTAATTTTACCAATCAGGTTCTTACCTACCTACAAGTTGAACTATTTCCGAATTTTATGCGAAACTGCTAGTCAGCGAACACCAAATAGTTTCTTCATATCGGACTATCTCATAGTTGACGTTAGGTTTCGATTATAGTATGTGCCTATCATCGATTGCTTTACTCGTATTTACCTATCCATCGTTCAGTCAGGATATACCGAAGCCCGTACCGTAACCGAATCATTCGGGGATTCCCAATTTTCACAAAGGTCCGCCTCGTAGGCCGGCGAAAGGGCTTTCCGCCATGAAAACTGTGTCAAGCACGTGCAGAGGGCCACTCTATTCTAGTGGATGTTCAAGATAAAAACCGCCCTAGGAAAAGGGAGAGGAGTAAACAGGATAGAAACGCAAGTGACGGGGTGGATATACACGCTAAGAGGACGAGGGAGCAAGTGAGCCAGTGCCAAGTCAAGTGGCGAAGCTAGCCAGGCGCTAACGAGTTGTCGTGCATGGGTGGTGCCGAGGGCTGACAACCCTTTCTGTCTTCTATTCACCCGTTTTACTGGAGAGGCGAGAGTGCAAATACCCCCAACGCTACAAAGGTTAACGGAGTCGCGGTTTTAACAAAGGACTTCTTCTGTGCCTCCCCTGTTTACTACTCGGGCGGTCGCCTTGTATGTAGCATACAACAGTAGACGATCAAAAGACACGGATTTTATTGGTCATGAGCACCTGGGGCCAAAGCGAATCACAGAGCCACCCGCGCCACAGGTTTACCATACAGTTGTTAATGTAGCTGTTGCGACAAAAGAGATAGGTTAGGTAACCTTAATGAGTTCATGTAGGTACGTCAGTTAACTTTATGGGTAACTTTGGCAAAGAAAAATTACGAAAAACGGGCTACCACTTTTATTTTCACTCCTACTTACTAATTAAACTGCATACAAAGAATGGATGATTCTGGTTTATTATTTCCAATATTAACCTTTGGGATCGAACATGCAAAAAATTTATGGTTCGCGTTTCAAGGTATGTAGAACCCAAACACGGAATAAATAAGTGTCTGTCCGTCCGCCGTACGTCACACTTTCTTGGGTTACCATGAGCTAAAATCAACGAAATTTGGTTTGTAAGTCCATTTGAGGGATATTGGTCCTCGAAGCTCTGCGTTACTGTCACTCATCTCTAAAGGATGAAAAATAGGGGTTGAAATATCAAAACGCCTCAGCTCGAAATCTTTCAGTAGAAGGGTACCTTGGTCTTTATGACATTTTTATTGATCCGAATTGGGGGTTGTTTGAGACCACCCGGGGCACTGTACTTCCAGCCGTTCGTTCACAGTATGGCCCTAAAATTTGGTTTCGTCAACATGAAAATGAATGTAACCTTACAATACATACAACCCAGATATCATTGCTAGGGAGCAGCTGATTATAATCATGGACGGCTTTATAAATTCGGGTTTGTTGTTCCGTGATATTATTTCATTTGAAGAAAGATGGATATTTTGGATTTTGTTGATAGGTACTTTTATTCCAATTTGTTGATCGGAAATTTGTTAGCTATTTGTTGTTCCGTACAAGTTTTGTTGTTCATAGCCAAACAAGTCATCCAAATAAGGTGAAAATTGGGGAATACCTATGTCGAGGGTCCGATTACTTCAATTCAGCGACCATTAGAATTCCAAAAATTACCGGGTGGGGAGTAATGGCGCGTTACATGAGGTGTGGGGGGGGGGGGGAGGTGTAAGAATGCATATTTGTAACTGTAATTGTTGAAAGTTAGAGAGCTCATACTTCGAATCTGGTGGGAAAGTGTTCGTGTATCTGTGTGTGTCCTTACATGTAGGTAGTTAGCTATCCACCGCTAGAAAACACCGTACCTACTACATTGAGGTCTTACACTCATAGGAATTGAGATATCTGTGCAGAAGGGCCTTCTATGCAGGAAAATAGTAATCCATTATATATTAAGTTGCAGCGGTTTATATCAAAATAAACGTCCGATTTACCCACCTCTCACCTCTAAGTAGGTTAGAAATGGATTGTTTTTAGTTTATACGTCCACATAATTTTGCAGGTTATCATATATATCACCACTACTTGAACTAGAATAGAAGAATAGATGAATTATGAAAGTTAGAAAATATATTATGTTGATTAACTGAAAGGAAGCAAGCATATGGAATGAAACGACCTAAAATTAGATTATTAAAAAATATTGATACTGCAAATTAATATTGATTGAATGCTAGTGCATTGCCAAAATGCAAGAATGCTAGTGTATTTATGGAAACACGTACACATATTTGTAAACTGTATTATATGACAAGCAATTTCAGTTTGTATTAAATTTAATAATTCTTCATTTCGTTGATTTCAGGGTGACAGTGGAGGACCATTGCACGTAGCGGATGGCATCTACCACCAAATCGTTGGTAAGAACAGTCTATAATTCTTGAAAATTTAATTAATCAAGCGTGTCCCTAAAACCTTGGGTAAGTCCTTTAGAAGTAGGTACTTGTCTAGATGATGTGGTCACTTTTCCCTTATTGTCTTGAAGTCTCGTCGACATAACAAGTCCTTGATAAAGCCTTCGGTTATATTTTTCCCGTCACCCATTGTCACGTGCCGATTCATTCCGTTTCGAGAACACGGCAAACTGAAAAATGATTTTCCAGTGTGGATTAATCATTTTATTTTCATCAGAAAAAAAAACCATTAATTGAAAAAGGGAAGTTTAGGATCTTTGAATATGGTGTCCAACGGAGTGAAAACTTCTCCATCAAATATTAGTATTACCTACCACAGTGAAAAGAGAGACTAATGAGAGGAATTTCTTCAAACGGTAGAACACCTCTTGAAACAGCTCCGGGATGAAAGTTCCGTAAACTTTTGACGAGATTCGAAGGGAGGTTTTCCCCGATCGATGTTCGGATGAAAATGAAATAATCAAACCTTTGAAGTTTGTGATCTTCTGCAAAGTACGAGCCATCTTCTTCCAACAGGATGCCTCTATTTCAGTACGGAAGTTTCAGCATCTTTTACATGGAGTGAACCGAAATCGTCGCGACGCGCTCATCCTGTTGCTTTCATTGTTTTGAAAGTGAGTTGGTAGGTACTTCGAGTGGAAAACACCACTACCTAGCCAAATGACTTGAACAAAGGGGGACTTATCATACGTTCCGCTGCACTAAAGCTTTAATTCAAGAAATGTCCTTTGCAACAGTAATTCATCAATACTGATATACCTAATCCAAACACGTAATCATGAAAATGCAAAGAGAGAAACTTTTTTGTTTACCGAAGCTAAGCTTACGTCAGTGGACAATAAGACATAATAACATTTTTATAACTTGAATTGTAAAAATTGGAGTTATTTAACATGGAGAAAAATCTCCTGGAGGTCAAGCGGAATTTTGGGTCACGGCAGAAAATGAATGACACAGATTTCGAATAGTTTTCAGATACAACCTAGTCTGTGTCTAGGTAAGTGTAACTCCGTTCACGAAAATCGCTCACTCGTTGGAAAGTTCTCAGTATACCATAAAATCTCACGCTGCCAAAACCCTCCCTCCCTTAGTCACTAATCCATAACATACATCGGGCCATCGGAACTGTGGGCCGGACGGACTGTGGGGCCCTTCAGGTAGCTGTTGACGACCTGGAGACCTGGTGTGCTGCCACCGAACTTTTAGTAAATCCACCAGAATGCTGCATTGCTTCTTTACACCCTGCTCAACCCGTCGTTTATGCGGGGCTCGCCTTGGTGGACGCGACTTGGTGGACCTGTGGGTGGTGTTCTGCGATGGACGGCTGACCTTTTCGGGGCACATCGAGGAGTTTGCTGGTAGGGCCATACGACGTTTGGGGTTCCTAAGCAAAACGAAAGGGATTTCACCAGCATTCGTGCAATTGTTTGGTTGTCTAGGCACCAGTGCTCCCGATTTTGGAGTAGTAATGCTTCTCCAATTTTGTCCCCAACCTACGCTGTCCACCAGTATAGTCTCGAGAGGGTCCAAAACAAATTTTTCGGCTACATCACTTTCAAGCATGGCATACCATCGCAGGACGTCGTCTCCGCGTCCTTACTGAACATATGGGGTTTGATATTCCTAGAGAGCGTTGTATGGCCGATTTAGCAGTTCTCCACAAGTTGGTGAACAACAGCCTCTCTCTTCAGGATTGGCATTCTGGTGCCAAGCATTTCGGCTCGGTCTGCCAATACCTTCTACGGCCCATTTTCCCCGACGAACTACTCGAGGAACCGCCCCCTTCATCCACACCTACGTGCAGCTAACCTTTTGATTCGCATGAATCCGAAATTGAACTTTTGCGGCTGGTCTCTCTCACCCTGAAAACTTTGGTTGCTTCAACCTTTATAATTTACGCCTAAGACCCCTCCCTATCTGCTTGACTCTTACCTACTAAATGGTGTTAATATTTTTTCTACTCATTGTCGCGGAACTATAAAAATGTTGTTCCTCTGTTAAACCTGTATCTGTATAGATTTTTGGTTTATTATTTTCAATAATGAACCATTGGAATCGAGCAAGAAAAAAAAAATTCTTACCCCCCCCCCCCTCCCCACCACCCCACAAAATTGATGGTTTACCTACGTTTCAAGGTATGTAGAATCCAAAACTACAATAAAAATATTTCTGTCTGTCCGCCGTACGCCGTAAGGGCCACTTTTCTTAGTTACCATGAAACAAAATTGATGAAATTCGGGTTATAGGTTCCGTTCGGGGTCTAGTTGGTCCTCGAAGCTCGACGTTACTGTCAGTCATCTCTAAGGGGTTCAAAATAGGGGTTGAAATTTGCAGAACGCCGTATCTCAAAAACTTTCGATTGAAGGGTATGGTTTTCTTTACGATATTAAATTTGTCTTGAGCTAAACAATTTTTTAAGACCACCCGGAGCACTGTACGTCTAGCCGTTCGTGTGCACCAAAAAGCTTCGTCAACACGATCGTGAATCAAACGGTATAAATCCGGCCAGGATTTCATCACTAAGGAGCACCTGATTATAATCAAGGATGGCTGTATGAAGTCGAGTTGTTTGTTCTACGATATTATTTCATTTGACAGGTGATGGGCTATTGGATTTTGTTGGTAGGTACTTCTGAAACTTGAACAAACGTTGAAGTATTATTGATGGGTAAATTATTAAACAATGGCAAATTATTACATACCGGCAAATTATTACACAACGGTAAATTATTACACCACGGTAAATTATTACACAACGGTAAATTATTAGACAACGGTAAATTATTACACCACGGTAAATTATTACACAACGGTAAATTATTAGTAGATACACAACGGCTCATCTACCCAGAAGGGGCTGGATTTTGTTGATAGGTACTTTTGCAACTTGAACAACCGTTGAAGTATTATTGATGGGCAAATTATTACACAATGGAAAATTATTACACCACGGTAAATTACTACACAACGGTAAATTATTACACAACGGCTCATCTACCAAGAAGGGGCCGCGATCTACATAATATGTGTAGAATAGTACATATGTTATATATAGAAGAATTATCTATACGGAGACCTGTGATCTGTAACAGGAGGGTATTCTGTACAAAATAATAAACCGTTGTGCATGGATTTGCAGCGTTTTTTTCAGCGTATAATCAGGCTCGGCCCCCTACAATGAGAAATAAATAAATATGGTTCCTAGACGTTCTGATGTCGGTAATGAAATACTGTATGCCTGGGATATAAATGTAGGGTAAACGTCAGATTTTGCCTTCATGGCTTTTCGTGACGGAACCATTTTTTGGGATACTGAGTTCGATTGCTCCGCTAACCAGCTCCATGAACATTGGAGAAATCCATCTTGTACTGGGATGACTGTCTCAAACCACTAATAGGGACTTCCAACTACCGAACTTCATTATCAAATCAGTTACCCAACCGTCTGACGCCGCCGTGTGTGGCTGAAGAACGGTGTTTTACGGCGAGAGCAATCAGGGAGAGTGGCTCAGTGAGAGCAACAAACGGACTCTAGCGGGTAGGGGAGTTTCTGCATAAGTTTATGAAGAGCTCAATAGAAACTTGCACGAGCTGCTGCGAACCGGCTGCGATCGTTCTGACGCCTTTGAAGGGGAAGTAGCAACACTAGGGATCCTTGAAACTATTTCCGCATCCGTTTATGGTTTCGGTCTGATCGCTGTGAAAGCCCTCCGACTGAATTTGCCTAGTTAATTCTCCTATCTCAAACTATACCTTAAAATTTCAACTGCACTTTTACGTCTGTTTTGAATTTTCACATAACCGAGCAACATTCTTATTTACGAGTACCTACTTTAATGGTTCTGCATGTGGGTTCAACATCGTTTGTACATATTATTTTCACAAGTTCGAATTTGTCATAAATCGAATATCCGTTTGATATTCGAATAGAAATTTCTACGAATGGAAGGGTAACATCATCCTTGTGATATCTGTATAAATAGGTCAAAAATAACTAATTCATTTTGCTCTTTTTCTATATTATCAAGTTTCCTAAATCAAATTTCTTTGTATTACGGGCATTTCAAAGGTGAACAGAATAGTGATCTATACAGAAAAGAATAGGAACCGTTTTGGAAGGTTTTGCTTTGTTTATTCATATGATATCACTTCATGTTCATCATTAAAGGTTAGATATAACCAAATTAACTGTGACCAAAACCGATTTGGTGCATCTTAAATGTTTTCACAAAATGCCAGACCACTTGTATAATTCTTTATGATTTGTTGATAGTTTCAATCCGGCCCAACTTTAATGTTACCGTACACCTAGTTCATTGGATCGCACATGATAGGGCTTCGATCATTTTTATTTCCAAAGCACGCTCTCATGATATGAATATTTTTTATCCCATCAAACGGAACCTCAAGAAAACGGAGATGATGAAGAGAAACTACGTTATGCAGGTAATCTGCCACGTTTTTACTGTTTTCTCAATACCGGGAATAGAGTTATGGCTTTCCCTCATATCCAACGTTTTCAAACAATTTTCTGTGTAATACTGTAATATTTTTATAACTTTCTTCTCTGAGGGTTTTTCCAAAGGTTCGGAATCATTCGCTAGATTCAATATCGAGCTTCATGCAAGCGATCTCCGGTCGTTCAAACTTGTATCGCCGGAACCAGAATTTTCTCTCTTCACGGCTTTTTCCGCATGAGTAGGGGTGACGCGGGAAACGCCCCTCCAACCATGTTTGTCCACGAGGCTGCACAATACTTTGTTAACTTGACATCTCCATTCATGGGATGACGTAAAAGATAATTCTTGGTCTAGACCCCCTCTACCCCAAAGGGGGCCCATTAAAATCATCATCTTCAAACAGCCATGACGTCAGGCCGTCATGCGGTGAAATGAGGGTAAATTGATCACGATGAATGGGTGAAGCTTGTATCGTAGTATCTGCAAGCATTAACAATGGTTGAAAGGTTTTTCCATTACTAGAACTAGCGTATTGTTACCCGCCCTGTGGCCTCGGTTTTCCAGTAATATCAATCATTTCGTTTCACTGTGCACTGAAAAAAACAGGCTGTCCTCCTTGGGAATCGATCTTGAACATTTATAATAATCGAACTGGTATGTGTCACACGCGGTTTTAGAAAACGTTCTTCTCTGCCATCCTGCTTTTCTGTCGATCTGCATGTGTTACGTACGAGTACTTATGACGTTCATTAGTACATCTCGGCTATAGCAGCTACACTAATATTATATTACATTAAATAATGTTTTCGACTCATTGGGATGAAAATACATTGAGTTAGACCAGAAAAATCGGGCCAGAAAAACTGTTCGACCTATCTACGTTCGACTTATCGATGATCTGCGTATCGAGTGTCTACTGTACCCGATGATTAGGTGCATGAAACTTGTGGATAATCGATACGAAGACGCCAACTTGAAATGTGCAACCTTCGGCATTCCACATATCGGATAGGAAAAGAGCGTGTTAACAAATGCCACGTTCTGGAAATACTTTCTAAAATCATAAGAAATCCAAATTGATGGAAAGGTTGAAAAACAATTTGGTGCTGAAATCGGATTCTGCCCAACAAAGAGTTAAAAGAGAATGAGAAATGGGTAGAGCGAAATGAAAAGTTGATGTTGAAATACCATTTTAGATGATTCGATTTGAATAAAACCGAGGGAACATGCCAATAATCGAAATTTAAAAATAAGACTGTGATGGTACCTATTTATAGGGTATGAGGGCGGAGAAGTCGTATTATCAGTAGTTAAATATATAGGTAACAATTTTTAGGAAAACATGAGAGCGAATTTCGGAGTTGCATTACCGAAGATGGGGGGGGGGGGGGGGGGTTCAAACTGGGTATTCTGAATAAGAAAGTTTCGTGGATTTTTTAAAAAAATATTCAGAACTCTTAGAAAAACGGTTGAAGCCCGTTTTATAAACGCTGCAAATTATTACACAACGGTTTATTATTTACCTTTATAGATGCCCCTTCTGCGTAGATCACTGTTTTTTGTGGTCAATACCCTCGAGCTCCCCCCCTCCCCCCCCCCCCCCCCCCCGGAAAGCGCTAAATGGAGTACCTAGTGGAGCCAGTCCGGGATTAAAGTTTCATACAAATGCGCGGGATTCAATCATTAATTAATTATTTGTAGTTATTAATGAAGCATAAGGTAAATAATAGACCGTTGTGTAATAATTTACCTGTATGTATGCCCCTTCTGCGGAGATAGTATAATAAACCGTTGTGTAATAATTTACTGTTGTGTAATAATTTACCGATGTGTAATAATTTACCGTTGTGTAATAATTTACCCTTGTGTAATAATTCACCCAGTAAAACGTCGTTTGTTCAATTTGCAAAAGCACCTATCAACAAAATTCAAAAGAGCCATCATTTTTCAAATGGAATAATATCACAGACAGGGGCGCTGCGTCCAAAAGGCCACATGGGCCACTTCCCAGGCACCCAAAAAGACTGTATAGGTATAGGTAAGTAAAAAACAACTCCATTGCTCAGTTGGCATTTGAGTTTTCCTCCTTAAACTGTACCTAGCATTTTTCACAAAGTTCAACAGCGACTCGCCAGATTTATCTGGCTATGGTATGGAAATTCTATGGATATTCAATATTATAGTAGAGCATCAATGGTGCGCTCAATAGACCAAGCATGTTATAGGAATAAAGCGACAGTAATCGATGTCCTGCAATCGAAATCGAAACCTAGGCTCTTGAAACTGGCAGGTAGCTTCTGGGTCGTGGGACCTGGTGTCGCCATATCGACACTTAGGCCATTCTGTTCAAGATAATAAACAGTTGTGCAGGGATTTGCAGCGTTTCTTCTAGTGCATTAGATTCGATTTGTCATCTCCACACGAGATGCTTCTTCGTCTTCTGATTTGTTTTTGTTGTGAATTATATTAGCTTTCTCTGTTGAGTCACTTGTCAGATTTTAATTTTTTGCGTCAAATTGAGCGCATTTTGCGTTCGGTCCGGTTCTGATGACAGATTTGTATTCGTGGTACCTACTTGCATTTTGTCCTGTTTGCTGTATGTGGTCTTGTGGATTGATCGGCGTCCTAACACACAGATAACTACCTAGCTTCAAGTCAATAGCTTCTCCATTCAAGTAGGTACCGGCCGACGGGTCATTGTTTTGTTATATTTTAGTTTACTATATTTTTATAACACATGAATTCGGTGGGTAGTTAACAGTATAAATTGTGGACGTTTTCGTGCGAGGATAGAGTGTTGATTGAAAGAGAATTTGCTGAATATTATATCAATCAGTAAATAAGGGAAGGGTGTTTATTATTGCCTCGAGGTATTTCGTAGACAAATCTGTTGGTTTTGTGTTCTGGTTTGGTGCCCCACCGTTTTCAGAGCCCACGCACCGCTACTGATCACAGAAAGCCATCCGTGATTATAATCAGGTGCTCCCTATCAATGATATCTGGGCTTAATGTATACCATTTGATTCACCCTCCTGTTGACGAAGCCTGCCGTTGCAAATTTCGGGGCCTTACTGTGAACGAACGGCTGGACGTACAATGCTCCGGGCGGTCTCAATAAACTCTGATGTTCAAGAACTATTTAAAAACGTTAAAAAATCCGAGGTAATGGCGTTCTGGAGATTTCAACCCCTTATTTTTCACCCCTTACAGATGACTGAAATTAACGCCGAGCTTAGTGGACCAACTAGACCCCAAATGGGACCTACAAACCAAATTTCATCAGTTTCTGTTCATGGTAACTATGGAAAGTGCGAACGGCATACGGCGGACAGACAGAAATCTTTTTACGGCATTTTCGGATTCTACATACCTTGAAGCGGAAACCATCAAATTTTGAGAGAGGGTTTTTGTTTTTCATCCTCGATTCTAAAGGTTCATTATTGAAAATAATAAACCAAAATTAGAATTTGTAACCCATGAAAATTGCCCATTGCATGACACTTAATTTTGTAAGGGTAGTTACACTTCAAATTTCGATCGCCGGGAAGGAAATTAAAACATGGACCTTGAGTATTGATTTGAATATAACTTCTTTTTTTTGCCATTCCGAACCAACTCTAATTTGCTAACCCACAGCGTTATATCTCATCACAAATTGTCTTGTTCTTTTTCAGGGGTGGTTTCATGGGGGCAGGGCTGCGCTAGGCCTAACTACCCCGGTGTCTACAATCGCGTCAACCGCTATCTGCCCTGGATCCAGAAGTACACAGCGGACGCGTGTCCCTGCAACCGCGGAGGAGGTGAAAAAGAGCCGGTCGTGTCTGAAGAAGAGCCGAACGAAGAAGAAACCGAAGAAGCAGAAAAGGAGGATGAAATAAAGCTGAAAGAGGCCTAAATGAGTATGAGGACCCAGAAAAAACAAGGGCGAGAGTCCTGCACCTTCTCCACGAGCAACATGGTATGATAATTGCAATAAGTGGAGTCTAATACAAAATGGGAGCAATAATGAACGAAGGCTTACATTGGAAATGGTTGCCAAAACCATGTAGAGTAGGAGAATATTATGAACCTACCCTAAATATCATGGACTTATATAGGTACTGATCGGTACCTATGCTCGGTAAAAATATTATTTCTGCTTCACAAATTGACCGTCTGAGGAATGACGATGTAAGAACTGCACAATACGTTGTATTTTTGGGGTCGTACAATTTAAATTGAGAAGCATAGAAACATAAGTGGTCCTGTTCTCTGAATTTTGTAAGATTCAGTTGATACCTACCATTTTGATTAGGTATTGGTTTAATGCTGTGCTGTTGTTTTCATTGTTATTATTTATTTATTCCAATCTCCCATAATGCAATTATGCTGATTAAGAATAAGGTTTTCCAAGTACGAACTGGTGAATTACTTAATTACGTATTACAGTAGGTAGTACTGTAGGTAATAAGTAGGTACCTACTAATTTATTATAAATAAGAGACGTTAGTTTATCCCAAATATTTATTCAAGTGAGTTTTAATAAACTTTTAATGAAACCAATTGGCGCAAAAGTGTATCAATCAAAATTTGATTTCAGCCTTTTCCAGAATAATACTAGGTATTAACAAAGTTGAAATTTTCTGTTGCGGGAATGATTATTTTTATTGTTCATGCATATTTATATGGTGTTTTAGAGCTTTTTAGTCTCAAAATATGATTCTCATTAAATTTATTATTATTATTATTAATGAAATAATTGTTCCTCCATTTCTTACCAATTAATCAATGCAAGAAGATGGTCGAGGTGATCATCTGTCTGGCTGACCACTCAGGTAGCCTTCCAGCCAGAAAGTTTCCATTTCGCCTTTGCCCTGAAATTTATAATATAAACAACATATTATTGTAAAAACGCTGCAAAGTCCTTGTCACATGGGTTTATTATTCTATTGGACATACCTACAGAGATGTTGGCTGTTTATTTATTGTTTCTTTCATATAAAATAATTGAAATAGCTATCTCTGGTGGTTTCCAACAATTTTGGCCCCCAAAACACAAATAAGGTACGCTCCTTTTTTTTTTCTTTTTTTTTAAATAAATTATCTCTGATCATTGACAGTACCATTTAATCGTCTTGATCCACCTGTTGACACCTTTTCCAGTGTTATTCTACAAATTGATGGTGATTTCAGACGATTTCCCAGGTTTTTGACTCATAAAAAATCAATTTCGGGAGCTGAACATCTGGTAGAACCTCAATTTTCTATTCTTTAGGTCAAAATCGACTTCATATTCGGTCTTCTAGTCCCCAAAAATATGAAAAACGATACCTCAAAAGCTCATGTTACCAACATGTTACTAAAACGCAAAAAGTACCTATTTTTACACACATTTTCACTCATAACACCCCTGGGTATATTGCGATCGGGCTGAAAAGTTTCGGGACACAACTAGGGCACAAATGGAGCATGTGTGCGAAAGAACGATTTTTTTAGACCGAAAATGAAGCCTGTACACGTGATAAGGCGGACGGCGTACGGCGGACGGCGTACGGCGGACGGCGGACGGACATTGCATTTTGGTTTATTATTCTATGAATAATACACCTATGTATTCGCTCAGCAAAAAATTTTTATAACACCCCCTCAAAATTTTTTCTTTTCCGTTTCAAGGTGCGTAGATTGCAAAAATGCAATGTCCGTCCGCCTTACGCCGTCCGCCGTACGCCGTCCGCCGTATCACGTGTACAGGCTTCATTTTCGATCTAAAAAATTCGTTCTTTCGCACACATGCTCCATTTGGGCCCTAGTTGTGTCCCGAAACTTTTCAGCCCGATCGCAATATACCCAGGGGAGTTATGAGTGAAAATGTGTATAAAAATAGGTACTTTTTGTGTTTTAGTAACATGTTAATAAATGAGCTTTTCAGGTATCGTTTTTCATGTTTTTGGGGACGAGATGACCGAATATGAAGTCGATTTTGACCGAAGAGTGGAAAATTGAGGTTGTATCAGATGTTCAGCTCCCAAAATTGATTTTTTATGAGCCAAACACCTGGGAAACCGTCTGAAATCACCATCAATTTGTAGAATAACACTAGACAAAGTATCAACAGGTGGATCAAGACGATTAAATAGCACTACCAATGATCAAAGATAATTTGAAAAAAAAAAAAGAAAAGGAGCGTACCCAATTCGTGTTTTGGGGGCCAAAATTGGTGGAAACCATCAGAAATAGCTATTCGAATTATTTCACGTGAAAGAAACAATAAATAAACAGCCAACGTTTCTGTAGGTAGGTCCAATAGAATAATAAACCCATGTGACAAGGACTTTGCAGCGTTTTTATGAGTCGAAAACCTGGGAAATCGTCTGAAAGAATAACACTCGAAAAAGTGTCAGCAGGTGGATCAAGACGATTAAATGGTACTATCAATGATCAGAGATAATTTATAAAAATAAATAAATAAATAAATAAAAAACTGTAGGTATGTCCAATAGAATAATAAACCCATGTGACAAGGACTTTGCAGCGTTTTTGGAATCTACGCACCTTGAAACGGAAAAGAAAAAATTCTGAGGGAGTGTTATAAAAATTTTTTGCTGGGCGAATAGATAGGTGTATTATTCACAGAATAATAAACCAAAATTAATTCAGTGTACAGAGTTGCCTGAAGGTGAATCAATAAGTGGGTTCCAGCAATTGGCTCAGGGCTTTGAAGGCCAACTTTATTATATATCGACTTTGTATGAGTGTTTATAACTGTATAAAACCTCTAGTGTGGCGGCGTTATGAACTCTAGTTTGCACTTGCCTTTTGAAGGAACGAATTTAAATGAGAAACTTCTGCATTATATGGAATAGTGACAGATATACATGTCATTGTACCTTCATCAAATTTCTAGGAAAGATTCCTGGTAGCTCAAAAGAAAACTAGTCGTGCCTAAGTATCTTTGAGTAAATAAGTATCAAGTAATATTGATTACAATATAGGTACTAAAGACAGTACCCATCCCAGTTACCTCTCATTCAACCTACACATAACGAAGGAACTTGGAAGATGTAGGAGGTCCTCGTATTTTGAAACGCTCGATTTATAGCGCAAATGGTGGATTGACTCAAAGATATAGATAAAATACATAATGGATGTTGTATTTAATATTTAATATTACTTTGATTTTTACTAGACCCCGTCGAGTAAGCTTGAAGGCATTCAGAGGTTCCAGCTTTCGGTGTGTTGAACTTGAAATCTGGATCATCATATCCTAAATCAAACAAAAAGACGGAAGTGGGATTATTACTGCCACTTGACATGAGAGGAGCACAGATACCATCGACAAAGCTAACATGTAAAATAGCCTGATGAGTTTTCTTTGGCTTCAGTTTATTCTGCGGTAAAAGAGAATTATGAAGGGAACCAACAAACGAATAGTTATTATCGCAGCGTTTAATTTATGGTAATTGCCACGTGTTGGACTACCTACTGATGATCATGTTCGCAAATTTGATAATTCATCTATTCTACGAACCTGCGTCGGCATTGAAATTTGGGTAATCCATATAAAGCAACTTTCTGCCTTACATTAGCTATATTTAAAACCATCAGACATTTCCGTTCGGTAGGTCGCTTACAGTTCCACATCACTGTTTTTCATCGCAGGTCATTTACAGAGAAGAATAGGCACTAGAGTAGGTTCGCCAACTATATTCTGTAGCCACAAATTGCTCTAAGCAGCTTACCTCAGCAGAAGTTTGCATACGTGCTGCTGTATTGACAGTATCTCCAAACAGGCAATATCTCGGGGCTTTGAAACCTACCACACCAGCAACAACGGGACCGGAATGGATACCTAAATGCAAGGTGATATTCATATGAAGTTAAAAATAATTGGTAAGTAGCTACTCCAGGAAATTACATATATGTTTGATATAATATATTGTGAACTACTCCAGACCCTAAGTAACAGCACCAGTTATACTTGTTGGTGTTAAAAAGTATCTACGTAAATGGATTTACATAGTGAGCATAAGTAGGTACTTCATTCATTTATAAAGTACTCGAACTGACGATAATATTACCTGATCTAGTGCAAATAGGTAAAGGAGCAGTAATTGCAGGGACTGTTTCCAAGAGTGCTATTGCCAGCCGCGCCACCTCTTCGGCGTGTCCGCTGTTTAGGTCTGGTGCACCGCCTACGGTCATGTAAACTTCTCCAACGGTCTCTACCTGGAATTGTTCTCTGTGTATTGTTTAGATAAAGGTACGAGCTTGGGCGGATAGCAATTAGTATTGATGATAGGTTTTGGTATCATTGCTAGGAGGATACTTTCTACGGGAAACTGTGGCCACCACCAAGAACTCGAAAAAATCTTACAGATCGATTGAATCGATCCGGATTTAATATGGAGTTTGTGTGGAAAGAATTTTGCACTTACGCTTCCTCAGACGAATGTAGCAATACGATTTTGGTTAGATTAATATAGAACCATCTGCTGAGAGCCATAGTAGATGTAAATTGCATCACTATCTACAATGAACCGAATAGAACAGATTAAAGGTGAGGGATACGGGCTGATTGGCTGAAAGACTTGAACAAATCAAATAAATATCCAATGTCTAAGGCGCTTGCTTCTAAAAAATCTCCTCGCCCGCTTTCGTCAACGACGAACTTTCACGATTCTGTTGACTGTTTCGTGAGCCTTTGTACCTAAATAATTTACAACAATTATCTGCTGCAACTGTCGCAGAAAAATATTGTGTAAGGAATATTATTGTCTGGCATTAGGCAGAGCCCGTCCACATTGATTTTCCTCCTAATTCCTCAGTTAACAAATGGTTAAATGGAGTGCCGGTCGATTCTCTTGAATCTACTCCCAAATCAATGAGATTTGATTAAATCAGGGGTTTTTAAAATTTTTCATTAATCAAAATCTGATTCAGTAGAGTGGCCTGCTCACCAACTCTGTAACGGAATGAGATAAGTGCCTGTTCAAGGACCAACGAAAATTATGCTCATAGAACCGCAGTAGATGTATTTGGGCCTACTCCCAACAATTCTTCGGTTCAAATACCAACTCAGGACGGTGAGAAAATGAGGCTTGAGCGGAACGATACTCGTAAGAACGAATTTTTGCTCTCCTGAGAGAACACTCGACCACGTTCGGGACGCAGTGCAATGGGTGAAAATGACGATCTGAGTGGACAAAATTATTTGCAGTATTTATTAACGAAAATATTGCGCTGACTCTCAATATACACTATGCACTTATCCCTAAAATTGCGAAGACCTACCCATTTCTCAACAAACAAACAAAAATTGAATTTAGTTTGTTTTTGCTCAATGGTAGCAACTAACATAGTTTTTGAATAATGTTGTGATCGGCTGCTCCTCCACAACTCATGTCTTTGTTCCAACATGATGTACCTCAGAGTGGGGACCCCCGACCCCCCTCTGATCATGTCAGGGGATTATAAAAGAGCCAGGGGCCACCAAATACATAACCATTCTCAATCAAGCGATCGACTCGTCTATTGAACTCCTCAATCACTACACTGGTGACCATCCGACGTGTGAACTACACCGCCAGCGCCCGCCGTTTGACAGCGTCGCAGCACCGCCTCCGCTTCAACGAGCCCCACCACGCGCGGCCCCCACCGACGCCACAGCGGCGCCCCACTCCGACGCCCGCCACGACGGCTATCGCAACGCCTCCCGCTACTTCGCCCCACCATCTCCGATCCTTATATAAGGAAACGGCACCGAGCACACTCCCTGCTGACACCTCAACGGACTGGCACCTACGAAGAAAACGAAGATGACCGAGCAGAAACCGCAAAAGACACCCGAAGCGAGCGCTCCTCCAATTCTCAAGCTTCAGCCGTTTGACCCCGCATTTCCGCACGTCTGGTTCGCCCAACTCGAGATCATCCTCGCACACGAAGGCCTCACGACGCCACATGCGAAATTCGCCGGAGCCTTCCTCGCCCTCGAACCTCGACAAGCGGATCTATGCGCCGACATCAACCCCTCGAACACCAGTAGTTACCAGACACTCAAAACACGCCTTCTAGCGACACACGCACCTTCAGATGGTTCACGGCTCACCGCCCTCCTCCAGCCGACATCCGACGACGAACTACCGTCGATCCTCGCTCGCCGACTCACCCGAGCACTCCCGGCTGACACACCCGCGCCGCTCGTCCGACAGCTCTTCCTCCGCGCCCTACCCGAGAGCATACGTCTACACATAGCGGCACAGGACGAAACCAACATATTGAAACTCGCTGCGCTCGCCGATCGCCTCCTACCATTCGCCCCGCCTCCTCGGGTGGCTACCGTCTCCGAAGAGGTAGAAGTGATCAACAATAGACGACAACGGCGCTCGCCGACGCAGCCGACAACGAACACACGCCGCCCGCCGACCACCCTATGTTTCTACCACCGCACATGGGGCCCCCGAGCACAGAAATGCCGCAGCCCCTGCACCTGGCGCCCGAAACCATCGGGAAACGACAACGCACGGCCCGACCAGCCGTAACGGCCGTGCGCAACCCACCAACATCTCGGCTCTTCATCCGCTGCAAACGAACCGCCCTACACTTCCTCGTGGACACCGGCTCTGACGTCTCGATCGTCCCGAACACCCTGCTCAACCGAAAAACACCACGTCCAAGCGCTCTACGTGCCGCAAACGGCACCGAGATCAAGATGTACGGCACACACTCCGCATCAGTACACCTACCAGATCTCCCTCCGTACGAGTGGACCTTCACAATCGCCGACGTATCAACCCCGATCCTCGGCTCCGACTTCTTGACGTACCACGGCCTACTCGTTGACCTACCCAACGCCCGACTCATCAACGTGGCCACGCAGCGGTACATCACCGGGACAGTAGACCTCGTACCTCCGAGCCAGTCCATCTGCACGACGACAGCGAACGAGCCTCGATTTCAAGCCCTCCTCGACGCCTACAAACCTTCACAGACACCATGCGATGCTCCTGTCGAACATCACATCGTCACGAAGGGACCCCCGTGTCACGCGAAACTTCGCCGATTATCCCCGGACCTATACGCGAAAGCGAAGGCCCATTTCGGCGAATTACTAGCGGCGGGGCTCATCGAACCTTCGGAAGCGCCGTGGTCCAGCCCGCTCCACATCGTCCCGAAACCCGACGGTGACATTCGCCCCGTCGGTGACTACAGAGCGCTGAACAAACTCACTATACCGAATCGCTACACCGTCCCACACCTACACGACTTCACAACGGCCCTGTACGAGACTACAGTGTACAGCACCTTCGACCTCGCACGCGCATTCTTCCACTGCAAGATCAGCGAACGCGACGTACCAAAGACAACGATCCTCACACCTTTCGGCGCCTATCAATTCAAGCGAATGAATTTCGGCTTACGAAACGCAGCGCAGACGTGGCAGCGCAGACGTGGCAGCGCTACATGGACCACGTCCTACGAAACCTGCCCTTCGTGTATTGTTACCTAGATGACATACTGGTCGCCTCGGCCACCCCGTCAGAACACTACACCCACGTACGCACGCTCCTCGAGACCCTCGCTAAATACGGCCTCCAAATCAACACAGCAAAATGCCAGCTCGCACGGCCCTCAGTCAAATTTCTCGGCCACAACGTTTCAGCCGACGGGATAACACCCCTACCGGAACGCACGGACCTCATTAAGAAATTCCCACGACCCACTACCGTGCACGAGCTTCGAACATTCCTCGGCCTCATCAATTTCTATCACCGAGCGATACCACGAGCCGCACCTACTCTCCGCCCCCTAGTGGAAATGATACCACCCGACGCGAAGAAAAAGGACAACCGCACGCTCACGTGGACCACCGACGCAGCTGACGCATTCGACCGCGCAAAACGCTTACTCGAAACCTCCGTCACACTCGCCCATCCGGCCCCGACCCAACCCCTCGTCCTACACACGGACTCATCGGATTTCGCCGTCGGCGCAGCGCTGCATTTCATCGACAATACGCACTTACGCCCGCTAGGTTTCTTCTCACGCACCCTCAACCCGGCTCAACGTAACTACAGCGCATTTGACCGCGAACTACTGGCCATATACCTCGCCATCGTACATTTTCACCAGCAAATCGAAGGGCGCCCACTTACCGTCTACACGGACCATAAGCCCCTAACGACCTCCCTCGCGACTCAATCAAACACGGCCCCGCCGACGAGGCTCCGGCACCTTCGATTTATCTCCGAATTCACAACGGACATCAGGTACGCCGAGGGCCCAAAGAACATCGTCGCCGACTACCTCTCGCGACTCCCACCAACAGCCAACACGGCCCACGCAGTCACGGGTCACGGCACCCCCTTCACGCTACAACAACTAGCCGACGCACAGGCCGCCGATGATCACATCGCCACCATGACTCTCACAGCGCACCGAATACAAGGCCACAAAATCATGTGCGAAAACACCGACGCCTCGCCTCGCCCCTACATCCCCACGTCGCTACGCCTCGCAGTTTTCAGACACATACACGGGATGACACACCCAGGGGTTAAGGCCACCACAGCCCTCATCCGCGCTCGATACTATTGGCCAAACATGACCTCATCGATACGGCTATTCACCCGCGCATGCCCGAGCTGCAACCGAGCCAAAATAACTCGGCACATCAGGGCCCCCCTCGGCGAATTTCCCGACGCAGCGCCACTCGAGCACCTACATATCGACCTCTTCGGCCCGCTACCACCATCGGCATCGAAAAAATACATATTATCGATGATCGACCGCGCCACTGGCTGGTTCGAATGCACACCCCTCTCGACCATTTCCGCCGACGCAGTAATCACGGCCCTACACACACACTGGATCGCCCGCTACGGCTCCCCGGCACACGTAACCACCGACCAGGGCACCCAGTTCACCTCCGCCGAATTTCACAAATACTGCACGTCCATGGGCACGGAGATACATCATACAAACACCTACCACCCCCAAGCCAACGGCCTCGTCGAACGACTACACAGGGTCCTAAAAGACGCAATCCTCGCCACAGCCATGTCCTGCACATGGGCCACGCAACTCAGCGGCCTCCTCCTCGGCCTACGGAACCGCCCGGGCCCCGACGGCTACTCACCGGCCCAACGCCTCTTCTCGGCCACACCACGCCTCCCAGGGGATCTGTTCACTCAACCGCCACCAACGACTGTACCCCTACGCACAAACGAGTCCTACCGCCACTACACACAGTCCTACATGCCAACAACCATGCGCACAGCGACACACGTGTACGTCCGCGTCGACACACCGAGGGGTAAACTAGTGCCACCCTACACCGGCCCCCATCAAGTACTGACGAACGATGGGAAAACAGTCACGTACCTCACCGACGACCGCCGAACCCCATCGGTGTCAATCGACAGATGCAAGCCGGCACCCCCACCTACGCACAACACGGGACCCACCGCAACACCGCAAATCGCCCCCAACCACACAGCGATGGCCGTAACTTCGCCACCACAGCACCCCCGGCAACCACCGCCCCCGCAGAACCATGCCCGGAGCCCGAGCCTCGCCCGCCAACGCTATGCGCTCCAAAACCGCCGCCCCACGACAACGACCACTGCAACCACCCGGACAGCCCACACGGACCACCACAACCAACACACGCACCTCCCACGCCCGGTAACCGCCACAGCGACAAGAAGAAAATTTAAATAATAATATACTTAAATTCTGGGGGGAGCAGTGTTGTGATCGGCTGCTCCTCCACAACTCATGTCTTTGTTCCAACATGATGTACCTCAGAGTGGGGACCCCCGACCCCCCTCTGATCATGTCAGGGGATTATAAAAGAGCCAGGGGCCACCAAATACATAACCATTCTAAATCAAGCGAACGACTCGTCTATTGAACTCCTCAATCACTACAAATAAATTGAAATTTTCTCAATGTTATGAGGCTTTACAACAGGAGCCAAAAAACACTGAACATTTTGAAGACTCGCCAAAAATCTTGGTTACCTAGGTGGAGAAGTTGAGTTGGTCTCATTCGTTTGGTTGGTATGTAACGATGAAAATGTTTGCAGTTTTTTGGGAGGAACTCGGAGTATGTATAACCTGAATCAGCGCAAAACTTCTTTTAAGGATAGATCAGTAAATAGTTTTGCCCACCTAGATCATTATGTTATACAATTTGCCCCGGCAGGGCAGTGACGAGCTATCCACGGTGTGAGTAAAAAATCATCCACGGCTGATCGATCGTTCGCCCTAGTTGAGTTTTCTCGTGTAACAGCGAAACCAACCTCCGTTTACATTAATTAATATCGTCTCACCATAAATAGATTGACGAAAACCATTTGGGTCGAAAAAGGCTCTGATGAGATTGCCGGAGAACCTGTCTCCAACGACGTCCAATCCGATCAAGTCGGGTTTCAGCAGATCTTACAGTCCGGTCGCATTCAAATATGCTGTCAATCGATCTATGCTCGCTTAGTGGTTTTCACTCTTTTCGGTGCTAATTATCAACGCCACTTACTTCGTTGTTGTGGGCAGACAACACTGTGGCTCGCAAAGAGATGATGATCCGGAAGGAGACGTCACCCAGCTGATGAGCGATGTGGAAGAAAATGAAGAGGAGGGGAACGGACCCGTGTCGCGTTACTGTAGGCTGTGTGCGTGAAGCTATCGATATATTCCTAGTGATCAGGTGAATATATCACCGCTAAACCTAGACCCCTATATATTTATCATTATCCCTGATTTCTTGAGTAGGAACAGTACCTACTTCTCGTGGAGAATACTACATCGTGAAAATCCTCCTGTGATTGAGGGAGGGGTGGGGGGGGGGGGTACGTAATTTAAAATATGTTGCACTGACTTGGTGAAAATAACTTTTTGGTTTACTATTTCAGAAAATAATTATCAGATTTCCCAATTGTCCCCAACATCTACTGTCAATGCTTGATGAAGTATTTCAGGGAAAATTTGGGACATGAGTAGACGATTCTTCCAGTCTTTTTCAATTCAGTTTATGAAGGATGACACTGCTCGTCCACAAATCATCTCAATCACCAATCACCAAATCATCAATTCATCATCACCCACTTGGTAATAACACCGTTGTTTTGTGTTCCCAGTTTCTAAATGTTTCCTCACATTTTGATTAGGTAAGTAGGTATTCTTTTTGTTGAATCAGTTTCAATGATCTCGACGTTAAATATAAATTTATGTTTGTATATTATAGTGAATAATACTATTACGAACCTTGTAAGCGTTGAAGTTATCTAGAACATCATCGAATGCGGAAAATGCTGCGTTCAGAGAAGATACAACCGTCATGACATCGGCTACTGACGCAACTGCTGTTTTGAGGCTCACAACCTCAACGAACAAAATAGACACGCATTCAAAACTCTAGAAAAATCAAAAACCAGTCAAGTGTGATGCATTTTAAAATCGATTATCTAGCTTTTAGAAAGGACTCGTCGGATTTTCAACCTTTTTATCCCAACATGTTATTGAGTCCGACAGGCACGATCGATAATGCACTACTATAACTACGAATTTAAACCTTACTACGAACGTACCTGACACGTTGAGAGAGGTGATTCCCCGATTCGAAGTTTTTCAGCTATGGGTCGAGGAATCATGGAGTACAAAAGTTTGTCTCCTTTTTCTTTCCACTCCTCGAGAAGTTTGTAATTCTGTTCTAGCTTCTTGCAAAGCTCGACGTTTTCTTCCCAAGTTTGTTCCAACCTGAAAAGTTGAAAAAAGTATCCATAAATTATATTCAACCTACACATGCAACGAGTTTCCAAATTATATATGATTTAACGTTATACTGGGGTGTCTCGTTTATCCGACATACCTATCTCAGTGGTAAAAGTCAAAGTAGTTCACTATCAAATTTGAAGTTTACTTTGGCAGTTGAAACGCCAGGAAAGCAGACTGCGATCCACAAATCCTTTAAAACATCGGAGGACTAAAATTGTCAAATTCTTGTATATAACTTCCGACAATTCTGTAACGGGAGCTCAATTTTGGTTTTTTATACTCAGCTGAATCGGAAGCCAATTTTTTTACTGAATAAATTGATTCTTGATCTCAATTCCCACACAGCTGATTTGAGAGCACAATTTTCATCCTAATAATTATTAGCACAATTTCCACTCATCCTAATAATTTATTATGAGTTCAATTTTCCACTCAGCTGGTTTGGGAGATATTTTTGCATGTCTCCGCCATTGGTAACGCTCAAAATTCGAATTATCTCCTTCCTCTTTTGCTACCCCTGCATATTTTACAAATACTGATTGTGATTAAACTACTGAGGGATATTGCAAAAACGGTAGGTACTAAAGTGCGGATTACTCATCACGTAGGAGCCACCTTCAGTTACGCATGTGCCACTGAGCCACTTGTAACGCTTCTTTTTTGTCCTCAGAGAATTATCCACAGAAGAATGATCTCGCAAATTTTCGAATGTCCCCCAACCCCAAAACATATCTCATGTGAAAACATAATTTCATGGTACCCTTTACAATATACCATTCCTGTAAATAGTTTAGATTGATACCAGTAAAACCATGGAGAAGGCAGGCTGTGCGATGCAATGGTCAAGGGCCAGGTGTCTGTCTCTGCTAGGGCTCCCAGCGGTTTCCAACTACCGTTGGTGGACCGGGGGATGGGTAGAGGCGCCTCTTTATAAGGCGCCTGGCTAGCCCAGCTCACCATTCATCCAACTTCTCTCTTACCAGCCATCGCCTTCTCTCTCTCACCTAACCTCAACCTCATCAACTCACCTTTCTCCTCACCCTACATTCTGAACGTGGTGACAAACTGGACTAGAATTTCCTTCCCAGCATTCAACGCTGTGACAAACCAGGTGAGTTTTTTTCCAAACATCCAACGTGGTGACAAACCAGAAGGATATTTTCCTATCCTAGAGATGCATCCAAGGAGGTGACGAACGGCGCGGATACGCTCTCGCACTCCTCTCTTACCTCCTCACTCAACCTCACCTTCTCAACACACATCACACAACTCTACACATCACCACACATAACTATGCATTTTATGCTCAATGGCCTTATCAGGTGGAATAAACCGGTTCCCGTGAGATCACCGAAGTTAAGAAACCTCGAGCGTGGTTAGTACTTGGATGGGTGACCCTGTTACACTTACACGTAGTGACAAGTCCAACTCAAGCAGCTGTTGGGCGAACCCCTCTCCACTGAAGGGGGCGAGGCAATGAGTAGCCAAGTAAAGAGCGAGATGATCAGATCGAATTCTGATCCTCTTATTGGAGGATATCTGATCACGTCCGCGACATTGGCAGGGCAGTCGAACGAAAAGCCCCAGCCTGGAATGGTTGTTTACTTTACTTTTTTTTACTATGAATTTTATTCGTCGTAGCTAACAGCAGTATGAGTTCCTACGAGTATAACAGGTATTAGAGAGTTGTCGCAACCATTTTCCGGAAAACACAACTCTAAAACGTAAAAGTAAAACGTTCTAGGGCGACAAATTCGATGCTAACTATCCAAGGTGAGTTCTGTGCGAAAGTTCACGTGTTCACGTAAAGTGAGATTTTGACATTTCTATGCCATTGGTAATGCTGAAATTTCGAATTATCTCCTTCTTGTTCTGCTGCCCTTATATATTTTAAAAATACTGATTGTGATTAAACTACTGAGGAATAGTCCAAAAACGGTAGGTAGGTATTCAAGTGTGGATTAAACTCATGTGGATGAAGACAGAATTGTGGGAAGACAAACTATTCAAGATCGTGTTGCTAACTAACGATGGCGTGAAAGTTCTAGTAAGTAATATTAAAAAAACTAAATTAATAAAAAATAACTAAGAATTTAACTAATATAAAAAATACGTGAATATTATACATTCCTTACCTGGCGCAACTGTGCCAGCCTTTCACAACCAGTTCTCTTCCAAGGCCATGTGCGTTAAGATCGCTCAAATACAGGTTCGTCTGTTTCAAATCCTCCATATTGTTCACTCTGAGAGGAGTAAGTCATTTTTGAAATAATTAGGCATAATTATGCCAAATGATATATTAGGTTATTTATATTATGTAGATGTATTAGGCATTAGGCATATGAAATAACCGGGTATTTTCGTGTGCGTCGTACGTATGTAAAAAATAGAGTGCATAGGTCTTGCCAGTGAATCGAATGGACTCCATCTTCATGGTCAATTTGGTCATGTTCCCATCGATGTCATCCAGTGTATTTAATACCTCTGGTGGATACACCTTGATAATGAACTTTTTTGTCACGCGCGTACAGGATTGAGAAGTTTCAAAATAAAATACGAGTGTCTGAATTGGCGTAAAGTATGCAAGTATGCAAGCGCATCATTCAGGTGTCGTGACGATTAGTATTAGCGTAATTAATTAATATGCATTCATGTCAGTATAGCACCTACTCCAAGGAAAAGACACTACTTACACCGGACTGCACAAGTAAATTACAGTTTCTATGTCATGAATATACTTCATTTGTCCTTTCAATAAGATATTCTTGGTTGGCCCATCATTTTCTAAATTCTCAGGTTGTTTAGTCTTGATCGGAATCAACAACTCTACTTCGAACATAACCGTTTGGAAATTAGTAATCTGAAACAGACCAGTATACATATAATACGTATGTTTAGTATGCTGAACATGCGTGAAAACACTTTCATGACCTTCCTCTCTTTGGACTGATTGTAACTTGGACTCGACAAGGGCTATTCGGGACGGTCTATTAGGACGCGTTTATGTACTCGTATGCATATTATATTTATGATCGTAATAAAGCTGAATCATACATTTTCCCAGGTGAATGGAATTCCTCTTGGTCTTCTTATTTTGAAAATATTAGCGATCGGCCGTCTGAAGACATGAGTTTTTGGAATGAATCGAAGAATGTTTTCGCCGGCATCTAAAACTCTCATAGAGCGTCCAAACATGACGCCCCAAGGAAATAGGTCCAAGAGCAGTTTAGATGACAGAGGTGGGAGGGATTTGCCAGATTTCTCCACCTTCTTTTGAATGATTTCCGCCTATAAGTTAAGGAGAATTTTTTTATTGGATGGAAATCTGGATAGACATCTAAAACTTATAGCCAACATATTTATCTATTTTTGTCGCTTAACAAAAAGTTCATCATGTTCCATAACATCATACATTGAGTACAGGGAGGATTTCATCGCAAATGACAAAATGCCTGTCCTGCCGTTTTAAAAAATCGTATAGTGAAAGGTTTTAATCGTAGGGCAGTAAAAAAAAATACCGTAGGCATTTACTTATCAGAAACAACATTTCAACCAGTGCCTGCCGATTCTGGCGTTTTTATGTTTAATTTTGGAAAATGTCCGAAATGTTACGTCCCTCGGTGTAACTGAATACTTTCAAAACTATGCTATTACTAGCATTTGCTTGAAATTATGTTGATTAGGGGCACCAAACTTAAACAAACGTTGGATTCTTGCATTTTCGCCATTTTTGAAGGCCTAACAGCTTCTTTGTATTTTTTGCAATATTTTATTTGTCTGTCCCAGCTCCATGTTCATAGTGTTACGTCTAAGGTGTTACTACATTTCTCGGTTTGAGATTGGTGGTAGTGGGTGCGGAGGTGGCGCAGTCTGTACAGCAGACCTTCAACTTTTACCAGCATGATCTTAGTTTGATAAGAAACGCGAAATAGGGAGGTTGCATATTTTCTTTCAGAAAAAATGGTACGTATGTTTATTAATTTTCCGAAGTGTTACCTTGGTTATTTTTGTTAATAGCAACAATTAGAGCTTTCCTGTGTGATCAGTCAGACTACTGCTGCCTGGGACAACTTAGTTTCGGTCTTTAATGGAGGGCCGAAAACACGAACTTTGATAAGCTAAGAATTTTTAACCATAGAATGTCCATAGTGTTACTGTGTCCAAGTGTTACATTACCATAGCAACAATTTGGTAACACTTAGGACACAAAATTTGTTATTGAGCAATGTGTATAAAGTGCCATTTAAATACGTTAGTTTATACCTTAATAAGTCGTCCATCTTTAATAGGGGCTGCCTATAAGGACAAGTGAAGTAAAGGAACGCTTTATTCATCCGTTTTGACCCCCTCCCCTCCACTTGTTACGTTTTTCAACCACAAGATCATGGTCTGTTGCGACTGGCATGACATCCCCGCCACCGAAACAAATCTCAGTTTAGATAGGGGGGGGGGGGGGGGTTTGCATGGGGCAGGTTGACAATGAGTACGAGGTTAAGGTTATGTATTACAAAGCCGGAAAGAAATCAGCCTTTTCACCATAAATGAAGACGATTCTAGTTACATTTCTGATAACCAGATTTTGGGTATATTGCCCCAGCCCGAAATTAAAATGAAGGGCAAAAGCATTAAATACGTATTTGTCTTTTATTGACGTTAAAGAAAGTGGAGGCAGAAAGACAGCATGTAAGTGAATTATATGATGTGATGTGATCATTATGGTCTCAGTGTAACATGTGCAATGGTGATATAATTTCAAAAATCACAATAAGTAGAGGTCTCCCGGTATAACTTTGCCGGTTCCACCTTTGCCGGAAACCAGCGAAGTTACACTGAGAGATCTCTACTTTAAGGTTACTCACAAACCTAGTCTTCCTCGTTTTTAATGTTATCCACAAGGTTTTTCAATTTATTTTCCAATGAAGTACTGTTACTAGTAGGTGCATTTTTTTTGAGTCTCACTTTTTTGTATTGACGTACCTAATGTAAATTTCGGAAGTCCATAATTTTATTTTCAATGCCCTATTCATGCTAAATTTGCTAGTTTACAGTGTTATATTGTAATAGTTTAGCATTCTTGGAAAGCCTGATTTTTTGCAAGACTGAATTTAGGGCAATGCACAATTTACCTTCATGTGATATATTTACTATTAAGATAAAAAATGTGGTTATTCCAAATAAAATATCAGATCGTGAAGTTTTGTTGCGTTCATCAGCCTTTATGGAAATGGTTTTTCATCGGTTATCCCAAGTGTTACCGGCCGAAAAATGAAATTTTTTTTATGAGCTAATTTATTTTTATTTTCACAACTACTTATTATAATCAGCCATTTGCCTAAGTTAAGATTGACGAAAGTTCCACTGATCCATATCCACTTCCATAGCAGCAGGATCGAAGTTTCAAATAAATTTGGTAACACTTCGGACTTTTTTGCAATCAAATAATGTTCAAAAACTACTTAATAATAAAAATAAACAAATAATGAAGCGGAATCTTAGAACAACCATTTTAGTGAACAATGAAATGTTTTCGTTTTGGAGAAATATTAAAACTTATCATTTTTTTTATGGTAACACTTGGGACACTGAATTTGCCATACAGATCTTCTTCAAACGGTCAAATATTGAAAAGCATGAAAATTTGTCGATCCCGCTATTTCTAATTGTCCACTAGGATTATAACTACAAAAAGAAGTATCAACGGACGTTCTAGCTTGCGATTTTTTTGGGCGCATAACCTGCAGATGATTTCAAGTGAATTGTCGTTTTCGATTAAATCCACCCTACAACGTTGTACAACCCATGTAAATGTTCATTATTATCAAGAAATTGGTCAAACGTCTTTACTCAGAATTGATGGATTATGGCTAAAAGATAATACTAACCGATGAAGGAAATTAATGAAATAAACAACTTTTCAAAATACGAACCGAACTAAAAAGAATATGAGAATTCTCCTCCTGCTCACCCGGGAGGACCAGTTTCTGACTGTTAGTTAGAATTAACTATTTAATCAGACTATCGGAGATAGATCGGTATGCATAACTACGACTGGATGAGAAGCTTATGAAAAATGTATCAGATACAAGATGTATATATAAACGGAGAGTGTGAATTAAATAAATATGTGCATGTCAAAAATAACGAAAATGTCAAACAAATGAAAAAACAAAGGACTACAATATAACTCCTGATTTCTTTACTGATGGTAGGATATCACAGCTCACGTCTTTCTCGTTCAGTTCCAATTTTAATCGTTCACAGTTCATTGGACATCTGCCAAGTGTAGATCAATGCAGCTTTAACATAGCGTAGTATAGATAGGTACATACAATTAGTTGGAGTACCCAGGATCGATTAAATTAGGTACTATCATAGGGGACCTCATAACCCCTCAACATTTCATAGATATCGCTTAAATATAATAGTAAATTGAATTGTACGAGTACCTTGTCATACAATAGTATTATACTATTATCGTCATACAATTCTAGTCAGAATTATCGTCAAACAATAATAGTCATACAATTATAATATTATTATGTTCTTGTTATTTTCGAGGCTAATGAAGTCATGTTTGTGCATTAAAGGTGCAAAGTTTCTGTCCGGTTTAGTTGGATGAAAATTTCTTTTCATTCGTTCATGACTAGATAGGTACTAGACTTTCGTCTCTGCAAAAGTAGCTATCAACAAAATCAAAAATAGTCATCTTTCTTCAAATGAAATTGTTGGGATATCCTCCAAGAATACCAATCCATGTACCAATTGAGATTGTCCAAATAAACCAAACGGAGGGCCTACGTGACCGAGGTAGGGTAGGTATCTCTTCCCTCCGTCAGTCCCTCAACGGTTCGTAAAGACCATCAGAGGACTGGAGGAGGGTGGAAGAGCTCCTATAAAACCCGCTCTTCTCACCCCGCTCACCATTCTACGCTCAAACCTCAAGTGGATGACTTCTGTCTCTCTCCTAATACATCCTTACCTTTCTCGCCTAAAAGAACTCGGAATGGTGGAACCGGTCTGGTGGTAACCGACCTGGCAGAACCGCCTGGGCACATCCTCGACCGTTTTTAGTGGTGGTAACCTTCCTGGCTTTGCCATAGGTGGTAACCTTTTAAACGCTCCAACACCTCTTCATTTCCATCTAAACCTCGCCTATCGAAGCCTCACTACTACCTTCAAACCACCACAGAAATTATATCACGGAACAACAAACTCGATTTCATAAAGCCATGCATGGTTATAACCAGCTTTTCCCTAGCCACAAAAACTAGGCAACTCCAGACTTTCACTGTAACTCGGAAAAGTGCCAAGTGCGGACAGACAGAAATTTTTCATTCAATTTTCGGATTCTCATTTTGAGGGAAATTTTCTTTTTTTTCTCATGCTCGATTCCAAAGGTTGATTATTGAAAATCAACCCTGATATCTATATGTCAACATCGACGATCAGTGAAAAATTCCGTTACACCGTTACAAAATAATACCGTAAATAAACACCCGGTAAATTATTACACAAAGGTTAATTATTTACCTATATAGATGCTCCTTCTGCGAAGATCACTGCTTTCTGTGGTCAGTACCCTCGAGCTCCTCCCAGGAAAGCCCTAAATCGAGTACTGGAGCCGGCCACGGAATTAAAGTTCCATATACACGCCCGAGATTCAATAATTCAGTCCTTAATTATTTGTAGTTATTTATGAAGCATAAGGCAAAAAATAAACCGTTGTGTAATAATTTACCTGTACAGGGACCCCTTCTACGTAGATAGTATAATAAACCGCTGTGTAATCATTTACCTTTATAGGTGCCACTTCTGCGTAGAAAGTATAATAAAACGTTGTGTAATAATTTAATTTACCATTGCGTAATATAGTACTTCAACGCTTCTTCAAGTTGTAAAAGTACCTATCAAAAAAATCCAAAAGATTCATCATTTTTCAAACGAAATAATATCACAGAACAACCAACTCGACTTCATACAGCCATCCGTGATTATAATCAGGTGCTCCCTAGCAATTCTGGGCCGGATTTATACCGTTTGGTTCACGATCATGTTGACGAAGCTTTCCGGTGCAAACGAATGGCTGGTCGTGCAATGCTCCGGGTGGTCTCAATAAATTCTTTAGTTCAAGACCATTTTAAAAACGTAAAAAAAACCATACCCTTCAATTGTAAGTTTTCGAGCTACGGCGTTCTGAAAATTTCAACCCCTATTTTTCACCCGATGACTGAAAGTAACGCCGAGCTTTGAGGACCAACTAGACCCCAAACGGGACCTACAAACAAAATTTCATCAATTTTGGTTCATGATAACCAAGAAAAGTGCGAAGTACGACGTACGGCGGACAGAGGGAAATTTTTTCATTGCATTTTCGGTTTCTTCATACCTTGAAACGTAGAACAGTAAAACAAAAATTTGGATTCAAATCAGCCCTAATATTGACCAACTAATTACTGACCTGTTTATTTTTGTTCATAATATACTCCGCATTGTCATATTTCAAGCGAAGGACGAGCGTGTTGATTTTGTAAGTGCCGCTCGTAAGTTTTTCTTCCATGATTTCTATACTTAGATGTATATCGTACATACTTTCGGCAATTTCATACAGCTGACCTAAAGACAATGAATGGTATACGTAGTTTTACCACCTGGTGATAGTGGGGCTGATGTATGGCAGATAGGAGTATTGACCAAACGTGAGGTGGGGATTGAATCACCTATCAAATAATCATTGAACCCAGAACGTGAGCTTCTGTAGACGAGAACTGAGCCGTTCACATCCGTTTCTGTGACGTACATAGAAGGCCCATTCATTTGTGGATACGAAAACCTGTAAGTTTTTATGAATAAATCAAGTTTGCATGTTTTCGAATGATACACAAAACTTTAAAAAAATAAATATACATATAAATCTCTTATTTATCTTGATTATAGGTACCTATCCTGTATAATCATAATCCAGAAGAAGAGGTCGAAACAGAACACCGGACTCACCTCATTTCTAAATGAATGTTATCAACATTTTGCAGGAAGTCCGTGAAATAACGTCCACTAGCCCGTACAAAAGTCTGATACCTTTCCCATAACAAAAATGATTAAAATATTAGGTAAAATCTACCTGAGCTGGACAAAGACATATAGGAAAGGAAACTCGGCTGGAAACTTGAGTACTAGGGCAACACACATTTCACTCTTTCGTCCGGATTAGTAAACTAATAGTATTCTTAAACTTCATTTTCCAGCATAAACCATCCACATAAAATTTCCTCCATAATCCTCCATATGAAATTTCAAAATTCAATAATGCTAACAAAGTATGGTAGCACATGATTGGACAAAATTACATTCCAGAGGGGGAAAATATTTCCGGAGTATGCGTATATGAAATCTGGAGTTGATTTGGAATGAACCTCATGTTCCTGTATGGAGACAGGTTTGGTAACAGTTGGCTAACAACTCGTGGATCCGCCGACAGAGGAGCCTTACCTAATATGTTTTTTAAAGAACCTGTGCCAAAAATAAAACTTCACAAATTATGTTATGAAATTTAACAACAAAAAATTGAGAAACCCAAAATCTTTCTACAGGCGACATTAATTGCACCAGTGGTGGTGGCGTCGAACAATTCCACATGAATTTTTGATGTGCACAGGGGTCACCCTGCAATTTTCAAGTCGTAGGACTCAAAATTAGCTGTTTTTAGCGCGCAGGGGCGCCATTACCGTCGCCGTCATACCTGTGGTACCCGAATACAAATGCCAATGGCCTAACGAGTATTCACTCAAAATTTAAATTCATGAGTCATTCGGAGGGTTCTTTTTCGCGGAACAGACACACACAAGCTCACAAACGCACCTACACAGTGTACCACCCAACTCATATACACAGCTTAGGAGCACGATTTAGTCCGATTCGCCGCGGAACTTGTTTTTCACCTACTTTTATCTCATACGGAAACCATTGTAGTCTATTTTTATTTATATTGTTACCTACTTTTTCTAACTAAGCTAATCATTGATATTAGGTACAGAAGCATGAGGTATAAAAATTATTGGAATCAAAGTAAAACTTCCTGGTACGATATATTTATTTCTAGTCAAGTCTAGACAAACGGTTACCTATATTTATTTTTTTGTTATATTTTCAGTCTTAGACGATATTGAAACTAATATCGACTAATATCGTACTAATTTGTATTTAATGTGTTGTAACAAGAAATACACTACCCGAAACATGAGAAGAACTTGACGAAACATCTTCCAAAGTAGGTCATGAACTCTTGTTCAGTTTTCCCATCATCGAGCCGCGAGCAGACATCCGCTATTGAATGTATGAGGTTGTCATCGTAGATGTGATGGGTGATGAACTCCAAAGGGCAGCGGACTCTACCAGCCACATATTTCCACACCTCTTCACCGTAGCCTTCCTGTCACAATTGGTGTTAAAATTAATTGCAGAATGGGGAAAACATCTTGCATTTTTTTCTTCATCCCTTCAAAACGCTGCAAATTATTACACTGCTGTTTATTATTTTCTTTACAGATACCCCTGTTCTAGTTACAGATACCCACGGTTTCCTGGCCTACAATACCGACCATCATGCATCCCACCGGAAAGCCGTAAATCGAGTACTGTAGCCGGCCGGGCATTAGTCATACCAATGGTCCGATCGTCCAGTAATTCCATCTAAAAGCTATACCCAAACTACCCACCGAATATGAACATAGCTGAAATTCGTAGGGTACATGGTTCCTTATGACTTCCATTAAAATCGAACAGTAGGTAACTTTTGTCAGAGCATACGCCGACCATCCAACACCTCAAACACATAGGTAAATGATATAGAATGATTATTATTGTCAATAATGTTATGGATATGGGAAAGCCTTGTGCCACACCTTGGTAGAAGAGACGTTTTGGTTTATTATTTTCAATAATGAACCTTTGGAATCGAGCATGAAAAATTGCGCTAATACAAACAATATCAAACGTTGACTAAGAGATGAAAATTCGAAATTACGCCAAAATAAATTCAAACTGCATACATTCACAAAAATCAAATTGGTCTAGAATAGCTAAAAATGGGGATTAATGTTTGGAGAATTACCGAAACTTGATTTAAAATCACTAAAAATGGTATTGGATGGTGACTCGAGACAAAAAATGACCGCCACAAATATTGTCTCTACAGAAGATCAAATATTTTTTATTTTTTTATTTCCAAAAATCGGAAGAAATTTAGTAAAATTAACTAAAATGGGGAAGGTGGTAGTATGGCACAGTAAACAATTTCGTTTAACAAAGACGTTTGGCGGGAAGAGCTTCCATTTTGTGTAACAATATGGAAAACGACTGCAGTTTTTTAAATAACGACTGTAATATTTTCTGTATGTTTGTATGTGTTATTTACTTAAGTGGTGTCCTTAATATGAAAATTAACTCCCATATGGATGCTTCTGGTTCAGGACTCCTTGGCAGCTGGTCTGAAGTTTCTAGCCAGCTTAGTAATATTACGATGAATAGATACCTACCTGAATGTAGTGCTGAATACTCTGGAGTAGCATACCGTACATGGCAAAGCTTCTGAGTTATATAAGTATTTAATAACTTGACTGCAGGAACAAAATCCGAGTGACCGCGATTCACGTTTCTGATTTCTCTTTCCCTGTTGGGTGCTCACGGTAGAATGGAAATAGCAGCAGAGCACGAATGCTTTTAAACTTACCCCCTCCTCTCTCTGAGTCCTATTCTTTTAACGAGAAGGCTTAAGGTTAACGTAGGCCTAAATGTTCGCTTAGCTAAGGTTTTATTCTTCGCCTTATTTTTATACATCCTCATTCAGAATGTAGGAGTACTGTAAATGATAACACTCGTGAAAAAAGTACGCTGGAAACTTCCAGAACGATTCCATCGAAGATAAAGAGCTTTATATTAATCAAGAGTCAAAAAAGCTTGCCAAAATCAAAACTTCAACTCATTTTGAAACACCGTGAAACATAGAAACACATTTAGTGTTTTAAGCATCAGCGAACAATATACGTGTCTGTCCGTTTGCATGTACAGTAGAAGTGCATGAGTTGTAGCCCATGAGCAGTGTTTTAGCCGCGCTGAAATTATTATAATGTTGTATAATTACAATATAATAATTTTATTTGATTACTTTAATATAAATTAATATTATAATATTATATAGGTAATTATAATATTAAAATTATGATATTATAATACAATATGTTCGCGAACTTCAATCGAAAGATAAATGAGAGCCCGATTTAAGCATGTATTCTCAATGGGATCATCATTATTGGGATGATTTCTGACAATGCTCATTGGATTCAGAACCTTATTCAGATTTGATATTCTTGTAAGAAGTATCAGCATAAGCAAATGTTATTGTGTGGTCAGAATTCGAACGCATGTAGGGGGTAGCTCGATATTGAATGTACATCTACTACGGACAAGCGTTCGAACTTCTATTTTACTGATTTTCTGATTTACTAATTTACTAATTATAAAATTGGTAGGTAGTTTTGAAAAATTAAGTATATATACAGACAGAGAAATTATAATGTGATGGTATAACTTCCAAGTTTTTCCAGTCCCAGACAAAGGGCGATGTTATTAATGATATAGATAGTGCTCAATATTGGACTGGTTGAGTACACGTACTATTGAGCACCTGCTATTCCAATCCACCTGAATTACAGGGTAATAAAGCGATGATTTTGGAGAGTTCAGTATTCACTCAACTCCGGGACTGAAATTACAGAATTGCCGCATGGGGACTGAGATGAACTACAAGTCATATCCAGTTAGCAAGCTAAGGCTATACATAGTTCACCCCACTCGATAATCTAAAGGTGGTATGAAACAAAATGAAATGAAGACCATCGTATCGTAAGAATTTTGTAATTCTCGCTAGGATTTTGATTTTGTTTCTCGAGAGGTCATTAAAGAGAAAAATAAGAAGGAGAACCCCGTTCCGCATTACCAGTGCACTCAACGGAGCAGAATGAAGAGAAAGATGTACCTATTAACGATTTTTTCAGATTAACAGAGGTTGAACTTTTGAATGTCGGGTACAGTTAAACCTACCCTATCACCGAATAATCATTAGAGCCAAATTTAATTAAAATTCAAGACAATCACAGGCCATCATAACTTATTATACAACAATAAATAGTCGGATTAATTCGAATTACGTCCTACAGATAATTAGATTGGTTATATAGGTATATATATATATATATATATATATATATATATATATATATATATATATATATATATATATATATATATATATATATATATATATATATTCGTTTATAACTTCGGACACAAAAAGAGGACACAGAGAAAGAAACTTACACTACGTCTGAACGTTTCGCACTCAGCGTCGTCGGCAGACTGGAGAGACAAGTAGTGGTCTGAGCAGTCCACCACCTCGAAGAATAGCAGGGGCGAAAAGAAGGATGGGGTAAAATGGTGGTGGGATAGGGTGGGGTACAAATAATAGTAAAAAATGAAGTAAATGGAGCAAAAACGAAATAAACAAAGGGATATTCGAATGGGGAAAAAAGTATATATATATATATATATATATATACACACATATGTACGTATATATACATATAATAAATATAGATAATAAATTGATAAATGTACCAAAAAAAAAAAAAAAAAAAATCATTATTATGGGCCCTAGGTGTAAGTGTTCAAACCCGGAGGCCGGTGCGCACCCAGGACCCAAATGTGGGCTTCCTCACTTTCCTCAACCCTTGGATTCGGCGCAGACGGAGGTAAACGCTTCAGGATCCTTACCCGGTAGCAATCATCGAAAGAAGTGTGGTGGTCCTCGAAGGCATGGCGACCCGCAGGCTGGTTGGTGTTGAGTCTCACAGAGGCTCGATGGTTATTGATGCGGAGGTTCAACGGTTATATATATATATATATATATATAATAGTCTTGGACTATTGAAGGTTGGAGTGGACAACACTAATGGATAACAACAAGATAAAAGTAACAAGAAGAACCCGATTCCACTACACCAGTGTGCACACTTAACGGGCAGAATCAAGAGATTGAAGTGTTAAGATTCCCACATTAATAGAGGTTGTATTCTAGAAATTATGAATTGGGTAGGAACAGTCACTACTGCCCTATCACTGAATAATCATCAGAGCCAAATTTATTTATAAGTGAAGAAAATTACAGGCGGTCATATATTTTTCAGTAACAAATAGAGCAGTATATTAGATAGTCAGTCACGCATTTTGGTCTATTATTTTCGATAACTTAAAGAACATTTGAGAAATCGAGCATGAAAAAATATATCTCGCTCAATATTCAATGTTTTCTTTGCCCAGGTCAGTGTTTTGAACAATACCTATAGCCTTGCTGGAATATTGAGTAATAACATACCTAACAAAATGTAAGCTGTAGAAGTATATTTTGAATAACTACAGCTATACTGTTTCTCAACGCAGAGGGCAGTAGGTAAGTCCCTCACTGATGATCACATAAATAAATTTTCCAAATAAATAAGTTCTAGCCTTTCATGGCTACCAGTAGACTCACAAACTATTATTGCTTACCTACTTATACCCACCTTCATTATAACCCACCTATAACAATGGGTATCTGGCGATATAATATATCTGGAATTTCCTTCTTTTCATGATCACGGAGAGTGCAAACTCCTCTCGTCCTGATTTCTTAAAACTAAACTCAAAACACGAGTGACTTGAATTAGCTGATCCCCATCGTGAAAACTAGTTGATCCACGCTCGGCGTCCACGACCACCAACCTGTCGCAAGCGCCTAAATAGAGAGAAAATTATTCAAGCTCATGTTGGTGATGTTTTTTTCGGGTCAGACTTCAAGCCCATATATATATGGTACTGTGAACGAACCGCTGGCGTCTCCGAATAGTCATTCATTGCGGAAAATAAACATATATATAAATACCTGCAAAAATTATATTATGAATCAGGCACACTTACCCTAATTTTGCACACTTTCCTATGGATCTTGGGTTATTGTTTGGGACAACTCGGAGCAATGTTTGATCGGCCGTTCTTTCACAATAGGGTCAAAAGCTTTAACATGAGCGTGAATCTATTTATTTATTTTCCTCTCTATATTTAGGCGCATGGTAACAGTTTGACTGATACTCGTTCTTAATTAATGGGAATACGATGTTCAACAGTGCAGCTTCAACAATTTTGCAAGGATCTCCTGTTGACGTTTCTGTCTCTATTATCGTTATGGCATCACTTGTATACTCACATTATTACTAATGGGGAAAGAGAGCTTCTATGGGATGTCCTTTGTAAAATACACCAACCAATGTCAACCATCTCAACTAGGTAAGTCGCCGAGTAAATCACATATTATTACTTCCGTCTAACGTTACTAAACATGGTTTCGGTTAGCGTATGCTTGGAGGTCATTTGGACCCTATTTTATTTAGATAGGTAGGTAGGTATAGCTGAGTAGAGTCACAATATATAGTTTTGGACTAGCATTTCTTCTCCCTAATAAGCCCTAAGCTTCAGATCAAAACAACTATGATCCGCATAGCTCTTTTTATCTTGTTATCCTGTTTTTATCGTGTTTTACTAATAATTACTGTATTTATGTTTGACTGGTTGTGCTTTGTCGTATGGCAAACCAGACTATGGGCAGCTCGCCGTTTTTATTATAAATAAAGTGGTTGTTCTCTCTCTAAGACGACTCTCTATACGACGAATAACCTCGTAAGTACATCTAGAGACTCATGATGTTATACATCATTGTGGCATAATATATACCTGTATAAGCTGGCGTAACAATCCACAGTACTATAACATTACCTGATGCGACATTATTTGGAGAACTGCTCTGCATATCGCCGATTTCACGCAAGTGGCATTCCTCCGTGATCTTTCTAGGAGTGCAATCATGGGTTATAGAGTCTACCCAAAAAGCGATCTTTCCGATCCCACACACTTGTTTCACTTTCAACTAACTGCACTCAAATTGGCTACTATGTGGAAAGTCCAGAATAAAAAATATTATATTCCATTCTTGTACGTACCTACATAGTTAACTTTCATGAACTCTGACCGTGCGTTAGATTAAAACTAAGTAGATGGAAAAATGTTTTTGTAGAAACTATATGATATTATAACTACATTAGAACTAAACTTGGGAAGTTTCAGGTATGGGACTGACAAGTTCAACACCCTACACCAATAACGTTCTGATTTTGAGGCAGTTCAAAGTTATTGACAAAGTTTATGAAATGAATGAATATCAACGGTAGAATGAACAAATTAGTTACATGGTTCTACCAGCATGCTGGCTAGCTACCTACTGAATAGAAAGTTTACTTTACATTAATCGTGATCTTGATTGCTATTTGTGCCAAGGATGATCTTCTTCTGGAATGTCATCGTTTTGGGCGTTTGCACTGTTGGATTGCTTGTGAAGGGTTGCACCACCAATGATTTAGTCGACCGGAGTGAAGCTATGGATATTTTCACCTTGACAGGGTCTGCTTTGTACAAGATGGTGTTTTTCTACTACTATCATGACGAACTCGTCGAAATGCTAATGTGTGGGCTTGCGTTAGCACAGAAAGTTCCAGTAGGCTGGACGAAAAATTGTTCTTTATTCTCAAAAATCCATTGTACTTCTGGTAAGTTAAATTTATATAGTATGTAGGTAAAACAGTGAAATTGTGTTAACTGTGTGTGTTTTTTACTAAACATGATTGGAATAATAGGATTTATTAATGAAATTATTATTTGAGTACCTAATCAAATTCGATAACAATAATTGATTTAATTAAATTCCTGCGAATTACGAATAGGTATTTTCTATTATAGGGGAATCTTTGAAGCACTTTTGTTGTTCCATGTCAAACTGCTACTGGTCCAAATACCGTATCTATCACGAGACTCGTGCTTTTCATGACGTTTAACATGCGTTCCATGTTTCTTACTCGGCTAAACTATAAGATATAGTAAATGAGTAACTAATACCCCATTTACTCATGTTCAGTTGAGCATCTTGATCATGGAACTCACTGGTTCATTAAGATTTTATTGATATCTATATATAGATAACTTTCTGTTGCTGATTCAGGCTTGGCCAGCATGATGTTTTGGGGCCTGTGCCCAGTTTTCAAGTGGATATCCGGGGAAACAGCTTTGGATGAAATGACACTGCCGATCAACACTTACGATCCCTTTGACAGTAATGGCATCCTCTTTTCTCTATTTTACTGTATCTGTCATTACTCTTTGACTGTCTCAGCTCAGATATACATGGCGGCAGACTGCTATCTTTTCACATCAATCTACGTCGCTGTTGGTGCCCTCCGGCACCTTCAGGATAGGCTTGATCATATGAAAGACTTTTCAAACAACAAATATATTAGTAAGTACTGGAGCTTATGCATCATAAATAAATAATCCTTATCTTAGTCCCTATTAGTTATAGTTTGCTCGCCTCACAAAATGCCACCGTACACCACAATAATATACTCATCCTTATACATTTAATAGAATGTATAATGAAGAATGTAGAATGTATAGATCTCTTATGAGAAAACCAATATTATACAAAAGCATTCCTGTGATACGGAATACATTTCCACGGTCAAGTGTACTGGGATTAATAATTGATTAGAAGCATAATAATAATAACTGAATGGGGTAAACGTGGAGGTCCGAGGTAGTTGTTAAGAAATATTTTGGTACGGTGGCTTTTTGGTGTCAACCGATTTTATATGTCGCGCAGGTGGGGTTTGTGTCGGATTACAACAACCTTCCAGTTTTTTTTTTTTTTTGTGATTTTCAAAAACCTGTTTGGTGGGCCTTGTATACGGCAAAAAAACCTCAGCTGTATACGATCTCTTCTACGTTTTTTTCATGGTTTTACGCTTTCTCACTCAACTACGAGTATATAGTTTGTTTTGATTTCATCATATTCCTGACAGTTTACTCATCGAAAACACCCGTTTTTCGGTGAAAAAATGCTACTGGGAAGCGAAAACTTGGGTGGTAAACAACCAGTACTTATGATTATGCCATTTCGTAGTGGTTGACCCCGAGGGGTTAAGGATTCCAGCTGCAGATGTTTGCTGCAGTCTATGACCCTTATTTTTTCTTACTTGTCATGCGTGATAACTGTTCATTACTTATTCTACAGCGATAATAAAGAGTTCACCAACTAGTTATTTGGCTGCTTCATAAGAAATCGATTCAAAATCGATTCAGTTCTCTAAGATTCACGAAGAACGATACCAAAAAATTCGAAATCGATTCAGTACTTCGAAATTCACAAAAAACTATATATTTACTGACAAACAGCTCCACTGGCACCATGGGGTCACTCCCTGGCACCATGATCACCATGTATGTTGTATGGCTGGAAAATCGATTAAGTTCTCCAGTACATGCTTTGTATCATACTTAATAAATTTAAAGCCCTAGGACCCCAAAATTGACGGGGCATGTCGTGGTGCCATAACACCATTCCCGAGCGCTATGGTGGCACCAAAAATGATTTAATAAATTCTAGAAGTCCGCAGGACACATGTCTGTGGACTGCGGTTGTAGCGCCGAACATATACAATACATCATGCATACCAACATTGACGTTGATCACTTCCTATACCTTTCTATATAAAAGTAGTTAGGTATATTGATGATTTCCACTACAATTATTTGTATAAAGAGTTGTAAGTGGAACATTCACATTGCTCATAAAAAAGGCGTGATGATAGATTCGATGGAAAAATGGTTGATGTCAGGGATAATTTGAGGGGTCAACGACTGCCGCACTGAGGGGTCAGCGACAAAAAACTGGTGGACAAAAACTGCCGCATCGGACTTTTTCCAGTTTTCTCGATTTTAAAAATACTTCTGTCATAAGTATTGTAACATGCAGTCCCATTTTTGAAAACTAGATGCAATTTTCTAAGGAATGAGAACCCCAGAGTCGAACCGATCATGAGCTGATCGGTGGTGAATCTTCATAGTTGAAACTTTAAAAAATGGTAAACGACCCACACGTTTACCCTAATTTTGAAATCGCCAGAACTCCCAAATTGGTTTTTTTTTTTCATCATCACGGAAACCATATTTTACACGTTTTTAATTAAGAAATAATTTTTTATAAGTAACGCGATTTTTAGAACCTTCTAGAGCCCTATAATAATCGAATAATCACAGGTATATGTGTATCATGTAAAATTTACAGTCAGATTTTTTAACAAATATGTTGCAGAAGAACATGGTAACGTTGACCAAATGCACGAATATTTGAAGGAATGCATAGAAATTCAAGTACATGTTTTAGAGTAAGTAAAAATGATTATAATGCGGATTAGAAACATCTGTATGCAGGTATACTATCAACTGCATTTTTGCTTTTCCTGAATCTCCGGACCTAATGTTTTTAGTTTGACCTCATGTTTTTGAGGAAAATAGTTAACTTGTATCCCGCTTTCGTTTTTCTCAATAACTGTATGTAGAAATTCGCTGGAAACCAGAAGGAAGGAGTCATTTTGTACCTATACCCTTCACTCAATCGACCAGCCCGATAACTATTCTACAATCTTTACAACTTAATCTATTCATGGAAAATACTCATTTTCCAGCTATGTCAGGAAAACCGATGAACTCTTCAGATCAATGATTTTAGCAGACGTGCTTCACGCTATCATATCATTGAGCTTTGCTATGCTGCAAGCGAGTGTAAGTACGCGCCCTTCGTTCGAAACCGGACGTCGCATGTACCGTTGTTTATACGTCATAAATTTTTCAAACAGCTGATTTATAAACTATGGCCCCATCCAGATAAAATATTTTGATTTGTTAATTTTCAGGAATCTAAGGGAATAATTGAAAATATAAAAATGGTGTCGTTTGTCGCAGTTTGTTTCATTCATCAGTTTCTTAATAGTCATTTTGGACAGGAACTGATTGCTAAGGTAACTATGAAATTAATATCGTATGATATGACAACCATTTGAAGAAGGAAAGAAGGCTGTCGTGGGCTATTATTACATAAAAGGTGTAAACTGTCGACATACAGTTTGTAAGCTGTACTGTGGGTATCCACCCACCTAATACGTCTACTTTCCTTCAACTCAACACACTTTGGCAGGAATGCTAATGACTCGCCTTAGTAAAGAATAGGCACTTGGTATTCATATTATATTTTCAAAATTCTTTATGAATAGAAAATTAAATAGACTAGTGTTTCCACTTTTTTGTCTCATTTTTTCAGACCAATCGTAAGGGTGTCGATGAAATCCGTATTAATCAAGCAACTGAAGGATGATTTAAATAAAACATTTCTAATGTAAAACTGAATCTCACACAGAAGCACGAAAAAATATAATCACTAGTACGTTGAATGAACCTCGAATCCTCTGGTTCAACATCATAACAATAAACTATTTCTAGACATAAACTATCTATATGAAAAGCGGGAACAAGGTAACTTAATTTTCAACCATGCCAGTTCATTACTGAAACACAGAAGAATCAATTTTACACCAGATTAGCAACTAGAAATCTTTCATCATTTTCTCAAAATCCCTCACTTTTCAACTTGATTGAAATTAAAATTGATTTTCGAGTTTTCGACCTAGTATTACCTACCTACCATGAGTTTCCTAGTTTACACTTTTTCATCGCAACCGTTGAATAGAGCGCTGTATAACATGATAATCTAACCAATGATATACCTAGTTGTCAAATAAATTAAAAAACGTCGAATTTATTCAATTGGCTATATTTTGTTATGAAACCTGGTCAAATCTGGTGGGAAACAACTGAATGGTAGAATTTAATTTGATTAATTTTTATTAATCAGAAATCGGTGTATGAAATGTCACAAATTTTGAATGATGGTGTGGTGGCTAGGTTGAGTCTGAGGTAGTGGTGAGGTGAGGTAAGGTGAGTGAGCGTGATGGAGGAAAGGTTGCTGGATCTAGCGTCTAAAAGGTTAACACCTATGGCAAAGCCAGGAAGGTTACCACTGGTTTTTCCCAGTGGTTGCCACTCGAGGCCGGTTATCACCAAGGCCCGTTCCACCAATCTGAGTTCTTCGGGTTAATAGGTAAGGAGGCATGAGAGGAGAGAGAGAGAGAGAGATAAGTCATGGACTTGAGCAGAGCGTATAATGAGGTGACAGGCGAAGACTGCGAGTTTTTATATCCACCTGTCCACTCTCCCCCAGTCGATCAACTACTGTTGGGGACTGGTGGGGGAGCTGCAGGTCTCTCTGACTCTGGTCACGTAGGCCAACTCACTCATTGCGTTTATTATTTGCACAATCTAATGGATACAATAAGTGTTGATCTGGGAGGATCACAACACATGGTCTTCATGGAAAAAACGCTGAAAATTATTACACAAAGGTTTATAACTTATCTGTATAGATGCCCCTTCTGCGTAGGTCACTGTTTTCTTTGGTAAATACCCTCGGGCTCCCCTCAGGAAAGCCCTAAATCGACTACTGGAGCCGTCTCCGGAATTAAAGTTTCATACAAATGCGCGGGATTCAATAGTTCAATCATTAATTATTTGTAGTTATTCATGAAGCATAAGGCAAAAAATAAACTGTTGTGCAATAATTTACCTGTATAGGTGCCCCTTGTACGTAGAAAGTATAATGAGCCGTTGTGTGATAATTTGCCCATCAATAATACTTCAAAGGTTGTTCAAGTTCCAAAAGTACCTATCAGCAAAATCCAGACCCTTCTACGTAGATGGTATAATGAACCGTTGTGTAATAATTTACCGTGGTGTGATAATTTACCGTTGCATAATAATTTAACGCTGCGTAATAATTTACCATTTGTAATAATTTATCCATTAATAATACTTCAACGTTTATTCAAGTTTCAAATTTCCTACCAACAAAATCCAATATCTCCATCATTTTTCAAATAAAATAATATCACAAAACACGCAACTTGACTTCATACAGCCATCCGTGATTATAATCAGGTGCTCCCTAGCAATGATATCTGGGCCGGATTTATACCGGTTGATTCACGATCATGTTGACGAAGCTTTTCGGTGCAAACGAATGGCTGGTCGTACAATGCTCCGGGTGTTATCAAAAAATTCTTAGTTCAAGATCAATTTGAAAACTTCAAAAAAACGGTGCAAATCCCTGCACAACGATTTATTATTTTGTACAGAATACTCTTCTGTTACAGATCACAGCTCTCTGTATAGAAAACCCGTCTATATAATATAATATGTACTACTCTATACATATTATGTGGATCGCAGACCCTCCGTAGGTTAGTACCTAACCCCACACTTGTTACTAGGTACCTATCTAAATCACGAGTTAAATGTTGCTGAAATAATTCTGTCGATGACAAACAGTAACTAAAACGGAAAAAAGAAACGCGAATAATGAAGTTCTGAAGGAAAATTGTTGATGTGGAGTGAAATAGATGCCCCTTCTGCGTAGATCACTGTTTTCTGTGTTCAGTACCTACCCTCGTGGCCAGTTCTAATGAACCGTTGTTTAATAAGTTGCCCATCAATGACACTTCAACGGTTGTTCAACTTGCAAAAGTACCGATCAACAAAATCCAGCCCCGTCTTGGTAAATGAACAGTTGTGTAATAATTTACCGTTCTGTAATAATTTACCGTTGTGTAATAATTTACCATTGTGTAATAATTTACCCATCAATAATACTTCAACATTTGTTCAAGTTTCACAAATACGTGCCAACAAAATTCAATTGTCCATCACTTATCAAATGAAATAATATCGCAGAACAACCAACTCGACTTCATACAGCCATCCTTGATTATAATCAGGCGCTCCCTAGCGATGACATCCGGGCCGGATCAATACCGTTTGATTCAAGATCTTGTGACGAAGCTTTTTGGTGCACACGAACGGCTGGACGTACAATGCTCCGGGTGGTCTCAAAAAATTCTTTAGTTCAAGACCATTTTAAAAACGTTAAAAAAACCATACCTACCCTTCAATTGAAAGTTTTCAGGCTACGGCGTTCTGAAAATGTCAACCCCCATTTTGAACCCCTTAGAGATAACTGACAGTAACGCCGAGCTTCGAGGACCAAGTAGACCCCAAACGGAACCTATAACCCGAATTTCATCAATTTTGTTTCATGGTAACTAAGAAAAGTAGTCAATAATAAACCATTGGAATCGAGCAAGAAAAAAATATCTACCCCCCCTCAAAATTTGATGGTTTACATTTCAAGGTATGTAGAATCCGAAAATGCAATACAAAAATGTCTGTCTGTCCGCCGTACGCCGTACTGGCCACTTTACTTAGTTACCATGAATAAAAATTGATGAAATTTGGGTTATAGGTTCCGTTCGGGGTCTAGTTGCTCCTCGAAGCTCGGCGTTTCTGTCAGTCATCTCTAAGGGGTTGATGTGTCATTGATGGAATACCGTGATCTTGCAAGATCAGCAGCTTTTGTCGAGGCTTCAGGGGGCTCTGTCGATTCTCTCAAGCATGGACGCTACTTTGCTGGCTGTATTGCGACATACACCCTGGGCTCCAAATCGAACCCCCCAGATATGTCCATCAGACATTATGTGGAGAAGCCCTTAAGTATTCACCATCAACGTTAATGGCTAAACCTTCTGTTGGCACCACTAGTCGGCCACCTCTTGGCACCCGGGGAAGGTACAGCGATTTCCTGAGATTGAGGTTTAGTCTCATCTGTTCCAAGGCACCACTGAGTGCTGTTACCTGGGCCTGTATTCCTGCCCTCGATGTAGCAATCAATACATCACCAGCAAAGGCAAGCGAGGACCAACACGGCCTGCGTGGTAGTAACCCACTCTGGAGGAGAGGGCTAATAGGACATGATCCATGACCACATTGAGTAGGGTGGATGAGAGGGGGTCCCCCTGCCTAATTCCCATCGCATTCCTCAGCCGCAGACCTGCCCCAATTCTAGTTGATCAATTTTGGTAGGCTGCTTCAATGTGTTCCACCAATTGCTTGGGCCATCGCCTGGCTTTTATTATGTTCATGATGGCAAAATGGGAGACTCTATAGACAGCCTTCTCAACATCAAGAACGCCAGATGTAGCTCTCTCCTCTTGCGGTTGGCTTCAACTAGTATTACATGCTACCACATTCATTGCCAGCCCTTCAACGCCCCTGCGGAGTCCTCTAATTGCTCTACATGAGTAACGGAAGACTCCAATCTTTTTCCTATGGAATTGGCGTACAACTGCTGATGATACTGCAATTGGGCAGTGGTCTGCCTCTGTTTGCGTATCATCGAGGTTCTGGCCTGCAGGAGCATGGAAGGCATGGCCCCCAGGCACATGATGATGTTGAAGAATAACACCCTCGGCCCACAAGGCAAAGCCCTCCATAACCCCGCCTGCAACCCATCAGGGCCTCATGCTGTCTTGGTCGGTTCAGAGTTACGGATGTCATCCTCTGTTATTGGCGCCCATACTTGGTGCATGGACTGGTCCTGAGGGTTATGCACTACCTCAGCAGTCCATTACCGGGACGGTAGTGACCATTAATCAGCCCAATAGCGCCGCTATTCTTGGTCTGTATGCCTGGCCTGTGCCCTTCCATTGCCCAGGATATCTTCTGCTATGGCAGATCTATCCCCATCCCACAGCCTCCTGAACCTAGCAAATCTATCTCTTCGAACAACCAATACAAAGCTTCCCTACCTATGGTAGTGAGGAAGCAAAAAGTGGTACAACTCCTTGGAAAAACGCTGCAAATTATTACACAAACGTTTATTATTTACCTGTATAGATGCCCCTTCTGCGTAGATCACTGTTTTCTGCGTCAATACCTTCGAGCTCCCCCCAGGAAAGCCCTGCATCGAGTACTGGAGCCGGCCCCGGAATTAAAGTTTCCTACAAATTGGCGGGATTCAATAATTAATTATTTGTAGTTATTCATGAAGCATAAGGCGAATAATAAACCGTTGTGTAATAATTTACCGCTGCGTAGTGATTTACCGTTGTGTGATAATTTACCGTTGGGTAATAATTTACCACTGTCTAGTGATTTACCGTTGTGTGATAATTTACCGTTGGGTAATAATTTACCACTGTCTAGTAATTTACCAATCATTAATACATCACCGTTTGTTCAAGTTGCAAAAGTACCTATCAACAAAATCCAGCCCCTTCTACTTAGATGGAATAATGAACCGTTGTGTGATAATTTACCGTTATGTAATAATTTACCACTGTCTAATAATTTACCCATCAATAGTACTTCACCATTTGTTCAAGTTGCAAAAGTACCTATCAACAAAATCCAAAACAGCCTCCTGTTATTTTACAAATGCAATAATATCGCGGAACAACCAACTCGACTTCACACAGCCATCCGTGATTATAATCAGGTGCACCCTAGTAATGATATTTGGGCTGAATGTACATACAATTTGATTCACCCTCGTGTTGACCAAGCCTGTCGGTGCAAATTTACTGTGAAGGAACAGCGGGACGTACAATGCTCCGGGTGGTCCCAAAAAACTCGTGAGATCAAGAACTATTTAAAACCGTGAACATATTCACGTAAAAAAAAGGTGTAGGCGTCCTTAAAATTTCAACTCCTATTTTTCACCTCTTAGAGATGACTGTCAGTAACGCCGAGGAGCTTCGAGGACAAACTAGACCCCGAATGGGACCAATAAATCGAATTTCGTCAATTTTGGCTAATGGTAACTAAGAAAAGTGCTAAGTACGGTGTACGGCGGACGGACAGAAATTTTTTATTGTATTTTCGGAATCTACATACCTTGAAACGTAAACCATCAAATTTTGAAGGGGGGGGGGGGGAGTTGAAAAATTGTTTCATGCTCGATTCCAAAGGTTCATTATTGAAAATTATAAACCAAAATAGAAGTAATAACTACTAAACTGGGAACCAACGCAACTGATAAGCTCCCCAGATATAGTGAGGCACTAAATACGAAATACCGCGCCCACCATACATGAAGTAAGAGAAGACCAATTCAGAAAACTCGAAAAATAGCCGACGGAGCCTGAGAGACTATTCCATTCATAGTGAATCTACCTGATCCTACAGTTCCATTCATCGCAACGAACAATTTGTTCACTTCTAATGTTCACATTTCAGCAAGAAAATGTCGCTGAGCGAATTCTCACAGCCGTTCCGTGGACAGACGCTTCTCGAACTTTTAAGAAATCCTACCAGATAATGGTAACAGGAAATAAAAACAATATCAGACTAAGTGCGTGGAAAGTATACAATCTCCAGTATGCAACGTTTTTGGAGGTAACAATTTTGTAGGTTACTCTAAGTAAAATAAAATAATCTGCAATTTAAACACAGAGATGAAATTTTTCATGCATAGCTACCTACCCACTTTTATTTCTTCCAGTTTTCTAAATCCATGATATCGTACTATATGGTCCTGAGACAGCTGCAAGACGAAGCGGAGGTTGCTTAGAAGAGTGATGATGGAGATCATCAAACTGGTTCTTCTCGCACCTTTAAATTGAGAATATTTAAGTAGACTTACAGCATTGTAGATTGTACCAACTTTGACTACATGTTATTATACCGCTATGTTCACTCTTGTTTTATGACGGCACCAGGATAGAAACTTTGACAGGGCATGATAAATTATTATCAACTAGATATTATGTACCGAGGAGCAATAATAACTGTAATGGTTAACTTAGTGTAGATGGACAAATTAAAAATAGCGTACACAAGGAACATATATAGTTGTTTTTTTTTTTGTTTTTTTTTACGAAACCCCCTCAAAGACGGAGGGGGCACACCATTGAACAAAAATAAATAAATAAATAAATAAAGTAATGGGGAGACGCTCAGCATTACCCGACGCCGATCGTGGGTGTGAAGTTGCCATGGAGTTACACAAAATCAAAGATCGAGCAAAACATCCCCATCCTGGAAAAGTCGGACGAAAAAGGACATATAATAATACTCAAAAAAACCGAACTATCATCGTACGCAAAGTTCATGCAAATAGTAATACTATGTCGTACGCCAGTGTTGTGAGTGGCAATAATACGAATTCCCCTGTCGACAAAATGCTTGATGTTCGAAATGCTAAATGAACAAATGCATACCAACAGACTCTTAATTGAAAGAGTAGCCACACTCGAAAAGAGTATTAAACCCAAACCGTCCTTGAAAAAATCATGAAGATACAAAATGCATTCAGAATAGCAGCATGGAATGCGTAGGGACTTGAGCGGCATGTCTCAGAACTAGATTTTTTCCTGAACCAAGAAAAAATAGATATATGTATTTTATCGGAAACACACTTTACACAGTCATCTTACATTAAAGTCAAAGGATATGAGTGTTATCGTGCTGACCACCCATCTAGAAGACCGCGAGGAGGGTCAGCAGTCCTTATCAAGAATGCCATTAGTCACTAAGTGCAGCAAAGTATTCAAGAAGAATATACGCAAGTCTCCACTGTAACAGTTTTAGTAAATAGCAAGACAATGTAATATAGCAGCGATCTATTGCTCACCGCGCTACAGTCTTGAAGAAGAGGACTTCGTATCTCTGTTTAAAAGCTTGGGATCAAATTTTGTACTTGGTGGTGACTTCAATGCAAAAAATACGTAATGGGGCTACCGTTTAACAACAACCAAGGGCCGAGAGCTGTTCACTGCCGCGAAAAAACACATAGTGATTTCTACTCCACTGAAAACCTGGCCCTCAGCTAGAGCAAAAATTCCAGATCTGATTGATTTCTTTGTAATAAAAGGAATATCAAGCAACTCCATTCACTTCGAAGACTGTGGAAGCCTCATGTCAGATCACTCGGCAATAGTTCTCTCAATTAGTGACACGATAATAATGAAAAAATATCCCCCAAGACCAGTTATACAACATAACAACTGGGATATATTCAGGGAGCACATATCTGATGATATTAGTTTGTCTGTGCCCCTCAAATCTACAGAGCAATTAGAAGATGAAGCTGAGAACTTCTTTAAATGTATTCAAGGAGCAGCTTGGGTTAGTACTCCACCAGAGACTACATATGCAGCTAATAATGTATCTTATCCCCGTGAAATCCGTGAAGTGGTCAGGGAAAAGAGGAAAGCTACACGAATATGGCAACATATCAGAGCCCCACGCGATAAAACAAAATTGAATAGATTGAAGAACCACCTGGATAATTCATCAGCAGAAATGAAGCAAGAAACGCTCTTAAGGCTAATTCATAGTTTAAATCCGGAAAAGATACGGAATATTCCCTTTGGAAGATTATCAAAGCACTCAAGCAGCCGAAGGAACATGTACCTCCCATTAAAAAAGATGATGGGGAATGAGCAAAAAGTCCTACTGAAAAGGCCCTACTGAAAGAAATCTTTGCTGAACACCTCGAGAACACATTTGTGCCACTCCCCAGGAACAGTGATTAAGGAGGCTTACCGATGGTATCCTCCTCCACGGATATACACTTCATACAACCAGTAACGCTCAGTGAACTGCAAAATGAAATTCGCAATCTCAAAACGAACAAAGCTCCTGGATATGATCTCATTACAGGAAAGGCAATTAAGCAACTTCCAGGGGAAGGCATGCGAATGCTATTGTATCTGATAAACGCGGTATTGAGACTGAAATATGTACCCCGCTGCTGGAGGTTATCATTATACTGAAACCTGGGAAAGAATCCAAGAATAAAGAGTCCTACCGACCTATATCATTACTACCAGTAATATCTAAGCTCTTTGAGAGATTACTGATACAAAGATTGAAACCAATCGTTCAAGAGAAAGAGCTAATCCCTAGCCAGCAGTTTGGATTCAGGGAAAAACACTCTACCATAGAACAAGTGCATCGTGTAACTGAGTAATAGAGAATTGTCTAGAAAAGAAACAAGTTTCTGCAAGTGTCTTCCTGGATGTTTCCCAAGCTTTTGACAAAGTCTGGCATCAAGGGTTAGAGTACAAACTTGAGAGAGACTTACTAAGCCATTTTTTCAAATTTTGAAATCATAATAATATATCTTACTGAAAGACATTTCAGAGTGAAACACGAAGGAGAGTACCTACTCCAGTCTCAAGAAAATAAGGGCAGGTGTCCATCAAGGAAGCGTGCTTGGGCCCTTACTATACCTCCTGTATACACGTGTCTGTATACACTGAAAACACGACAATCGCAACTCTTGCTGATGATACTGCCATACTTGAGGTTGGTGACTCAGTAGAGGAAGCAACTAGGAAATTACAGCATTCTGTTGATGATGTAAGCGCCTGGACCAAAAAATTGCGGCTGAAGCTTAATGAACTGAAATCTACTCATACTAACTTTACGAACAAGAACATAAGAACGATACCAGTCATGATGAATGAACAACAGATTCCCTACGCATGTGACTAAAAAAAAATCAGATAAATATCAAGTTCAAAAAAATGTACTGGTTGCTCGGTAGATATTCTGAACTATCTGTACACAACAAATTGCTAATCTACAAGCAAATCCTAAAACCTCTTTGGACTTATGGTATCCAGCTCTGGGGCTGCACTAAAAAGACAAACAGCAAGATTATACAAACTTTTCAGAACAAGGTACTGATGAGTATTTTCAACGCCCCTTGGTACATCAGAAATGATGACCTCCATCCAGACCTCAAGACTGAATCCGTCAGCAAAGTGGCCAAGCAACATGCGGTTAAATACGAACAGCGGCTTCATGACCACATGAATCCGGAAGTTCTTCGACTCCTAAACAACAGCAACGCCACCCGGCGGCTGGATAGAACAAAACCTTTCGACCTTGTGATTTGACAATATGACAAGTGTAGTGATTGAGTGTTCTCTTGAGTTACAGCCACTGGGCTACAAACTCTACAAACACGAACTAAATCACTCGCTACGAAATCGTGGAAACCCATTTCAAAGAAAAACGGAGTTATCGAAAAAATAGTATATTTTCACTAATACACGAAAAACGCAAAATACACTGTTATACCGGTTTCGGTGATCAAACCATCGTCAGTAACACACAATAACTGAAGGCACATTGGAGAGGTGACCTTATAAATAGTCAAAAAGTGAAATGTGGTCGATTGGGATTGGTTGAGAAGAAGAATGGTGAAGAGAACCAAGGAAGGGGAGTCGAATCTGATTGGTTGTGAAGAGGAATGGTGAAGGGAACAAAGGAAGGGGGGTCGATTCTGATTGACCCAGGAAGAGAATGCCAAAAAGTGAAAGGAACATGAGGTGATCGAATTTTTCAAGTACATCCAACATGCTCCCTTTTGGGCAAAAGTGAAGATATTCAATGAACTGTCTGTCTGCAAGATCAAAATTGAAGCTATGGCTGGTTTCATTCAAGTGACGTGCAAAGGCCGAATCACCCTTATTATCCCTGAAATCTTTTTCATGTTCCTTTATTCTTTCTCTAAACTTCCTACCAGTTTGACCACAATAGTCACGTCCACAAGAACACTTTAATTAATAAACACCACTTAGATAGATTCGGACACACTGGCCGTTTTGGAATGCACCTCCTTATGTAGGCAGCGAATATTATACAGCATAATACTACGTTCTGCTGTCAAAGTCTGTTTGTGATATCTACATTCAGTAATCCATAACTCGTTTTGGCTAGTTGTCATAGGGCAATGAGTCTGCAAACATGGTTGGTAAATCGAGTTTCATCATTCGTCCCGTCGTTACTATTGACTCCTTGGGAACCGTCGATTTTTTCTCAATGATTCCAGGTTAGTTCTAGTTAGTCACCTGTACTATACACCTCTACCTACCTTTTTCTCTTGCGCATCCACTATATTCATTTTTCAATTTAATGTCCACGAGGTATCCGCAAGAGCGAATAACGACTTTGATTTCAAAAACAAACCGTTTGATGGATTCTGATTTCACATAAATAGGTCGCTGGCACTTTGAATATTACTTCGAATATTGTTTTGTAATATATTATGTTAGATAGGTACAAGATATGATTTTGTTGTTGAGTCTTCAGTTGAATATCATACTACGTACGTTACTCAAGTAAGCATAGATATTTCATTGAGAAAAGAAGTATACATAAGTACCTAGAGGTTGAAGCGACCTCATGAAAAAAAAAGTCGAGCCAAATCGTTTGATTGCTGTTGATGGTAGGGTCCCACGATTCCTGCATCTTTCATTTCCTCGAAGAAGATCTACCTACGCAATGCATAATTGGGAGACCTACTGCACAAATCCACTCGAATAAGGGGTAAGACCCGGACGTCAGAATATTCACATCGCTAGCCTACCCAACCCTAGTGTTGTTTTGCGCAAACGTGAAATCTACGGGCCAACTGCTGGCTCAATATGGATCTTCGAATGATGAAGAGTACGGTTGAGTTTGAACGAAAAGTGAAACAGAGCCTTGGAAGCAAAACAGCTGACGATGTGTTTTCAGTGCAGTTCAAAGCTTTGCAACTTGTTGCAATGTGGCCAGCGTTTAATGGAAATCGAACCAAGGAGTTGATTACAAAGTGAGTAATGTGACAATTCGGTGCGAAACTGCTATTAACGTAACAGACCTTGTGGGTAATAGCTTTAGGATAATAACTTCAAACATATACATTCAACAAAGTCGGCCACTTCACAGGTTCTAGGATTTATTTATTGACCACCGAAATTATTAAATACCTATGTTTTATTAGGTCCATCTTGTTTCTTTATTAGGTTCATCCTGAATTTCAATGCGGTAGTTCTGGCCTTTTGTACAGCTGGGCTATTAGTCAAAGCTGTGCTCACTAAAGATTTGGTGGACCGAAGCGAAGCTATGGATATATTCACTCTTACTGGTTCTGCACTTTATAAAATGTTGTTTTTCTATACCCACCACACGGAAATGGTGGATATGGTAAACTGGGGAGCATCTCTAGCTGATCAAGTACCGCCAAAGTGGATGCAGTACGCCAACTTCTTCACGTGCCTTCATTGCTTGATGGGTGAGTGTGAAAAATTAGATGAATTCCCGCAATATGCCTATATAATACACCAAATTATAAATATACCATAAAAATTGGCTAAATCTTTATTTCAAGACCACTGTATCAGTTTTCCAGGATTTTTAGAAATAGTATCTATAACCACCAGTTTTGGTACTTACGAGTAATATGCCAAACCTGCACTACGCTTTTGATCCCCACTCAACCAGTAATATCAGCCTGTTGACAACATACCTATATCTTAGGCAGCTGACTTTGTGGGTCTGAGGCTACATGTGATTTCGCAAGACTGACGTACTTGCTGTTCAACTTAAATTAATCTAATCTGATAATTTCAGGCTTCATAAGTATAACATTCTGGGGGCTCTGTCCAGTGTTCAAATTGATTTTTGGAGAAACTACACTGAGAGCCATGACACTACCAATGAACGTGTATGACCCTTTTGATATTCAAGGCGCCTTGTTTGTATTCTTCTACGCCATTTGTCATTATGGACTCATCTCGTCTGCCCACATATACATGGCAGCTGACTGCTACCTCTTCACTGCAATTCATTTAGCCAATGGAGGCCTCGAAACGATCAATAAAAAACTGAATAATATGGAACAATCGTTGGTATACAAAGGTTATTATATATTTTTGTTTATACCCGAATCAATTACTTGGAAATAGCGCGTATTAATTATTAATAGGAATAATAATGATTGATAGTGATTTCATTACGGTTAATCTTCGAATGCGGTGATCGTTCTGTAATTCACAGGGGACCATCTAGGAGCTACACCCCCAACTACTCACCGAAATTTGAGTAAAATCGGGGCATTCATTGCGGTCACACACACGGACAGACAGACACCGAACCAAATATGATCCAGTTAAGCCATGCGTGATTATAATGAGGTGTTCCCTAGCAATGATATCTGGGATGGATATATACCGTACGATTCACAATCATGTTAATGAAGCCAATCTTCAGGCCCTTACTAAGAACGAACGGCTGGACGTACAATGCAGAACATCGTACGTTTTTCACCCGAGAGGACTGCCAGTAACGCCGAGCTTCGCGGACCAAGTAGACCCCAAATGGGACCTGAAAACCTAATTTCATTAATTTTGGTTCGCGGTAATTAAGAAAAGTGGAGCGTACAACAGACGTTCAGAAATTTTCTGTATTCCATTTTCGGATTCTGCGTACCTTGAAACGCAGACCTTCAAATTTTGAGGGGGTTAAAATTTATTTTGGTTTATTTTCAATCTCGATTCCTAAGGTTCGTTATTGAAAATAATAAACCAAAACTGTAACCCCTCAAAATGTGACGGTTGAATTTCATTTAAAGAGAGGTGGTTATTTTGGATTTTGTTAATAGGTACTTTTCAACTATTTGCTGTTATGTAGAAGTTTGCTGTTCAGGCCAAACGAATTATCCAAATTATGTGAGAATTTGGGAATAAGTTGAGGGTCCTACTCAGGTTCAGGGATCAACAGAATTTCAAAAATGACCGGGTGGGGGTTCGGAGGGCCGAAATGGCGCATTACAGGAAGGGGGGGGGGGATTCATTTTTATTTAACTGTAATCGTCGAAATTAAGAGAGTTTATACATCGACTCTGATGGCATTTTTTTCGATTTATCATGTCAAAGCATGCCTGCGCGAGTGCGGTGCGCGGTGTATCTACCGCAAAAATCGGCCCTAGGCCAATTCAGGGTCTTACGCCCGTAGGAATTCAGTGATCTACGCAGAAGGTGTATCTAGACCATTGTGCAGTTCCTCATTCCATTTTTGGTTCCCGTTTTGATACTATGAAACATAAAGAAACCTTCGAATTTCTAGGGTTGAGGTAAAAAAACAACAACAACAACAAAATTTAACGCTCGATCCCAAAGATTCCTTACTGAAAATGAAAAAAAAAGCGTTGCCGTAGGGGGCGTCTAGCCGCCAGTGGTTTGTGTTCATGACGGTACGTTTATTTTCGAATGAAATCTGGGGGACACCCCCAGACCCCCGGATTATAACAGTTTAGATCAAGGATCAAAGCAAGGAAACATGGAACATGTTTTTCGAATAGGTACATGATAACAGAGGATATGGAGATATGTAGAAAAACGTCTGCCAATTCGAGTAGGCACTATAGCTTCCTCACTTGAATCACATGAACGTATAGACTAGTTGGGTAGGTTCGTTATGATATTGGACCATCTGCGATCCAACCCGCGTGTACCCACAAAATTTCCTCTCTCCAAGACTATTTTTCGCGTAGTTAGAAGCGTTGTAAGGTAACGGTCAGGGAAGTCGCAGAGGGAAATTGCAGTAGGACTCCAATGAAGTTCATTTGGAACCATCGAAGTATTATACTGATCGACCCCCCAAATGTGAACTCATTTCAACGATATAATTAAGGTAGTTATGGGCACTCCAAGTATTCCACATTTGCGCATGCGCAGACTAAACGATTTTCATGATTTTTAAACGGGACCATCTGCGATCCAACCCGCGTATACCCTCAGCATTTCAGCTCTCTACGACTATTTATCGCGTAGTTAGAAGCGTTACAAGGAAATGGTCAACATTTCATGTTCGCGCATGCGTAGATCAAAGTTACATTACGATTCCAATGAAATTAATTTGGAACAATTAATATTATTCCTGACTGACCCTCTAAGTTTTAACTCATTTCAACGATATTTAGGGTAGTTATGGGTGTTCCAATTATTTCACGTTTGCGCATTCGCAGACGAAAGTTACGGTACGTTTTCTGTAATTTTGGTATGGGTCCATCTGTGAGTCAACCCGCAGCTACCCTCGAAATTTCAGCCCACTTTGACCATTATTTCGGGTAGTTATGGGTGTTGCAAGGAATTACCACAGACAGACAGACAGACACGGAACCAAATATGTTCCTCGATGTCTGAAACGGAAAATGGTAGTGGAAATTTTCATTTTGAGGAAATGAACTTTTTTTTACTCAATCACGAATCCAAGGCTCTCCTACCTTCGGTAGTGAGGAAGCAAAAAACTTCGTGGGATTTCCAAGCCTCGGCGGACCAGCGACCTAACGCAATGTAATGTAATACACGTCGTCAGCTGCTGTCGGCGTTTTTCGGGTAGGTAGAACCCCCTCTGGCCATTCTCTCCACGGAGATGGCACCACGTGTGGTAGGGGAGGAAGTGAGTTGGGTGGCAGGAGTGGGGCAGATGGAGAACTGTGAGGGCGACGGGGAGGGGAGCCGAGTTTACAGGACAGGACGCGGACGCTTTCCAGCCCGATTTACTCCCGTAAAAATAATATGTTCCATGTTAAAAACCAAAACTTCGGCAACCAAAAACATTCAGTAGGTAGGTATCCACTCTTCAGTCCCATATATTATGTGCGTGTTTGCGGGGGGGGGGGGGGGAGACTTGTTGTCAATTTATAATTTAATTATAACTTTCATCGCACCATCATGCGTCTTTCCTTTTTTCAGGTCGGCCTATGAATGACGCAATGAACGAATACATCAAAGAATGCGTCAAGCTACATACTCATATTCTGATGTAAGAAATGATGATGGGAAATCTTAAATTTAGGACTGCACTACGTTAACGTTACGACTGACGTTAACTGGAGCAGTCGCTTTTTTCAGTTTGATTATTTCTATACTTTCCAATAGCTGATTTGGATGCTATACAATGATATTTTTAGGAATGATATTTGGAAAGACTATTATTTATGCTATATCTTTTCCCATTAAAGCTACATCCGAAAGATTGACGCACTGTTTAGGTCCATGTTTGTTGCCGATGTTCTGCACGCCATAATCTCCCTCAGCTTTGCGATGCTGCAAGCCAGTGTAAGTCCCATATTGAACGTCTATTCCAATTGGAGCTATTTCCGTGGCTTATAGCTACATTCGTCATTTGCCTGATATATGATCTAGCAAGCAACAGCATGAAAACTATAATTCAATTTCAGGAATCAAAAGGCATTTTTGAAAATATTAAAATGGTAGTGTTCGTGGCTTATTGCTTCGTGCACCAATATTTGAACAGTTATTTTGGACAGCATTTGATAGACCAGGTAGGTACCTCCTTCTCATAATTACTCGAATGCTTTATTATTCACAGTGTCAATGAGTTCTTGCTTGAACCAGTGCTTGGATATTGAGAACACCAACTGCTCTGTTAGGTTCTTCTATCATCTGCGTTATGAACTGTCGTGAGTCCCTCCCGGGAACACTCCACTAGCAACCTTAAAGCTCTCACCAATATCCTTATGTAAAACTTACTTTCCGCTAATAAACATCTGAGTGGGGAGACAGGCAACAGAATCCAGGGGACACAACCTGGAGCCCCACTACCAACTCCCAACAGGGAGTTGGAGGGAGAGGCCTCCAAGTCCTATATAACCCTGGATCCTGGAGCTTTAGCTTCATTCGACACTTCCTCTAACCAGCTCTCTCTTCTCTCTCTCTTACCTTCCTCCTCTCAGATGATCGGTGGATTACCGCCGCCTGGGAATTTACCTCCTACCTTTTCCTCTTGTCTAGATGATCGGTGGACTACCGCCGCCTAGACAAGCACCTCTCCTCCTCACCTAGATGATCGGTGGATTACCGCCGCCTAGGTAAATTCCCTCACTCACCTCTATCTCCTCCCAAAGTCGTAGATGATCGGTGGACTACCGCCGCCTGCGACTTTTCTCCTTCACGCCACCGTGATGAAAAATTCTAAATTCATCACAGTGGTGAACCCGACGTTCATCCAACCTTCTACCTTCTATCCTCTTACCACCTCATGTGTCGCCCCCAGTCTAGTTCGGTGTCCCCAATTTTAAATTCAAATGCAGCTTAAACAGTCAGTGTAAATTCGCAATTTTTGGCCCACCCTCACCGCTCAACTCCAGCTCTCAACGCACCTCCGCTCCCGCCGATTGCGAATTTGAAATTCAAAACTAACTCATTTTTGAATTTTAGTTGCAGCCATGGACCCGAACTCACCGACGCCGCCGCTCCTCCGGCCGTCCCTACTGCAGCCGCCGACCGCTGCGACAACTGACGCAGCCGAAAACCCCTTCACCAGCCTCTCGCCACCCGGCTCCCCCGCATCCGCCGCCGCCGCTGCCGCCGCCGCTGCCGCCGCCGCTGCGGCCGCCGCACACGCCGCCGCCGACGTCACAACGGCCTCGGCGTCATTCCCGCTGTCACTGCCCCCCTTCTACACGCACGACCCCGCGCTGTGGTTCTTCCAAGTCGACGCTGCGTTTTCGGCCGCCAACATCCGCAGCCAGCGAACCCGTTACTCCCGCATCATATCACTGCTCCCGTACGAGATCCTCCTACAGACGTCGGACATCTCTCCCGACGCCACGGCCGCATACGACGACCTCCGCAACCGCCTCGTCACGCTGTACCAACCGTCGAAGATCGCACGTATCGCAGCGCTCTCCCAACCACAGCACCTCGGCGACCTAAAGCCCTCCCACCTCTACCGCCGTCTGCGTCATCAGTTGCACGACGTATTGACGGCCGACATCGCACGGACGTTCTGGCTGCGAGCCCTACCCCACCCCATGCAAATGGCGCTCGCCAGCCACCTTGACGGCCCAGACGAACCGCTCCTGCGGCTCGCCGACACGGTCCATGATCTCACCGCAGCCGCCGGCGTCACGGAAGTCGGCGCACCCCGCACCCCCACCCCGCGGCGAGACCGGACACCCTCACGAGAGCGCCGCCGGCCCCCCTCCCTAAACCGGCGCCGCTCCCTCTCCCACGAGCGCCGGCCAGCCCCCTCCATCGACCGCCAACGCCAGCGCTCGCCCGGCCACCGCGACACTTCCCCCCCTCACCAACGCAGGGGACGGTCCCCAGCAACAGCGGCCCCCTCCACCTCCGTGCGCCCCTCCCGGGCCGCCTACCTCCCAGCTGACCCCCCCCACCGATGTTTCTATCACGTTAACTTCGGTGGGGAGGCCCGCAAATGCCAGCCCCCCTGCTCCTTCACCTCCAAGCAGGGAAACGAGGCCGCCCGCCGGTAAAACCGGCGGGCCCCCCTCCTCGCCAACACGGGGGGGACCGTTACAAACCCCTCCCCGCCCGCATTCACACCACCACCACCAAACCTCGTTACCCCTCCTACGCCGCCGCCATGGCTGCCAACCTCCCGGCCGCGCCTGCCAGCGCCGCCAAGACCCTCACCCCACCATCAACCGTTCCCCCACCTCGGAACGGCCCCTCCACGCCCGCCTCCAGGACAGCCACCCTTCCGGCCGCCACTCACGCCGCCGCTACCATTCCCCCACCACGGAACGGCCCCTCCTCACCGGCCTCCAGGGAAAAACCCCCTCCGGCCGCCACTCACGTTCCCCCACCCCGGAACAAACCCTCCACGCCCGCCTCCAGGGCAACTCCCCCCCCCGGTCGCCACTCACGCCGCCGCTACCGTTCCCCCTCTCCGGAACGGAACCGCCCCTCCTGCTATCAAGAGGACCAGCCCCCCAGCCGACGCCACCGTTCCCCCTCTCCGGAACGGCAAGAAGCCGCCCCGCGTCTCCTTCGCAGGGGACCAACCACCACCAACTCATCCACCCACCGCCGCTGCCATTCTACCGCACTCCACCCCAGCTCACCAGCGCCTCTTTCTAAAATGCGCCAAGACGAATGTCCCTTTCCTCGTCGACACAGGGGCGGCGCTCTCCATTTTCCCTAACAATATTCTCCGGCGACAGGCGCGTTGTTACCGGCAACTCCTCTACGCCGCCAACGGTACCACCATCCCCTCGTACGGGACGTACCGCTCGTCCATCCACCTGAGCGGGCTCGCGTACGAGTGGGTATTCACCGTGGCGGACGTAGAGAAGGCAATCCTGGGGGCCGACTTCCTCGCTTATTTCGGCCTCCAGGTTGACGTCCGTAACGCGCGCCTGTTCGACCCCTCCACCCAGAAGCCGATCCCCGGATTCACACACGCCGTCGATCGCCCCCCAACCCAATTTGAAACACTCCTCCTCCAATATAAACCCCAGCGCCGCCCCTCTGCACATATCGCCCAAACACAACACTACATCGAGACCTCCGGACCCCCAATCTCAGCAAAAGCCCGCCGCCTCCACCCCCTCCAACTGTCACAAGCCCGGCGGCATTTTGATAAATTGATAGCAGATGGTATTATCCGCCCCTCCAAATCCCCGTGGGCTTCACCGTTACACATCGTACAGAAGCCCAACGGGGATATCTGCCCCTGCGGCGATTACCGCCGCCTAAACGCTAAGACCACTCCGGACCTCTACAACGTCCCCCATCTCCGAGACTTCTCTTCACACCTCCACAACACGTCCATATTTTCAACCCTAGACATCTCCAGAGCCTTCCACCACATTCATATATACCCTCCCGACGTACCCAAAACCGCCATCATAACACCTTTCGGCCTTTTTGAATACATAAAAATGGGCTTCGGCCTCCGGAACGCTGCCCAGACGTGGCAGCGTTATATGGATAAAATTCTGCGGGGACTACCTTTCGTGTTCTGTTTCCTGGACGACGTATTGATCGCCTCCCGGGACCCGAAAGAACATCTAACACACCTCAAACAAGTCCTCGACATCTTCGCCGCCGAGGGCCTCACCATCAACTCTCAAAAATGCGTTCTCGCCCAGCCCTCTGTCCGCTGCCTCGGCCATCAAGTCTCGTCCGACGGGATCAAGCCTCTCCCGGACAAAGTGCACGCCCTCACCGACTTCCCACAACCCCGCACTGTCTCAGAACTTCGCCGTTTCCTGGGTATGTTGAACTTTTATCGTAGACACATTAAACACGCAGCACAACACCAACAACCACTCATACACGCTATCCCACAACCAGCCAAAAAAAACGATAACCGCCCCATTTCCTGGACCCCCGCCCTCACAACCGCCTTTCAAAATTGCAAAAAGGACCTAGTAGACGCCGCTCTATTGGCCCATCCCGATCCCCATGCTCCTCTCTCCATCACCACCGATGCGTCTGACTGGGCCATCGGGGCAGTACTCCACCAACACACCGGCGCCACCCCCCAACCCCTCGGTTTCTTCTCAAAAACTCTGTCCCCAACGCAAAAAAATTACTCCACCTTTGACAGAGAACTCCTCGCCATCCACGAAGCCATCAAACACTTCCGTGACTTCGTGGAGGGCAGGCAGTTCTCTGTCATCACTGATCATAAGCCCCTCACACATGCACTCCTCCAAAACCGTAAATCCGCCTCCCCCCGTCGCCTCCGGCAACTCGAATTTATCGGACAATTTACGTCCGATATTCGTTATTTGCCGGGGGCCGACAACTGCGTAGCAGACGCCCTCTCCCGCCCCACCCCCGCGCCGGTGGCGGAGTTACTGCCTTTCCCTTCCCCACAAACCCTCAAAACTCACCAAACTCCAACTTCCGACCCCGCACTCTCCAACCTCATCTCCGCCTCCAAATTGGAACAACTGCCCCCCCTCGATCTCTGGTGCGACGTAACGGCCGATTCACCGCGCCCTTACGTCCCGCCGGAGCTGAGGCGGCAGTTGTTCCTCCATTACCACTCCCTCCATCATCCCGGCATTCGGGCGAGCCGGGATCTGATCAAGACGCGGTACTTCTGGCCCCACATGAACACAGATATCTGTACCTGCGTTCTAGGGTGCCAGAAGTGCCAGCAATTTAAGGTCTCGGCTCACCCCCATGTACCTCCTCAACCCATTCCCGACTCCCTCCCGTGGGAACATGTCCACCTGGATCTGGTCGGCCCTCTTCCCCCCTCCGAGGGGAAGAGGTACTGCCTCACCATGATCGACCGTGCGACCAATTGGGTTGAGTGTATCCCACTCGCCCACATTACCGCGGACGCCGTCGCCACGGCCTTCCTCAATCAATGGATCAGCCGCTACGGCTGTCCGCGGACACTCACGGTCGATCAGGGGAGGCAGTTTGAATCAGCCCACTTTGCCGACCTGCTCCGTTCCCTCGGGATTCAAAAAATCCGCACCACTCCTTATCACCCCCAATCCAACGGGAAAATAGAGCGGTGGCACTCGGTCCTCAAGCAAGCCATCTCCACATCAGCCACATCTCCCTCATGGACCAAAACCCTCCCCTACGTATTACTTAGCCTCCGCACTTCCGCCCGTCCTTCAGACAACACAAGTCCCGCACAACACGCTTTCCGAGACCCTATTCGTTTACCGGCCGACATTTTCCCTCCACACAACACCCCGTCCATTAACAGGGAACCGCTACACACCTCAACACCGACAAACGACACCACTTACCCCAAACGCTTTTACACTTCCACGCACATGTACTTGAAAGAGCCCGGCATGCATAAAACCTTTCAGCCCCTTTATGCCGGGCCCTTTCAAGTCATCCGCACAACACCGACCACCGCGACCCTGCTAATGGACGGGAAACCCCACACCGTACCTTTCGCCCGCTGCAAACCCGCCCCTGTTCTCCCTCAACCAACATCAGCCATCAGTCTCCCGCCGTCTGTTAGCCATGCACCATCTCTCTCAACCTCAACAGTCTCCCCCGTCGCCGTTTCCGGATTTCGATTCGGATCCGGAAATGGCGGCCATACTCCGGGACGTTTTCGTCCCGGACCCGCTCTGCCCCCTACCCCCTTCGCCCGGGCCGACATCACCGCTTATATTTGTTCCGCCACGGATCTCCGGGTTACCTCCCCGGCCCCGGCGGTGGAAGTACCCCCAGTGGCGCATACTGCGCGAATTTCGCGCAGCACAAGCCACCGGGGTACACCCTCCTTACATCCCCGTCGACCCTCTCATGTCCTCAATCCTACACGAGTTCCGCCTCGCGGAACTCATGCCCCCCCCACCCCCTGTTCAAATCAAAACCCCTCCTATCACTTCCGCACAACCGCCTCCCGATCTTCAGCCCCAAATTTCAGCCCAATTTTCTATTTTCGACCCCCCAAATCCAAATTCTCCCCCTCAAACACCCCAACCCACCAAACCCACAACACCCCCTTCCCCCCCACCACCGCCGGGGATGTCCACAATAGATTCCGCCGGGACAAAACGGCCCGGGCGGCGAAACAGACGGAGGGAGCGTCCCCGCATTCCCCGCGTCCCGGCGGCCAAGTCCTCCGCCCCGCTCTGAGCAATCACGGCGGGGCCTTGAGATTTCGGGACAGTGCTTGTGTTTTATTAACCCACACGCACTGTACCGAACCTCACAGCCCCGCCGTGGCCGCCTCACCGCAGCGGGCACCACCCAAACCCACCCACACACTTCAAGCACACACTTCACTCCACCCACACACTCAATACAATTCACCACACACTATCCACACCCAGGGAACGGCGGATTTCAGCACCCCGCTCCAATCTGTCAACTCCACCCAAATTTGTAAATACCGACCTTGTAAATACCAATCTTGTAAATACCAACCTTGTAAATACCAACATTGTATATAACAACCCTGTACATATTAGTCTACTATCTCACCATCATCATTGTACTCATGATCTCATAACAACCCTGTACATATTAGTCTACTATCTCACCATCATCATTGTAATCATGTCAACTCGCTTCATTGTCAATATCATGCACCTACACCTATACTTATCTTACTTCTTACTTGTACTATCTTACTTCTTACTTCTTACTACTTACTATGTTACTCCTATGTCACTTCTACTTACCTCTTACTAACTAACTATGCTCCCTATATGTCAATCCTAGAATTAAGTCACGTTTCTGCCTTCAGCACACCAATTGTTTGCATCAGCCTTCAGCTTCTGTCACCTTGCGCCTTCAGCTCCCCTTTTGTTTTCCGCAGCCCTCAGCCCCTGTCACCTTGCGCCTTCAGCTTTCCCAAACATTGGTTCGAACTGGGGGGACCTCTGTCGTGAGTCCCTCCCGGGAACACTCCACTAGCAACCTTAAAGCTCTCACCAATATCCTTATGTAAAACTTACTTTCCGCTAATAAACATCTGAGTGGGGAGACAGGCAACAGAATCCAGGGGACACAACCTGGAGCCCCACTACCAACTCCCAACAGGGAGTTGGAGGGAGAGGCCTCCAAGTCCTATATAACCCTGGATCCTGGAGCTTTAGCTTCATTCGACACTTCCTCTAACCAGCTCTCTCTTCTCTCTCTCTTACCTTCCTCCTCTCAGATGATCGGTGGATTACCGCCGCCTGGGAATTTACCTCCTACCTTTTCCTCTTGTCTAGATGATCGGTGGACTACCGCCGCCTAGACAAGCACCTCTCCTCCTCACCTAGATGATCGGTGGATTACCGCCGCCTAGGTAAATTCCCTCACTCACCTCTATCTCCTCCCAAAGTCGTAGATGATCGGTGGACTACCGCCGCCTGCGACTTTTCTCCTTCACGCCACCGTGATGAAAAATTCTAAATTCATCACATGAACGCTCACTGTCATGGATTGTCCAGAATTTTTCAAGTTTCAAACAACCTCCTTGTAATATCTGTTGAGATGAAAGTTGTACGGAGAGCCGGTCTTGACTAAATTAATCATGGTTGAAAAGCCAGTAGTGGGGATCACCTTAGCTACCTCACTCAATCCATTTAGGTAGGTGAGATTCTTCTTACAGTACCTAGCCGAGACTTCAGGTTTATGATGAAAAATTCAAGGTTATATGCTTAGAATTATAAGTGACAACTTCATTATTATCAGATTATATTATTATTTATTATCATTCATGCAATAATTATTGACAAGAATCAAGGAAGTGATAATTGGGAGTGTAGTTCATAATTACCACAAATTGGTTTTGTTTTGGACATACTTAAGTTGGGTACCTTAGGTAAATATTGCGGAGTGAGTTTGTACATTCGTTCAGTTGATTCCACCTACACCAGCATAATAATATTTCAACAAGATAATCCTTCTGCAGCAGGATACTTTGAACAAAGAGCTCCTAGTTTCAGTACCTTGGAATGACGGCTCTAGAAAGATGATGAAATCATACCATATTATGACAACTGGTTGCCTTAAATCTGTGCGTCTCAGTGCCTGGAGCGTTTACACACTACAATATGCAACATTTTTAGAAGTGAGTTGTGTTTCATAAACCTTTCATAAATGTTTCGTGTGAACGAGGTACAACCAAGCTTAAACTTAACCATGTTAACAATGTACCTGGAAGAATTACGTGTAAGTAAAATGTTGATACATATTATATACATAGTTATATATGATACACTGATGTGGTTTTTGAACAGTGCTTATTTACGTAATATACCTAATCTTAAATTTAATAAAAGAAATAAAAACATCTACTAAGGTGTGGATATGAACGTCTTGAATAATTATAGTTGGAGGTTGTTCATCATGTAGGTTTTGGTTTCAAGAAAAACCACCATGTAGCAGCCAAAGTGTTATCTGCTCAATTCTACCAAAACTGCTCATCTACCAAAACACCTCATCGACCAAAACTGTGTAAATACACTATTGTAAATATATAATATAAAGAACGTAATTTAGTGCAATGGGTAAAATTCCACTCTATCAATAAGGCATGATTAGGGTCCCACCATTTGGGGATTGAAACGTCGCCGACAAATAAAAACTTTGGCTGCTACAAGATGGTTTTCCTTGAAACCAAAACCTACATGTTCAATAATTATATTACTTGGATGGTTTTAACGCATATAGATATGATGAAACTCACAACTACCATCCAAATGTCTGGACATTAGGACTGCAAGGATTTTCTGGTATAGGTTTGCTTGTGGTGAGGATTCAAGGACACACAGACAGACAGGCACGAAACAAAACAAACATTCTTGAACTTCCTGGACGATGCCAAATTGGTTCGCGAAAAAGCAAAATGAGGATCGAAGTTCAGGGGGCCTATTCACTGAGCAAAAGAAACATCTCTTTTCGGTCCGAATCTTTTTTCTTGTAAAAGAGAGAGTTGGCGGTCACCTTGGCATTTTCGATGCCTTTCAGATAGACACCTAATTAGATGTCTCTTTCTCATTTCTCGTTTGTTTGATCGTTTGAACTTCTTCATCCGCTACCACATTGGTCATTTTGATCATTCACCGTTCATTTTGATCGGGTATGTTTTTTCATCTCATAAAGGTAAGTCGATTGTTCATTAAACATAATATATACATATTATCGATCCATGAGTAAAAACGTCGAAGTACGGGTTGAGGTAGGTCACCGGAGCTATTCAGTAAAATTGACGAACACGGGAGACATCGGAAGAGACAGTCTCCCGGGGGAGGCTATCTCTCCCGGGAGGTTTTCAAAATAGATAATCTCTTTTCATTGTCTACTTTAGTGAATATGCCTCCTGATTTTACGGGACGTGTGTTAATTTCCTCCCAAAAGTGATCACAAACCTCTTCTGCTACATTGGTAGACTTTGAAGCAACGAATCTTATATAAAAGTTCCAGTCATGGTGCATGGCTATACGGGCGAATTTTCACAGAAATATTCGTGCTAATGAGCGAGAAAATATAGCGAGAAATCATACCACTTTTCGTAAAATGTTCACTTTTTTGTGATTTTAGTCATTATTACCAATTTTTGACCCCTAAAAAGTCATATTTGATCCATTGTTTTTTTGAGAAAAATATTTTGATTATCTTAATGGTCCGTTCGTCGTGATTCACCACCCCGATACATAGTACTAAAATTAACATTGATTTCAGCTCTTAATAACTATTTTTTACACCCAAAAATTCCAAATTTGATCCCTATTCTGTACGAAAAACCACTGAAATTGTATTTTTCTGTCTTTACTCGCCCTTCCATTCCACTTTCAGTGATTTTATATAAACTGTTCGCAATTTTAGCCGTTTTTACCGATTTTTGACCCCTGAAAACCCAAATTTAACCCCCCTTAGAATTTTTATTGTTCATCATCGAACACATCCTTTTCTTTAGCAATACGAACGTTTTGGCGAAATTTGGGATTTTTATCATATACCCAAGGACAGATATCGTCTGGAGCAACATAAATTTAAGAATATATATACGCATATTGTATAAATATAATTTTTTGTTAAAATCCAGGGATGAATATTCAGGATGCTGTAAAATGGATTTGTCTATAAACTCATTTCAAAATTCATGCTCTGAAAATTTTGGATCCATTGCAGGAGCTTCATTATCTTTCAAAATTCGCTAAAATTAAGGTGTTTCTTCATATGTTTGTCCTTTATGCATTCGTATACCATTCATCCGAATGCGATGAAACGTAGGTGAATTTCTAAGCGCACGCCCATGGTGTTTTTGGTTTGTTATTCTATGAATAATACACCTATGTAATCGCTCAGCAAAAAATTTTTATAACACCCCCTCAAAATGTTCTCTTTTACGTTTCAAGGTGCGTAGATTTCAAAAACGCTGCAAAGTCCTTGTCACATGGGTTTATTATTCTATATGAGACATACCTACGGAAATGTTGGCTGTTCATTTATTGTTTCTTTCATGCGTAATAATCGAAATAGCTATTTCTGATGGTTTCCATTAATTTAGAACCCTAAAACACAAATTAGATACGCTCCTTTTTTTTAATAACTTTGATCATTGGTGGTGCCATTTAATCGATTTCAGACGATTTCCCAGGTTTTTCACTCTTGAAAAATCAATTTTGGGAGCTGAACATTTGGTAGAACTCAATTTTCCACTATTTGGTCAAAATCGACTTCAAATTCGGTCTTCGCGTCCCCAAAAACATGGAAAACGATATCTCAGAAGCTCATGTTACCAACATGTTGCTAAAACGCAAAAAGTACCTATTTTGGTTTATTATTCTGTGAATAATACACCTATGTATTCGCTCAGCAAAAAAATTTTTTAACACCCCCTCAAAATTTTTTCTTTTCCGTTTCAAGGAGCGTAGATTCCAAAAATGCAATGTCCGTCCCCCGTCCGCCGTACGCCGTACGCCGTCCTCCGTATCACGTCTACAGGCTTCATTTTCGGTCTAAAAAAGTCGTTCTTTCGCACACATGCTCCATTTGGGCACTAGTTGTGTCCCGAAACTTTTCAGCCCGATCGGAATATACCCAGGGGTATTATCAGTGAAAGTGGTAAAAATAGGTACTTTTTGCGGTTTAGCAACATGTCAGTAAATTGAGCTTCTGAGATATCGTTTTCCATGTTTTTAGGGACGAAAAGACCGAATATGAGTTGATTTTGACGACAGTGGAAAATCGAGGTTCTAACGAAGTTTCAGCCTTCAATTTACGTTAAACTTTGGTCTAAAATCGTCGTTCTTCCGCACACAGTTTCGGTCCCCCATTTAGGAACACATTTGGGTCCTAGCTGTGCTCCGAAACACGGCAGCTCGATCGGCACACACCCAGGGGTGTTATGGGAGAAAAATGGGTGTAAAAATAGGGGTTTTCGATGGATTTTTGAGGTTTTAGTGAACATGAGCTTGTGAGGTATCGTTTTCCATGTTTTTTAGGGCGAGAAGACCGAGTATTAGGTTGATTTTGACTGAAGAGTAAAGAATTGAGGTTGTAACGAAGGTTGAGCTCCCGAAATTCATTTTTTATGAGTCAAAAACATGGGAAATTGTCTGAAATCACCATAAATTTGTATAATAACAGGTGAATCAAGACAATTAAATGGTACTATCAATCATCAAAAATAATGTGTTGAAAAAAAAACCGAGCCTAATTCGTGTTTTTGGGGTCCAAAATTGGTGGAAACCATCAAAAATAGCCATATCATTAATCGCACATGAAAGAAACGATAAATGAACAGACAACATTTCTGTAGGTGTGTCCAGTAGAATAATAAACCCATGTGACAAGGACTTTGCAGCTTTTTTTTCTTTTTTGAAAGTGGATTTTCAAAATACAGGAACCCGGGTCCCCCCCCCCCCCCCCCGTGATCACCACTCTCCACTCCTGTCCCTTCCACCCCTCCGTCATCACCCCTCATTCCTCCCATCTCCTTCAACCCACACCCCCCTCCTTCATCACCCCACCACTTCCCCACTCGCCGCAACCCTTCCCACTCGCCCTCCTCCGCACAACTCAACCCTCCACCGCGGTAAGACAACCACCTATTTTACTACTCCCCCTGCGATCCCCCCCCCCCCCCCCCCAAAAAAAGCTCCCCCACCCAACCAAATCCGTCAACGTTCCAAACGCTCTCAGCGTTCCAGCCAATGAGTCAGTAATGTACCTATGTAAGTATAATTATATAATGTCGATGTTAGGCTATGGCCCCAGTTAGAACAGTTCAACAATGTTTCAACAAAAACAAAAATCAACTTTTAACAAACTCCAGATCATAAAAAATGAACTTTCTTTAATAATTAGTAGAAATATTTTCAAATACCTGGCGCATGAGTATTTTTGAAATTTCAGTCATGTAGCATGGGTTAAGGAGCGAATTTTCAAAGAAATAGTTTGGGGAAACTGAGAATTTTAATTAACGGTCATTACAGCCAGACTAGGCATTTGTTGAGACCAGAGTGGCACGTCATGCAGAAAAATTATGTCAAAAAATCATTTTTGGATGTTTTGAACCAAAATACTGTGATTTTGACCACTCTCAGTCTGAACGAGCTGAAACTACTCGCAATAAATTCGGCGACCAAATAAACATGGTAATCGACACCTCACATGCCTACATAAAAAAAATCAGTCATGCAGCATGACTTAATGAGCGAATTTTCAAAGAAATATTCGAATTAATGGCTATGGTTTTGAATAAAGGAAAACTTCGGTCTAAAATTTGGTTTTCTATGTATATTCTCTTCGTATTTATTTTAATTTGTACGTTTTGTCCATCCTGATTCTACCGTTTGTTTATTACGTAATTGTACTAAGTGCTTATTTATTTGATCGCTGTGGGTAAATTCAAGGAGTTGTACTAATCGTTTGCCTCCCCCTTTTTTGCTTCGAACTCTCGTCTTCAATTAATACTTCTCACATTTTTCAATCTGACCACTCTAAGGGGGTGGGGGTAAGAGTTTAAAGATTATCCTAGTTTTGGGTAATTTTTGCGCACTTTAAATGCTCTAATTTAAGAACGGATTTAGATATCTAAAATCCGATTTCACTATCGTGTTCAGCGTGCAAAAACCTTTAAAATGAGGGGTCACTTGTTAGAAAATAACATTTTGGGGATTTTTGGGTAATTTTTGCGCACTTTAAATGCTCTAATTTGAGAACGGATCAAGATATCTAAAATCCGATTCCACCATCGTGTTCAGCGTGCAAAAACCTTTAAAATGAGGGGTCACTTGTTGGAAAATAACATTTTGGGGATTTTTGGGTAATTTTTGCGCACTTTAAATGCTCTAATTTGAGAACGGATCAAGATATCTAAAATCCGATTCCACCATCGTGTTCAGCGTGCAAAAACCTTTAAAATGAGGGGTCACTTGTTAGAAAATAACATTTTGGGGATTTTTAGGTAATTTTTGCGCACTTTAAATGCTCTAATTTGAGAACGGATCAAGATATCTAAAATCCGATTCCACCATCGTGTTCAGCGTGCAAAAACCTTTAAAATGAGGGGTCACTTGTTGGAAAATAACATTTTGGGGATTTTTGGGTAATTTTTGCGCACTTTAAATGCGCCAAAACCCTCCTTAGAGTAGGCCAATTTCGCCCATCTTCGAACTTAGCCTTTCGATTGCCAAGATAGATTTTTTGTGCAAATTTGAGCTGTTTATCTCAATTCTATCGAGAGTTATCGTCTGGAGTGACACATATATAAATAAATATATATATATATACATATAAAAAAGTGTTAAATTTCAGGAATCGTTTTAGAATGGTCTGAAACGGATTTCTATGAAGAAAATTTCCAAAAATTTATATTATTTAAATTTCGAAGCCATTGCAATAGCTTCATTTTCTTTGAAAATTCGCTAAAACACGCGATTTTTTTCTGGATTTTGGACTACAATTTTGTGCATATGGTACGCTGGGTGTGGTTAATCGGACTGGGACTATTTGCAATCCATTCAGCGCCCAATAAAACATGATTGAGAACCCCACATGCCTATGTTGAAAATAGTCGTCAAAAATATAGCTGATTGGGACTGGTGACGTATGAGGTAGGTACATAATCGAGAATCCGTATCTCGCACATTCGGAGAGGTTAATACTTCAAGGGACAATTTATTGTATGGGTTGCTCAAATCAATGTAATGATTTATCCACTCCGTGGATGGCTGGCATTTCACTTTGGTCGGGTTTCCATAGTAAGAGTAGGTACTACATGTTTTTGGGGGAAGTAAGCATTCATCCAGATGCTGGAAATCCGTTTTGATTTCCACTTTATACACTATTTAACTCCTACCTTTATACCTCCTACATATATATATATATATATATATATATATATGCAGGTGAGTTGTCCGCACGCCCACGAAGTTTCTGATTTAGTAGAAACATTTTACTATCTGTGCGCGCGAGTCTTTTGCACATGGTGTGTGGCTCACGCGTCGAAAAACCTTACGCACGCATCAGACGGGGAAAAACCCTGCAAATTATTACACAACGGTTTATTATTTACTGTGTAGAAAGATGCCCCTCCTGCACAGATCACTTTTCTGTGGTCAATACCTACCTACTGGAGCCTGCCGGGCAATAACATTACATAGATATGCGGTGGATTCAAGAACCCTATCGTTAATAATTATTTGCTGTTAATCTTGAAGCATAACTTTTGTCAAATTGCAAAAGTACCTATCAACAAGATCCAAAATGACCATCATTCTTCAAATGAAATAATATCTCTGAACGATCAACTCGTTGATTTCATATAGTCATGCGTGATTATAATAAGGTGTTCCTAGCGATGATATCTGGGTTGGATGCATACTGTTTCATTCACAAGCATACGAGCATTTGGTGCGAACGAACGGCTGGACGTACAATGCTCCGGGTGTCTCAAAAAATTCTTTAGTTCGAGATCGATTTTAAAAAAACCACACCCTTCTATTGAAAGTTTTCGAGCTACGGCGTTCTGAAATTTTCAACCCATATTTTTCACCCGTTAGAGATGACTGACGGTAACGCCGAGCTTCCCGGACCAGCTAGACCCCAAGTGGGACCTACGAGTACAAACCAAATCTCATTAATTTTTGTTCATGGTAACTAAAGAAAGTGCGATACGGCTTACGGCGGACGGACAGAAAAATGTTTATTCCATTTTCGGATTCTACGTAGCTTGAAACGGAAACCATCAAAATTTGGTGGTGGGGGGTTCCCCCCCATGCTTGATAATACTTTCCTTCTTTGGGTGGCATTGCAACCCAACCTTTCTTTATAGAGTAAGGGAGTTACAGGAAAAATATGAACTGGCAGAGCTGCTGGAAAACCCTGAGCCATTTCCATCCCAAAACGATTTAGCCCCCAGAGATGTGGTAACCAGCTTATACATCACTGATACTGCTAGTGCCAAAAGAAACAACTCCAGCATATAAGATGAAAGTGGTGGCTCTGGAAACACTGCAGACTCGTTTTCCAGAGCCGTAGTGGCTCAGAGTCTATACTGACGGCTCTTCGGTTGGGGCATGACGCCATGGGGTGAGCGGGGGTTTACTCACTTGCAGTGTCAACATCAGCACTAGTTGGAAGACTAGCGACGAGCTTTGACGGCGAGCTTTGGTTTTGGCTCTGGACCTTATTGCTAATATAAGGTACATTGTCCTCGCGCTGTAATTTTGAGTGATTCACAAGTGGCAATCGTGGCACTTACCTCCAACCTAGGGACTCAATCCGGGGAGGTGGTGCTTGGGAGAAGGACCCTTAACAAGCTCGGAAGAGGAGCTATTACCGTGGTTTTACAGTGGATTCCCTCTCACTGTGGCCTTTGAGGGAATGAAAGCGCCGATGTGTTTGCCAAAGGAGGATCCCTGATGCCAATGCCCAGCGTGCCGGTTCCATTTTCATGCTGCTAAAGGGTGTATAAGGAGCGCTGTAAAAGAAAAAATGGCAGAGTAGCAACAAGCGGCCACGGGGAAAAGATGGGCCAGCCTGCTACAGCCGAAAGACCGTTTCCCTACTATTCTAACAAGATTGGAAACAGTGGCATGCTTCAGACACATTACAGGTCACGATTATCTGAACGCCCACCTTCACAAGATACGGGCGAAAGATAGGCCAGGCTGTTCACTCTTCCACTCACAAACGCCAGTGACAACAGACCATCTATTTGACTGTCGTCAACTTGACGACATAAGGAGATCATTCTCACCAGACGAGATCCAGAGTTTGAGAACACCCAAATTATAATGGGCTGCGAGAGGCCGCATGGCGGAAGAGCCGTAGGGCTGAAAACTAGTGGCGTAGTGTTGAAAAAATAAAATAAAATAAAAAGTAAAAAAGGCATTGCAACGCATGCCGGATATAGCTAGCAATAAATAAAACAACATAGATATTTATCAAATGTAATAAATACGTATTTACCATTTACATATTTAACTATTATTTTATGAATAATTAATTTATGTTTCTTTCTCCCTATTTTATAATAATGACTTTTTACTATTTTCAAAACCTACTATTCTATTTTTTGACCGAGTTTTGATAACAAGAATCCTTGTAATGGTTTTGATGATCTTGTAATTCTAATATGTGTTTTTTTTTCAGTTCGTCAAAACAATGATATCATATTTCATGGTTCTCAGGCAAGTGCAAGACGAAACGATCCAAGGAAAACCCGATGTATAATTTTGTTTGTCGGTGGCCATTACGATACTGGGTTTTAACAAGGCAAAATCAAATCAACTATTGACGCAACTTTGTATTTATTTAGGCACTATATTTCATTTACTTTTCATAAATTGGATATCTATATGTAATAACATATTCAAATACATATTATCTAATATAATTATCATATCGGTGTAGTGATCAGAAAAACGTTAGACTCTATAAAGCTATTGTAAGGTTGATGCAGAGCAAAATAAACATGATCGTCATCATTTTTGATTTTTCTCCCATTCTTTCTCGTGTTCTGTTAAATAATTTGGGTGTTTCCCATTTTCAAGTAGGTATTTGTGATAATGCTCATGCAAATATTACCCATTAAACAAGCGTCATGTTTCATTTGAACTGATGAGAACGTGAATGCGAATAGATTTAGTGCTTTTATTTGAAAACGACGTCCACATGAGGACCACTACACTGTAGTTAGCCCCATTCTCCGCCCCCTCCGAATGTCCGCATAATAATTATCGCAAACTGTGCCCCCATTTTCATTCAAATCGGATCGTTCAGGTTGGTATCTTACTGCCGTGGTACCCCTCTACCACTCATATGTAATGTATAACTTTCTAACTAATAAAACGAAGGAGAAAGGACAAGCTCTGCGACGCCTCGGTGGAAGCCTAAAGGGTTTTCCCTCCACTAACGCCCAACGACTAACAACGGACGGTAACGGCGGTAGATGGCGGACGCATCCCCCCGCATGCTCACATACTCGCATCCCTCGCATACTCGCTGTGGTGGTATGCGACCGCGAGGTATGCCTCCACAAAAGATCTAACACTCGCTGTGGTGGTAATAACCGCGGGGTGCTAGCTTTCATCTCCTCCAGCGCCTGCTATGGTGGTAACAACCGCGGGATGCTAGCCTTCATCCTCTAACGCTAAAAGATCCCGCCTGGGCACATCCTACACCCATGCTATCCGTCTCTCCAAGCTAGCCATCCACACCTACCCTCTCAACACGTGCTCACCACACTTACCATGCTAATTCTGTAGGTAATCCAGGTTCAATTTTGGTAGTTCCTGTGGTAACTAATTACAGTTAGAAAAGCTAGTCCCTAAGTATTCCCTAAGTGGCATCTGATTCGATTGATTCGACCTACCTATGACTTCGATTTATCGAATTTTCAAAGAAAAGATTAATAGAAGCTGCCTATTGCAATGAGTCCAAAATTTTCAGGATATGAATTTTTGAAAATTTTTATAGACAAATCCGTTTCAGAGCATCCTGCATTCATCCCTAGATTTTAACAAAAATTTATATGTATATATATATATATATATATATATATATATATATATATATATATATATATATATATATATATATATATATACCTATATATATTGTTGGTAGGATTCTTGAGGGTTGGTCCTACCAACAATATTCATACTGAGTGGTCTAGAACGTTAAACATATTTATAAGTATATAAATGTATATTAATTAATTTATTTATTAGTGTTACTCCAGACGATATCTGACCTAGGGTAGTTACATGATAGAAATTCCATTTCGCCAAAATGTTCGTATTGCCAAACAAAAGTATGAATTCGAAGATGAGCAATTTTCAAAAATTGTAAGAAGGTCAAATTTGAGTTGTTAGGTAGGGGTTGAAAAACGGTAAAAACGGCTAAAATTGCTGGCAATTGATATAAAATCACTGCATGTGGTATGAAACGATGAGTAAAGACAATATTTTTTTTAAGTAATATTTCAGTTGTTTTTTATCAAGAATGGGGGTCAAATTTGGATTTGTGGGGGTCAGAAATTGGTATTAAGGGCTGAAATCAATATTAATTCTACGATGAATAGTTATTTTTCTATGAGCTTTCAAATTTTTGGCAACGATTGACGTGGCACATGGCAAGAGGGTCCCGCTCAGGTGGGAGGGGTGCACTGGCGTCACTTGTGTCAAAACTTTGAAAGCTCATAGAAAAAGAGCTATTGTCGTAGGAGAGTGCGGTTGGTCTCAAAATTCTTAGAATGGAACCTACTTTCATTCACAAATGGGGAAGTAATATAAACAGAAGTCCATAGGAGTAGGAGTCATGAGGAGTAGGTACTCCTCACTGTCATGAAAGAGAAGCCATGAGGAGTACGTACTCCTCATTGTCGTGATGTGAGAAACATCAGACAGGCACACAGACCTACATCTGCGTCACCTACAGTGGCTTCTTGTAACAATGCTATGAGAAGAAACAAAGTCACGATGAATTGTTCGATCCCTATCATAAATCATCCTCTTCCCTACTCACTTCCATTAAATTAATTCGTGTGAACATAGGTAATTTATTCCAAGAGTCAAATATTGCAATTAGGCGGTTGACTTCTATTGTACTGGAAAAACTATACTCACCCCTATCTAAAATGTACTGAAAATTAAGTAGTGTAATAAAATACGATTGAATCATGAAACTCCCAATATTACCTATGAGAATGAAGGATTTTGGGTGTGATGGCCCATATTGAGCAGTCATTACTATAATAATGGTCATCTCTGTTATTGACTATTTTTTAATATTTGTTGTTGATAAGGAAACTACTGTAGTACCTACCGAGAATTGTTTGGTCGTTGGGCAATGAAAACATTTCTCGGTCATATCAAGACTCCTACAAAATATATTCAGGTTAGATGTGTCAAAATAATAATATTCCTCGGTGCATTCTTTAAATGATAGCTAGCAAGTGGTGAAATGTCTGCCCTAGAGTAGTTTTTCCAGGCCACAAGCGGAATGCATTCGAGTGGCCCCCGGTTGGTGAAGTGATGAACTTTTTACCACAGTAAGATAAGATGCCACAACAACTTTACCGGTATCTGGTGTTCGGATGTCGTGTCGGAACACTATTTCTGATGTTTGGTGAGTGATATCGATACTGTCGATGATTTATCTTTAAACTATTGTTGAGTCATTAGTTACGGTAGGTACGCATTGACGTGAAAGAAGGTTTTTATTTATTTTATTTTATTTTATTTGTTTAGAATGCCATAATTATTATCTCCTCTTTAGACTCCAGTATTTGAGAACTCTATTCTTTCCTCTTGAAGGTGCGATACAAGACTACGTATCATTACTCTATACTTCAAGTAGTTACCAACTTTTCCTACATGATCAATAGAATCATCAATGGGAATTTTTTTCAGTTTTCAAAATTCTTTTCCGTGCACAACTAACTTTACTCCTTAACCTTACTCTTATTCGTAGTCTATTTCGTTAGGTGCGTGGCCGCTTTCATTATAAATATACGGCTATTCCTAGATTTCACTCTATTTATGAAGATGATAGTGTTTGATGATGAAATAGTCGGCTTCGAGGCCTGCTCGTTAGTCGGGTTCAGTCCTAGAGTGTATTCTACATTGGGTTATTATTTATTAACAACAATAACGGCATTAAAACTACTACATTCCCTGGAAAGCTTATTGACGACCTCAAAACGACTAAGATTCCAGAGGAGAGGCCCAGAGACGGGCCCAAAACGTTACAATAAATGACCCGACGGCTATTTATACTGCATACTAGCTGAATCTCGACTAAGTATAAAAGTATCGAAGGAGACAGTCATCTCCTACCACAGTAGGACTCAATAAAATAATTATGTGAATATTGCAAAACTTCAAATTGTATATTTTGAATTTTAGCGTTTCAGTTCGAGGATCAAATTGATGAAATAATAAAAAGTGATCGTACACTAAGAACATCTTTATTCATTATTCAGCCTCGGGAAGTTCCTACAAGTATAATGAGTAATTTTGTACTCGTCTGATTTCTTCAAATGTGTTAGGCTCTTATCGAATCGTCTACTTTTACCTGCAGCATGAAGTCTGGATCCATTTGAAAATACGTTTGAAAATACGAGGAACATCGCGAGATAGGTTGAGATAATATTCATAGAACTCAAAAAAAATAAGAGAAAATATCACAAACAAAATATGCTCTTAACATTCAGTTGAGGTGTTGTGGCCTTGGATAAAGTCACTAATCCTCCATCCAGCTATTGATCTGGCCACCTATGGGCCCAATAAATTTAGATCCCTATCATGCTTTATCTGGACAATGTAAACGCAAACGCCCGTGCATCGGTACACAGTTCATCACAAGTTTAGCAACCAACTAAGGTATTTGTTGTTTGCAGGCACGTACCCACATTATAGCAGAAATTCCCTATCTATAATCACCATAAAACTGATTTTTACTAACGTAATCGTGTTCCTAGTCGTAGCGAATAATGGAGAAATCCAACAAGAAGAAGACAGCCCTCAAGAAAATGACAACAGAATGAATCCCGCGTACCTTAATCCAGACTTGTACAGAGATGGGATCGCCAGCCTTGTCAGTGCCAAAGAAAGGGCTGAAGAGTTGTTGTACAAGAATGATATTATAGCGAAACTAGTGACGGAAATGCCATACCACGATATTCAAAACCGTTTGCTCGTCTCTGGTAACCACAAAGAGGTGAAATCTATAGATAATTATTCAAGATAAAAGTTTAAACCGTCATTTTAAAATAAATTTGATGTAGGTTATTATGGGCTATGGAGTAAAAGTCTCTTTATAGATGGGGAACATGTGTGTCCGCGATGGAATTATGCGGTAAAGCTAAATGTGCATCAATTTTGTGGCTATGTCCAACTACCTTCCCGGCTTCACGGACGTGATCGTCTGTCCTGTCAAAGAATTACAGTTAGTTCCATTCATTAAATGAGTGATAAATTTTATGAGTAGAAGTTGGAAAAGAAACATGCCAGCGGGATTTCAACATTTTCGAGTGACGAACAACTTTCTGCTTATGTAACGCAAAAAGCTTAAATAAATTCAGCTACCAACTCTAAGCTATGGTACCAACCAAGTCTTTAAGCCTGAGAGCTTTCTACTTTTTGGTGAATAATTTAGACAATGAATGCAATTTATCTAACCAGTTGGAATTATTAGATAGTTCAACCGCTTGCGCGTAAAGCGTCCCGCTGGTAGGTATTCGATTTTTTCACCTAAAGTGTTTCTACCTTTTACTCATAACTGATTTATTGATTGCTTTACTGATTATCCCTTTTGAGACATCAGATTCAATGTCTCCCGAGTGTGTAGATTAGTACAGCCTACACCATTGCCTCACCACCTAGCGTTGGGACCGACTTGTAACTATGAATTTCAACCCCATAACATGTTTTACCACACTCAACAACCCCCCCACGGTTGCCAGAATACAGTTCACAACTGTACACTAAATCGTAACCAAGGGCATCTCTTCTCCTGGTTAATTAACTAAAACCATGCTATTCCAATTAGGTAGTTACTATACTTAGTACTGTACTTCCAGATACTCGTGAAATATGACGATGCACTTTTCCCATCGCCTCCTAAATTTGCTCGGCTATGCTGAATAGGTTATAGAGAAGTTTGAGACCATTCGTCCAGAATACATTATTTAGCTGATAATGTTCAATCATCGTCGTTATTTTATCATGATGAATTGATAATATTTCATTGGAAAGCAGCATGTTAGGAAAATGAGTTGCTTATGATTAAATGACATAGTAAGGACGTAGTTTACAGTCAAAATAAACTTTTCATCGAATCTAAAACAAAACTGATACTTGCGTACGTCCCCGGGTCTTATCAACTATCGAAACTATCGATTTCGGGAACCTAGTATCTATTTTCAGGTCACGGGAAACACGGGGAGCATGGTGCGCGAGTATATCGATAGGATACACGGAATATATAGATTGTTTCGAGAGTTGATAAGAAGTTGATGCGACCTCGGGGGACGTACCAAAAAATTAATTCCAAAATTAGTTTTAGTAAATTCTTCCAGTCCATTTGAGGACTAACCAGCATCCAAGTGGAAACATGTAACTTAACAAATACTATCAGTAAGACATTTTTTATCCCAAATAAATGTGTATGTGCCAAATTTTAGTCAATTCTTCCAATCCATTTGAGGAATGGTTCAGCATCCAAGTGGAAACATGTCACTTAAGACATGTCACATTTATTTGGGAAACATGTGTTATCCCAAATAAATGTGTATGTGCAATAAATTCTACGAATGTAGGTAACTAATATGCAACACAGTAAAAGTTTTCATAAAATCTTTTCTAAGGTAAACCGTACATTTTTTGAGAACCTTAACTTGAAAGATGCCAAATCCGGAAACTGTGGGAAGTTTGACGTTTTCCGTCTGCTGACGATGGTTCAAAGATCAAGGGAACAAGCTATGCTGGAAACGACATTGCCAGACTGCGGAGTAGACGCTGATGTCGACAGTAACTTGATGGCAGCGAAGAATACCGAGAGCGAAGAAATGACTTCTGAAGTGATTCCGACTGAAGAATCGACCAATGCAACTAACGTAGAACAGCAGTTTGATTGGGCGCAACTAGCAGAAGCGTCAAAACATTTGCTGGAGCAAAGAGCTAAAGCGGCGAATCAGGAAGCGATACTCACTTCCACAGCAGCACCGCAGCTTCAGGAAGTAGGTCAGCAGCTACCGACACTCTTGAAGTTTCCACTTATAAAAAGCCAGCCGCCGAGCGATGCAATTTCGTCTGTCTTGTTGAATCGGATAGGAGAAACGCTCAACTTGCCGAGACAAAAGCTACCACCTGTCAGATCACGAGTGCTGCCTGAAGCTCTGCTTTCAGTGAAGAATCAACTATCCCCTCAACTTGAGACACAAGGAATAAACAATATCCAAATCGAACAAGCGCTAGAGGCCTATAATAGGAATATCAACGATATTCGTAACGCAAGAAATTTTCTACTAAAACATAGGATCAACTCCTAAGTGGCTAACTTCTCCCCGGCTTAGGTCCCCATGTATGATGTGAATAAAATAAAATATGTGAAACCAAATTACTTTTCTCAAAGGTTATATTAGTAGGTATGCACCAGTTCGAGATTCTATATCGATAGAAATTACCATGAGACTTTACAAAGTATTTTACATTCAGCATAGCCGATAACTTATTAGTTACCTGCTTAAAAAAATAACTTTCCCCTGACTGAACAATACCTTAAGGAGTATGAATTTGGTCGATGTTCAACACCATTAATGTGACATTATCAAATTATAGTGACTGACTAGATCCAGTGATACGAGCGATTTTAAGAATTGTATTGGTTCAGAGCCATCCGTCCAAGAACGTATTTTTATTACTTTACTTCTTTCTAAAGGAGAATCGGTCGTTTTTTGAGAAGCTCTCGGGAAAAAAGAAGCAAATGAACTGTGGGAAAGGATTTGATATCTACAAATTGCTGAATGTGGTTCAGAAATCCAGAGAGAGAGCGGAAAACCAAACCATGTACTACAATCAGCCAGCTAGTACTAAAGCAATCGCCTCATCACCTAAAAGTGAGTACAACTCACCGAGGAGGGCGGACTGCACTGTTACGGAAACAACCCCTAAATGTCCGCTGAGCCTTCATGCAGGTCCGATACAAATGGTGGAAGTACCGGACATTAATGGGTATGAAGCGGTTTCGCCGTCCGAGGCGAATTCGCTTATCCCGCTCTTGAATCTACCTCGCGATCAACTACAAATCCAACCGACGACGATTCTCTACTACGAAAGGTTCCAGACCCTCGTGAATTTCCCGGTTCACAAAGGACCACCACGGCCGGAAGTCGAGATTCCAATGCTGAACCAAGACTACAACGATTTGCTACTGCAGCCAAAAGAAGATAAACCACCCATGTTGATCCCGATATTGGAAAAACCTCATAACCCATTCCCGCTCAAACATTTGCCGAAGGCGATTGGAACGGAGCCAAACGTGATTGGGGCTAGTGAATCAAACGAAAATTTGATTACGGGAAACGGATTTCCAAATTTCAAAAAAATGTTCCTCCATCAAAAATCCCGTTCATTATGAGTTATCCTGGTGTACTTGAGCTAATAAATATTAGCTAAGCCTTGCTTTGAGTTTTATCTGATTCCCACATAGTCAAAACTAGCTAGAGACCAAAACCTGTCATTGATCATCAAAAATCGTTCAACAGCAGTGAATATCCCTATTATAAAAACCTTGAAACTGATGATGACTGTGACTTAGATGTATTTTTTCATACCCTTGCAGTAAATTATATAACAGTAAATCACATCTATGACAGTACTAAAGTTACCTTTAAGCATATCGTGTAGAGTTCATTATGACTGTAATATAGAATCTAGAACATAAATATTCATTAGCGTAAATATTTGAGTCCGGGAAATGAACAGAAAGGTGTTCGTTCTTTAAATAGGTTCGAAGTAATGACTGGTGTTCTGGTATGTATGTATGACTCAAATAATTAATGCAGTCAACTAGTCTCATAAGATACATTCCACTACACTACTTCCACAACATTGTCATTACGACAAAGGAATCAATTTCTCGAGGCAATCCAGACTTCGTCAAATCCACTACCCCTAAGTATTTATGTAAGATGTATCTGGCTGAAGATGATATAGTACCAAAACACGGTTGCCTATTCAAAGCACAATAGATTCAACCACAGAGTACCATGCAGGATCATTGACCAATCAAAATTGGTTGCGTAAGGAGTTTCGAGTACCACGCCGACAGTAAGATATATGGGTATAAAGGTTTGATTGAAGTTTAATATAATATGAAACATGCCTATGAAACAAATGGTTGGTATCTCAAAGCTGAGCATATATTTGATCTCTTAGAACTCTCAGATTGAGGAACTCTTCATCTGTCACGGCTTCGAGAACCGAATTCATCTCCTTCCAGCAGTTCTTGAGCAGGTCCTCGTTCGAAAGTTTCGATAATTCCATGGTAGAATCCATGCCTTGAGCATCAATAGCATTGTTTTTCAGGTTGTCAATATGTTTATTGCCACTGTACCTGACATCTGCGTTGTTTCTAATTTGGCTATCCCCTCTCATGCCTCTAATATTTTTCATGGCATCGATCAGTCTTTTGACTTTTTTAGATATCCCACTCTGTCCTGCTTGCTTGGCTTCATCACCCTTGGCTTCCCTCCTGAACGAATTTATCAGTTAGTTATAAGATAACCAGATTATTTTCAGGAACGGATTTTTTTAATTTTTCTTGAACTTGTTAGGTTAGCAGCCTTCCTTGAGAGCAGGATCGTTAATGATTATTTCAACACAATATATCGCAAACAAAGTGGAACCATTTCGATTTTTCGATCCTCCTAATCTGCCCTACCGCAATTCTATCAGCGCCTATGCTGGAATCTTGACCATAGAAAACCGCACTAAAAAGTATTATTCCCTAAAATAAGCATTGTGTTATTTTATTGAAATGAAAGAAAATGAAAAAAAAAGTAACAAACGAGCGTTAAATGAAGCTCACACACGAGTTGACTGAACAAAACCTCAAGCTGCTGTTGTGATTAGAATCAAGAAAGTTGGGAGCTAGGTACTTATAAAACTTTTCTTTTCAGATAACCCTATGCGAAAACTGCATCAACCCATTCCGACTATCATAAGAAAATATCGGGGTTTTCCTAGGTTTAGGAGAAAAACAATGTATAGAAATGTGTGTAAAACACAATGTGTATACGTTGGAAAATTATTTCCTTTCGTTGTTGGATTACAGATGAATATGTGGACGCAGCATCTGAATCAATTGGATTCAGCTGAATCTCATATTTGTAGAAGTGCGGAATTCAATAACCATTACCTTGCAACTGGTACAATCGGTCTATACCTCTCTTTCAGTACTTTTCTCTTGTTCAATATGCCCCGTCCAACCTTGGATGAACCGATCGTCCGCGAAGTCTTTTCAACCAAGAATTTTCTAAAAATCCCTTTCATGTGTGCATCACAGATTTTCCGCACCAGCCGATATCTTCCAGATTTTAAGAATTTCACCAACCCAATATCTCTCGCTCGGTTCAAGCAATGTTCAAAATCCTCTGTAGACACCACGAAACGGTTTTCAGCAAACAAAAACTGCATTGACATCATCGTTGTCCCTAAAGGCCGTTTTATAACTGAATATATCTTGAAGACATCATTATCTTCTGAATTCGACATTTTCTGAAGGGTAAGAAAGAAAAGTCTTCTACTCTGCAACCTATACCTAGCTAATGAATTCTCAAAAACCGTATTTCCGTATCGATGACTTCAAGTTTCATTGCTAATAAATCGTTTGTCAAATGATGTTAATCACTTTAATTAATAAGCACCGCAGGCAGGTCAGTACATTTTTTGATGTTGGAATTCCCGCCTTCCATAACTCTAGCATTCCAGTTCGAAGAAAACATAATTTTGGTTTAATATTTCCAGTAGGTAAGTAACTACCTAATGAACCTTTGGAATCGAGCATGAAAAAACAAATTTTAATACCCCACCCCCCCCCCCCCCTCATCAAAATGTGATGGTTTCCGTTTCAAGGTAGTACGTATAATCCGAAAATGGAATAAAAAATAAAGAACGATAACCACCTATACACCTTGAAACTTAACAAACGGCACGCTTCATGAACAAAAACAAATAATTATTAATTATAGAATTCTTGAATCCACCGCATATTTATGAAACTCTAATTGCCCGGCCGGCTTCATTACTCGATTTAGCGCTATCCCTGGGTGGGGGTGGGGGAGCACGAGGGTAGGTATTGACCACAGAAAACAGTGATTTGGGCATCTCTACAGGTAAATAATAAACCGCTGTGCAATAATTTGAAGCGTTTTTTAAATTGATACCGAACTATAGGATTTTTAGACCACCGGAAGCACTGTACGTCAGGCCGTTCGTTCACATTAAGACCCTAGGTTTGCACCGAAAAGCTTCGTCAACAAGAGTGTAAATGAAACGGTATGTACATCCAGGCCCAAACATCATTGCTAGGGAACAGCTGATTATAATCTCGCATGGCTGCATTAAATCGGGTTGGTTTTTCCGTGATATTATTTCATTTGAAGAATGATGGTTATTTTGGATTTTGTTGATCGTTTGGGAGAAAGAGCAACGACAATTGAAAAAACGCTGCAAATCCCTGCACAACGGTTTATTATTTTGTACGGAATACCCTGTTCCAGATCACAGCTCTCCGTACAGATAACCCTTTATATCTTATAATATGTACTATTCTATACATATTACGTAGATCGCAGAACCACAGTAGGTTAGTACCTATCCCCTTATTCGTTACTAGGTGCCTACCTAAATCACGAGTTAAATGTCGCTAGAATAATTCTTTTGATGACAAACAGTACCTAAAATGGCAAAAAGAAACGCAAATAATGAAGTTCTGAAGTGAAATTGTTGATGTGGAGTGAAAAAAGTTGCAAACGTACCTACCGACAAACTCCAGCCCCTTCTACCTGGATGGTATAATGAACCGTTGTGTAATAATTTACCGTTGTGTAATAATTTACCATAGTGTAATAATTTACCTATCAATAATACTCCATCGTTTGTTCAAGTTTCACTACCTACTAACAAACTCCAAAAGAGCCATCATTTTCCAAATGAAATAATATCACAGAACAACCAACTGGACTTCATACTTTGTGAATATAATCAGGTGATCCCTAGCAATGATGTTATCTCGGGCCAATTCCCGATTGTTAGCGCGTCCCTGGTGATGATATTTGGCTAAATGTACACAATTCATTCACCCTGCTGTTGAAATACTCGTTACCATGTACCTACGTAAATCACGACTTGAATGTTGCTAAAATAATTCTGTCCATGACAAACAATAACTACAATAGCAAAAAGTAAGGCAAATAATGAAGTTCTGAAGGAAAATTGTTGATATGGAGTGAAATAGATGCCCCTTCTGCGAAGATCACTGCTTTCTGTGGTCAATACCTACATTCGTGGTCAAGTATAATGAACCGTTGTGTAATAATTTGCCCATCAATAATACTTCAACGGTTGTTCAAGTTGCAAAAGTACCTATCACCAAATCCAGCCCCTTCTTGGTAGATGAACCGTTGTGTAATAATTAACCGTTCTGTGATAATTTACCGTTGTTTAATAATTTACCGTTGTGTAATAATTTACCGTTGTGTAATAATTTGCCTTTGTGTAATAATTTACCCATCAATAATACTTCAACGTTTGTTCAAGTTTCAGAAGTACCTACCAACAAAATCCAATAGTCCATCACTTATCAAATGAAAGAATATCGTAGAACAACCAACCCGACTTCATACAGCCATCCTTGATTATACCTAAACAAGTGCTCCCTAGTGATGATATCCCGGCCGTTATACCGTTTGATTCACGATCGTGTTGACGAAGCTTTTTGGTGCACACGAACGGCTGGACGTGCAATGCTCCGGGAGGTCTCAAAAAATTGTTTAGCTCAAGAAAAATTTATTAACGTAAAAAAATCATACCCTTCTATCGAAAGTTTTCGAGCTACGGCGTTCTGAAAATTTCAACCCCTATTTTGAACCCCTTAGAGATGAGTGACAGTAACGCCGAGCTTCGAGGACCAACTAGACCCCGAACGGAACTTATAACCCGAATTTCATCAATTTTTTCCATGGTAACTAAGAAAAGTGGCCCGTACGGCGTACGGCGGACCGACAGAAATATTTTTATTGCATTTTCGGATTCTACATGCCTTGAAACATAAACCATCAAATTTTGAGGGGGGGTTAGCATTTTTTTTTCATGCGTAAGTCGTGTGAATTTTTGTGAACTTTCAAATGAAATTAAGTGATTGCGTTTTTTGTTTTTACAAAAAGTCTTCCAAAACCAAAACATCTGAAATTTGATTTAGACGGTTTTATATTTTGTTTTTACAATTATTATTAGTTAAATTTTACTGAAAATGACTAAAAATTACTCATATTCTGTAAAATATCGTTTCAACAGCAGAACATTTTTCAATTTCATCACTTCAACAACAGCATTACAGTTTCAGTTACAAAGCATCGCATGCTTGCGATTTTGCGAATAGCGAACATCCGTCCTACTAGAAATTTGGCGAACATTTGCTCGGTCCTCGGCGAATACAGCGTGTGTGGGGCCGGCTCTAATCCTCCTCTGTTTGCTGCGGCTAAAACCTGTGGGTGTCCGTGTTCTACTGTCACGGCAAAATGGCTGGAAAACTATTTGAATTCGATATTTTAAACCACTTCAGCTCATATGAACAACAAAATGACTGCGGGAAGGCTGTAATGGGAGGTAGGCTTTGATATTCGCAGTTGAAGATTTAACTACCTATGTTTATCACAGTTAGGTACTCTCTCATAACCTCCTCAACGATCATGAGACGAGAGTGACGGCGATTTTGCTGAATTTCGCTTACCACCGTTCCAACGGCGCGTAATATCCCGTCAAAATGAGATCGGGGCGCGACGGGTGAAAATGAACGTCAAGCGACGGGGCCTATACAACATGGAGACGCAATAGGCGTTTTAAACCGAGGGAAGAGAGAAACTACGAGATGAAGCGTAATCCGATTTACATGTCATATTCCGGTTGATAGAGTGGGGAGAGGGAGAAGCAAAACAATGTTGAAAATAATTTGAAAACGCTGTGTTTCAGCTATGGGGATTGAAATAATCACATTAGCTACCTACGAAAATGTTGCAGGCAGTAAGTCAGCCCTGAATGGAACGGACGTAAAAAGGCCGAGTGAGCAAAGTCCACGCCGGCTGCCATGCAGTTATAATTGGAAGAAATTTGAATTTTTTAACTGAAAAGAAACGGGTGTTGGAGCTGACTAAATAGTCTATTAAGTTCTAGCAAACAGTCATACGAGTAATACTCGTACAGTAGTGTAAATGGTTTCTTTGTAATTACCGAACGGCCACCTACGATAGAAAAATAATAGCAATTGAAAATTTATTGCAATACACGTATATCGAAACTATGGAATCCATCAGCAAAATAAGGTAAAACCTAAGATTTACGTTATTTGTAATCAAAAGTCTCCTTCATAGTATTTATGAAAAGGTTACTGATACTATGATTTTTTTTCACCCGATTAGTTAAGCGGACGATTTAATAGTTACGCATAATGAACTTATAGTATGATAAGGTATAAAGGAAGCCATACCTGAGCAGGTCTTTCATTTACCTACCTATACTCGCCTTGCATTGAAAAAGCGCTGCAAAATATTATACGACGGTTTATTATCCTGTATACATTCGTAGATCGCTGAACTCCTATTAGCGTAAGTCGCCGATTTAGTAAGGTTTTTTGCGGTGGATAGCTAGCTACCTACCACTCAGGCACACACAGACGCGACAAAAATGCCAGCAGAGTCGAAGTATAATAAGCCCTCTAACGCTCGGCAATTACATTTACATAATAAATACATCTTTACACCGCCCCCATCTCATGTAACGCACCATTATGGCCCCTAGAACTCCCAACCCAGTCATTATGGTTTATTATTTTCAATAATGAACCTTTGGAATCGAGCTTGAAAAAAAATTTTAACCCCCCTCAAAATTTGATGGTTTCCGTTTCAAGGTACCTACGTAGAATCCGAAAATGCTCTTAGCTCAGCCCCACAAAGAATACCCTCCCCTCCCCAAGTGCAAATACAATAAATTGATTTGGATATTCCAGTTGGAATGGATTCCACTTCGAATTGACTTTCAGTTAGAATATTCATTTCAATTGGAATTGGATTTCAGTTGGAATTGCATTTCAATCAATCCATCAATTTATTGGAATTCAGTTGGAATTCACTGGTTTTCAATGGATTGCACGCAATTCAATGCAATAAATTGGCGTAGGCTTCGTCAACAGGAGGATGAATCCGTGAAAGTCAATCAATCAATATTTTATTAACACAACTTAGCCAATTTTGGCGAACGTGGGGCGTATGCTTATAGCATTAGTATGTCTGGAATGTGGATCAAATTTTATACATTCAGCCCAGATATTATTGCTAGGGACGCCGCAACAATCTTGCACCCAATACTGGGGGTTGTTCATCGTTTCACTCAATCAATCAATGAATTTATTCACAAATTTCTCGTAGGGATTGTTTCCAATGGTTTGCAATGTATATTTAAATTGGAATTGGATTTCAATTGGAACTAGGTTTTTAAAGGAATCGGAGTTCACTTGGAATTGGATTTCAATTGGAATTTGATTTCATTCTATCAATTTATTGGAATTCATTTGGAATTCAATGGTTTTCAATGGATTGCATGCAATTCACTGCAATAAATTGGCATAAGATCATTGGAAGAATATGGCCCGCAATGGGGGAAGCTCGAAGGTAGGTATTGACCACAGAAAACAGTGATTTACGCAGAAGGGGCATCTATATAGGTGAAATATTACACAACGTTTTATTATTTACCTTATTATTCATGAATAACTACAAATAAAAGTAATGATTCGATTTAGAGCTTTCCTGGAGGGAGTGATTTACGCAGAAGGGGCATCTATACAGGTAAGTAAATAATAAACCGTTGTGTAATAATTTGCAGCGTTTTGGATTCTGATGGTCACTGAGCCTAAGTAGGACCCTCGACATGATCCCAAATCTTCACCTAATTCGGATGTTTTGTTTGAATCCGAGGTAGGTCAGCTACTCACGAATGAATGGAACGCTTTTGCTCAAACTCGGTTTTAGTAGTTGGGGATTATGTAGCTCCTAAATGAACCCCTTTAATGTACAGAACGATCAGATCAAGAGTACGGCCACTGCGTATGTGAAAATCGAATTCGATGTCGTTAATTTCTCATGAATAAATGGCCCGATTATTCCCAAATTTGGTATGTACCTCGTCAAAACGATTGGACCATTAGTACCGCCATTGCGCATGCGCAATCGCGAATCCTCGGTAGTAAATTTTTCACGAATAAATAGCCCGATTATGCTCAAACAGAAAACAGTGATCTACACAGAAAGGGTAGGTACCTATCTATACAGGAAAATAATAAACCGTTGTGTAATAATTTGCTGTGTTTTATACCTAAATTTGTTTGATAGATACAAGTTTTTTGTTCGCGGCCAGACGAGTAATCTGAATTAGGTGAAAATTTTGGAATATGACGACCTACTTAGCATCACCATCATAATTTCAAAAATAAGTGGGCTGGGAGTGTGTGGGGCCGAATGAAGCGTTGCAGGAGATGGTGGCGATGGAAAACTGCATATTTATGTAAATATAATTGCCGAACATTAGAGAGCTTAATAAATACTTCGAATCTGGTGGGATATTTGTATCGAGCCTGTGTGTGTGTGTGTGCGTGGGTAGGTAGGCATCCACCGCAAAAAACTACCGTACCAAAACCCATGGTCTCACAGGAAAATAATAAACCGTTTTGTGATAATTTGCAGTGTTTTTTTAGTACATTGTTTCTTAGTTTGAATGGCCGAATTATTCCGGTTCTATATTCAAAAGAAGGGACATTTTGTTTAAGCATTCCCTTTGCAAGAAGGAACAGTAGATCTGCGCGAGCGAAATCAGTGTGAAATCCTTTTTTTAACACTTGATTTTTCGTGGGCCTCGTCACATTTCGTCCAAGGCACTTGAAGCTGAGCTGGTCAGGTACAACAATCATATTAAAACTGGGAGGAAGCTATTATGCCCACTCTTTTGGTAAACGTTTATTATGGACGCACACCTTTAAAAAGTTCATGATTTTAATATAAACTACAAGTTAGAATCCCCCCCCCCCCCCCACCACGCCACTATCGAGACACTTGGTCAACATAATTATCTCCCACTAATAACTACAGAGATACCTAAGTATTTTTCAAGTCAACCATATAGGTTTGTTTCAATCAAATTTGGGCATTTCGTGACGAAATATATATGAGTAAATCTAAAGGGCTTATGAAAAATTGGTTGTTGGTACGACACCGTAAGGTGTGGAATTCATCATGAACCACTGAAGATTCAAGTTATGAGCTGTGTCTCATTTCAAAACGCTGAAGATGTAAATGGCTACGAGTTGAGATTAGATTGTGGTCTAATTGGCACCATTTAAATCAAAATGTCTGCTTGAAAGGGAAATGGATGGGCGAAAAGGAATTTGATTATGAGGAACCCTCCTCGTCTTGAAAAGGGAGGGGGTGTCCCGTCTAGGGGAGGGTTTGATAAAACGTATTGGGCGTGCGCCCGCTGACTCGCCACCCCTCAGCCAGAAGTCTACACCTTGGTTATATTCCGAGTGCCCGCTGCAGCTGCAGTCTGTTACCGGCTTTCAAAACTGCACCAGGTAAGCTCTTGCTGACATGCTTACGCCTTCGCGCGATGACCGACTGTATCCCTTACATCATTTACCTGTCAATCCCCAAGTATAACCTCGCTCCTCTCAACTAATATATTACCAGCAATCCTTCCGAGATCTACTTCCGATACCTAACATATACTTAATAATGTAACTAACAACAACTAATAACGTAATATACCTAACAACACAACAAGCTCAATAGTTGAAGTTTGCATTCATATCTTGTATAAGGCCAACAGCTTTAAATGCGAATCCCTGTAACCTCACACATCATTATGATGTGAGTAGATTTGTTCGTAATAGAATAGGTTTTTTAAGTAACCAAAGACTCTTATTGTCTTCTGGTCTGGATATGATGGACTTGGTCACTTCAATAGCGCTACCATCATTAAGGCACAGATCCTCATTATTTTGTCGGAGAGTTACCAAGGCTATTCGAGAGAACCGCAATGTGTGGCGAAGGAAGAGATCGATGGAGATATAGTTGTTAAGGGCTCAGGGAGTAGACGTTAGGTCCTGGAGTTGGCGGCTGCAGCACTGGAGAGGTTGCAGGTGAACGTCAGACGTCTTGTGGGAGGTCATGGTCATGGTGAGTTCGGGGGTGGGCCTACGGCGCGGCGCCTGGCTCGTCGCCCTCGCTCGATCGCCCTTTTCCAACTTGTTGATTCCACCTCGATTGACGTCCTTCCGCATGTCCTACCCCAACCCGGGAAGCCTAGCGAATTTTCGAGGGAAACGAGCTATTGAAGTAGGTACAAAATATTTCATATTCTGTACCTAATAAACCTTCAAACGAAGGAGAAAAACATACTCTCAACCCCTGCTGGTTTATGTTTCAAGATCCGGAAATAGAATTCGAAAAAAATCCGTCCGTAATATTTGCGCCTTTAAAAATGACGTGAAACTTTGGAATTCGATACCTCTGCGGTTTTTCAATGATACGGGATAATCACAGTAACTGTTTATAACTCAACATAAAACAGGAGAAGGTGAAAAATAATTGTTGAAAACTTTCAGTAGACTGGTAAAGCCTAGTCCACACTTGTAACGTTCACCCGTGTCCGTAACCGTTGCACCGCGTCACACCAGTGTGGACAGTGAACAAGTTACCCTATAGCGAGTTTTTTGTATCTTCTACTACATTTTGAGGGTACTTAGGTTCATGATAAGCCCTATAAAATTCATCATCTCTGATGGATTCATGAATTCCCCAACTAAGCTCCAGATCATTCGTGAACTGCAGTATATCCCTACTGCCCTTCTTCTATATCATAAAGTTATTTTCATCTATGAGTACCGATCAACAAAATAATCCAAAACATCCTTCAGTGAGCTCAAAGAGGATCCCAGCACTACAAAATCGAGTTCATAAATAATCTTGCGTGGTTTGAGCCAGCTGTTCCCTGCCACTGATGACTGGGCTGACGGAGTTACACCAATACCGTTTGATTTCTTTTTTCTTGATTTGCCTGCTCCGATACTATTATAGCTTCGTGTTATGTTTGTTCTAACTTCTATGATCGATTACGAGCATGAAGCTATCCTATATCGAACTGCTCACCCATCTAAATTGGAACTTCATGACCCTGTCCATATCCTCAGTCAAGCCCTTCGACTTGCCACCGCTGCTTTTAAACGACCCCTATTGCTAGTCTGATTTTGATGCCAGAAAAGTATAAATTACCATTCCCTGAATCCTCCAAAAAAATAATTGAGCTGATTTATGCTACTCATGTGGATGATGTTTTTTCGGTTCAGACTGCGAGGCCTCACTTTCGTCCTCCGGGAGGACTCATTTGATCCTAAAAACGCTGCAAATCCCTTCACAACGGTTTATTATTTTGTACAGAATACCCTCCTGTTAAGATCACAGGTCTCCGTATAGATAACCCTTCTATATAACATATGTACTATTCTACACATAATTATGTAGATCGCGGACCCTCTGTAGGTTAGTACCTAACCCCGTACTCGTTACTAGGTAGATACCTACCTAAACCGTTTTGTAATAATTTACCTGTATAGGTTCCCCTTCTACGGAGATAGAATAATGAACTGTTGTGTAATAATTTGCCCATCAATAATACTTCAACGGTGGTTCAAGTTGCAAAAGTACCTATCAACAAAATCCAGCCCCTTCTTGGTAGATGAGCCGTTGTGTAATAATTAACCGTTGTGTAATAATTTACCGTTCTGTAATAATATACCGCTGTGTAATAATTTACCGCTGTTTAATGATTTGCCGGTGTGTAATAATTTGCCGTTGTGTAATAATTTGCCCATCAATAATACTTCAACGTTTGTTCAAGTTTCACAAGTACCAACCAACAAAATCCAATATCCCATCACTTATGAAATGAAATAATATCGCAGAACAACCAACTCGACTTCATACAGCCATCCTTGAACATAATCAGGTGCTCCCCAGCGATGACATCCGGGACGGATTTATACCGTTTGATTCACGATCGTGTCGACGAAGCATTTAGGTGCACACGAACGGCTGGACGTACTCGTACAATGCTCCGGGTGGTCTCAAGAAATTGTTTAGCTCACGACAAATTTAATAACGTAAAAAAATCTATACCCTTCTATCGGAAGTTTTCGAGCTACGTCGTTCTCAAAATTTCAACCCCCATTTTGAACCCCTTAGAGATGACTGGCAGTAACGCCGAGCTTCGAGGACTAACTAGACCCCGAACGGAACCTATAGCCCGAATTTCATCAATTTTGTTTCCTGGTAACTAAGAAAAGTGGCCAGTACGGTGTACGGCGGACAGACAGAAATTTTGGTTTATTGTTTTCAATAATGAACCATTGCAATCGAGTATGAAAAAAAAATTCTAAACCCCCTCAAATTCTGATGGTTTACGTTTCAAGGTATGTAGAATCCGAAAATGCAATAAAAAAATTTCTGTCTCTCCGCCGTTCGCCGTACGCCGTACTGGCCACTTTTTTTAGTTACCATGAAAAAAAAATTGATGAAATTCGGGTTATAGGTTCCGTTCGGGGTCTAGTTGGTCCTCGAAGCTCGGCGTTACTGTCAGTCATCTCTCAGGGGTTCAAAATAGGGGTTGAAATTTTCAGCACGCCGTAGCCCGAAAACTTTCGATAGAAGGGTATGGTTTTTTTTACGCTATTCAATTTGTTTTGAGCTAAACAATTTTTTGAGACCACCCGGAGCATTGTACGTCCAGCCGTTAGTGTGCACCAAAAAGCTTCGTCAACACGATCGCGAATCAAACTTTATAAATCCGGCCCGGATATCATCACTACGGAGCATCTGATTATAATCAATGGATCTATGAAGTCGAGTTGGTTGTTCTGCGATATTATTTCATTTGATAAGTTAGACTAGTGAGACTATTGGATTTTGTTGGTAGGGACTTCTGAAACTTGAACAAACTGAAGTATTATTGATGGGTAAATTATTACACAATGGTAAATTATTACAAAACGGTTCATCTTCCAAGAAGGGGCTGGATTTTGCTTTTCGGTACTTTTGCAACTTGACCAACCGTTGAAGTACTATTGATGGGCGTTATTGCAGAACGGTTCATTATACTTGACCACGAGGGTAGGTACTTACCGCAGAAAACAGTGACCTACGCAGAAGGGGCATCTATTTCACCCCGCATCAACAATTTTCGTTTAGGACTTCATTATTTGCGTTTATATAACCATTTTAGTAACTGTTTGTCATCGGCAGAATTATTTTAGCAACATTTGACTCGTGATTTAGGTAGGTACATAGTAACGAGTACGGGGTTAGGTACTAACCTACGAAGGGTCTGCGATCTGCATAATATGTATAGACTAGTACATATTATATAGACGGGTTATGTATACAGAGAGCTGTGATCTGTAACAGAAGGGTATTCTGTACAAAATAATAAACCGTTGTGCAGGGATTTGCAGCGTTTTTTTATTGCATTTTCGGATTCTACATATCTTGAAACGTAAAACATCAAATTTTAAGGGGGGGGGGGGGGTAAAAATTTTTTTTTTTTTTTCATGCTCCCAATGGTTCATTATTTAAAATAATAAACCAAAACTCAAGCGTCCTCTTGATAGTTGTTGAGCTATACGGCTTTTAGTAAATTTCATCCCGTATTTTCCAACATTTAGAAACGACTGTCATTAACGTTGAGCTTCGGTGCAAACAACTAGTAAGACCCCAAATGGGGACTGCTTGCCGAATAGCATTAATTTTCAAGTAATGTTAAGCACAGTTACCTACGTAACAAAAATAATGACCCTAAAAATATTATCAGTAGTAGGGATATGTACACCTTGTAGCAGTCCGCCAGCAATAAAGGACGGGGAAAAATGTCTTATAACAGAGCAACGTTAAATTCAAAATCCATAAAAAACACACCGTCCATTAAAAAGCATGTTTGGTAACCGAAAACACTACAGTGGAAAACTATTGAATCGATGTCACAGGAAAAATTTTGTTCTCACGACCACAAATGGGCAATTCCGTTTCGGTCAGCTACACTCCATTACTCCGCATAGCATTAAATACCAATAACAAATACCTACCCGCCTTCCACTGAGAGGAAAACATCAAAAAAACTTGAAGGCAAGACTGCAACACTGTTAGGGACCTTGGCAGCTTTCGTTTACAGCTTGATAACACCCGTTAAAAAACGCTTCGAATCGTATTGAAAAGTTAACGTTGATTGATAAATCAGATCTCCATGCATTCGTGAATATTGTCAGAACAAACAGTTTCAACAAACTCGAATAGCACATCGTAAATAAATATCATGATGTGACTCCGATTTCTCCACCTCATTAACTTTTGGTAGTACCTACTAAAGAAAAAAGTTGTTACCTATCTACTATCTAAAGTACCCGACTAAGAGAATTAAGGTCAAAACTCGTATTAACCGAAGGTACAGTCATTTTTACGCGCGATTTATTCGTAGTTTATTCGCTCGGTCGATGTGGAATTTCCAACGACCCAACCTTCCCATATATATCAAAGATCGCCAGCTTCCAGGTTTGCAACACGGTAAGTTGAGAATCGCAACAAAGGTACTACTCCCTACTGTCACCAATATGTGTTATTTTGTGAAGTACAAGATTTCGTTTGGGTATCACGACTTGACCTCTATAAATTCATTGTTATGTTGAAACAAAACCTCTATAAATTTATTGATTTATTGTTTTGTTATGGCTTCCGCTAGCGTCCGATTTATCAACTGACATGTTGAACGAGCAGTGAATCTGTGATAGTTATCCCCAACCTATCATAAGTACCTAATTTTTAAGTACAAAAATTCAAGTTGGACACTTTTTTAGTTTATCACTTTCAATAAGTACCTACCTAATGAACCTATGGAATCGAGCATGAACAAAAAAAAGTAATCCTCTCAAAAAATTTGATGGTTTGCGTTTCAAGGTAAGTACGTAGAATCACAAAATGGAATTTACCTACATAGCCTACCCAGCCTTACCTACCTTTGTACCTACTTAGTTTTGGTTTCTTATATTCAACAATGAATCTCTGGAATCGAACATGAAAAAAAAAATTTTAACCCCCCTCAAAATTTTATGGTTTCCGTTTCAAGGTATGTAGAATTCGAAAATGGAATAAAAAACGCTGCAAATTATTATACAACGGTTTATTATTTACCTGTATAGATTTACCCTTCTGCGTAGATCACTGTTTTTTCTGGTCAATACCTCCCTCGAGCTCCCCTCAGGAAAGCCCTAAATCAAGTACTGCAGCCGGGCCGGGAATCACAGTTCCGTAAGGAAAATAACAAACCATTCTGTAATCAAACGTTAAGAAACCGTTGCGTAATTATTTACCTGTATAGATGCCCCTACTAAGTAGATCACTGTTTCCTGTGGTCAATACCTACCCTGAGCTCCCCCCAGCAAATCCCTAAATCGAGTACTGGAGCCGGCCCAGGAATTAAAGTTTCAGAAAAATGCGCGGGATTCAATAATTCAACCATTAATTATTTGTAGTTATTCATGAAGCATAAGGAAAATAATAAACCGCTGTGTAATACACCGTTGTGTAAGAAACCGTTGTGTAATATTTTAACAGTATAGATCTGCGTAGATCACTGTTTTCTATGGTCAGCACCTACCCCCGAGCCGCCCCCCCCCCCCCCACCTCCTTCAGCCAGGAAAGCCCGAAATCGAGTATTGCCGCCAGACCGGGAATTACATTTCATAAAAATGCGAGGGATTCAATAATTCGAGCATTAATAATCATTTGTTGTTATTCATGAAGCATACCGTTTGTTCAAGTTCCAAAAGTACCTATCAGCAAAATCCAGAAGATCCACCATTTTTGAAATAAAATAATATCGCAGAACGACCAACTCGACTTCATACAGCCATCTGTGATTATAATCAGGTGATCCCTAGCATTTTGACGAGGCTTTTCGGCGCAAACGAACGGCTGGTCATACAATGCTGCGTGTGGTGTCAAAAAATTCTTTGTTCAACATCAATTTAAAAACGTTTAAAAAACGCTGCAAATCCCTGCACAACGGTTTATTATTTTGTACAGAATACCCTCCTGTTACAGATCATAGGTCTCCGTATAGATAACCCTTCTACATAACATATATGTACTATTCTACACATATTATGTAGATCGCGGACCCTCCGTAGGTTAGTACCTAACCCCGTACTCGTTACTAGGTACCTACCTAAACCGTTTTGTAATAATTTACCTGTATAGGTTCCCCTTCTACGGAGATAGAATAATGAACCGTTGTGTGATAATTTGCCCATCAATAATACTTTAACGGTTGTTGAAGTTGCAAAGTACCTATCAACAAAATCCAGCCCCTTCTTGGTAGATGAGCCGTTGTGTAATAATTTACCGTTGTGTGATAATTTACCGTGGTGTAATATTTTACCGTGGTGTAATAATTTACCGTTGTTTAATGATTTACCGTTGTGTAATCATTTGCCGTTGTGTAATAATTTTCCATTGTGTAATAATTTATCCATCAGTAATACTTCAACGGTTGTTCAAGTTGCAAAAGTACCTATCAACAAAATCCAGCCCCTTCTTGGTAGATGAGCCGTTGTGTAATAATTTGCCGTTGTGTAATAATTTGCCATTGTGTAATCATTTACCCATCAATAATACTTCAACGTTTGTTCAAGTTTCACAAGTACCTACCAACAAAATCCAATATCCCATCACTTATGAAATTAATGAAATAATATCGCAGAACAACCAACTCGACTTCATACAGCCATCCTTGATCATAATCAGGTGCTCCCCAGCGATGATATCCGGGACAGATTTATACCGTTTGATTCACGATCGTGTTGACGAAGCTTTTTGGTGCTCACGAACGGCTGGACGTACGATGCTTGGGGTGGTCCCAAAAAATTGTTTAGCTCAAGACAAATTTAAAAACGTAAAAAAAAACCATACCCTTCTAGCGGAAGTTTTCGAGCTACGTCGTTCTGAAAATTTCAACCCCCATTTTGAACCCCTTAGAGATGTCTGGCAGTAACGTCGAGCTTCGAGGACCAACTAGACCCCGAACGGAACCTATAACCCGAATTTCATCAATTTTGTTTCATGGTAACTAAGAAAAGTGGCCCGTACGGCGGACAGACAGAAATATTTTTATTGCAGTTTTGGATTCAACATACCTTGAAACGTAAACCATCAAATTTTGAGGGGGTAAGAATTTTTTTTTTTTTTTTCATGCTCGATTCCAATGGTTCATTATTGAAAATAATAAACCAAAAATAGGAGCCTAATTCGTCTTTTTGGGGGGCCAAAATTGGTGGAAACCGACAGAAATAGCTATTTCAATTATTGCACATGAAAGAAAAAATAAATGAACAGCCAGCCAACATTTCTGTATGTATGTCCAATAGAATACTGTGACAAGGACGTTCCAGCGTTTTTGGATCGCCTGCCAAGCCTGCCAAGCCTGCTCTTAATATAACAGTATTATGATCTTGACTCCGGTTCATTGCCTAGTAGCCCAATTTCTCCCATAGGTCATTAAGAATGAGTGTTTGACCCTGTCAAAGCACTTTGGAATGTTTATAGATGAGACATAGAGCTAGGAAGTCTTTGGGATCGTATACCATGAAACTATACGCTGTGCCCTCACCTTGCATGAACATCTTGGCTTAGCTAATATAGGTACTTTTTGTTAGAGAATGTGGATAGAATCAGTTTACTGAAATCATATTTCCTGTCAAAATCCGCTAACGGCCAATTCCGACAGTACAAACGAAGCTCTATGAAGCGCTCTATGAAGAACAGTAGTTAATTGTTGTATGATGAAATTGGCGTTGTATTGGTCGTTCGAAAGACATCGGAGTCGGTATTTAATTCCATCAGCTCTTTGTGAACAGCGATGTATATTTTATTAACATTTTATCCGATCGACAAGAGGAGGGAGGAGCTATAAATTAGAAGAACAGACAATGGTTTTCACTGGGACTGGTTAAACAACGCCCTCTTCCGAATGTTCGGTGGCAGACCGGGAGGAAAATTGAGTGATTGGTCCGGCGGTTCCCTGCCCGTCGCGACTGAACATGAAAGCTGCCATCTGAAGAACACTTCGTTACACAGCCTTGGCAAACTTGGAATCTTGGAAAAATCGCTACGAAAATTATACTAAGTAGTTTGTGTGTTTGCTCAGCAAATAGGTCGAAGGGAGGACTTGCTTCAAAAAATCTCAAAGTTACCTGTTTTGATTATTAACCTGATTGAATCGACTTCGAAAAAATCTTTATGATCCGTTCGGTTCGTAGTTTTCATTTTCTTCCCGGAAAATACCTCCCGAGTCTTGAAAGGTTTGTACCTAGATACTTTCAGCTTTACTCATCTCTTCCTCTTGCTCACTATTACGAATTGGTTAGGTCATATTTACTGGAATCGAAAAGATCGTAGGAATTTGCGGCTATTCCATTCCTAAGCCAGCGAATAATTCCACTAGAATCAGCTTCGGTTAGTTTAAAAAACTCAAAGTTACCTATTTTAATGATTAACTGATTGAATCGACTTCGAAAAATTTTTTTTGGTTATTCCGTCTGGCTCGTGGTTTTCATGTTCTTCCCTCCTCCCCACGGTCTTGAAAGGTTGTACTATTCAGCTTTACCTCTTCATCGTGCTTAATACTGTGAACTTGTTAGGTAATTTTTAAAAGGACCGAGGAAGTTCGTAGGAATTTACGGGTACTCCATTCCTAAACCTGCAAATAATTCCACTGAAATCAGCATCAAAGTCAGTTCAGCCGTTTGGCCCTGATGTATGAGGAGTTTAACAATATGTAGGTATAGAAAAAATTTTAAATTGGTACAGGGAACTTCACTCATGTTGATAAAAACATCGTAGGTACGATGTTTTTCAATGTAGAACAAAAATTTCAAAAAAAATTTCAATGTAGAACAATGCCGTTTTTACCCGAAATGTGTTGTCAGCCATTTGTCTGGTGAAAAGAAGCAACCCATCACTTTTCATCAAAAAACGTAAAACATGTCAGACGATTTTCATTTAATACAATCCTTTCCCACCCACAACCTAAATTCCGACTCACTCCAATGATGACAAAGTGAATTTCCAAACGAACTAGCAAACAAATATGGCAAAAAGAGAGATTTACAAATGGGAGAGAATCGTTTTCATAAAGGTAACAGAGCTGTTCTCAGACTACATACCCACAGGGTAGTTGGTTTCTCTTCATGTCGGCGAATCATTATGATTCGTTGATGCATTTTTGTCGCCATTCATTTATAACGAGGAGTCTACGTTGCTGAAAGGGAATAAAAGGGCTCAAGGATTTCATTCCTTTTGATTCTTATTCCTGGTTTTTCTTTATTTTTCTCTTCGGAAAAATATACTTGTTAGGAACTGTTTACCTTGAAGTATCACTCCGCCTCAATAGAAGTAATTGTGGGATCGTGGGAAAAGTATCCGCAAAAAAATGTACGTGTGAAAAGAGTTCGTCGTTGTTGCAAAAATATTTGAAGATTTAAATACATAATGGCGGAGGTTGACGAGCTGAGTTCGCATGGTCGGAGTCGTGTGATGGAGAGAGAGAGATAGCTCGCTATACGTACCACTGAAGTGTTGAAAAATCACGGCGAATTGCTTTTTATTCCGCCTCTTAATGAAAGCAATACTTTTACAAACTCAGCGCTGCTTAATCATGTCGTAATTGAATCCAGGTACTCGTTAGATATTCTAATACCTAATACTCAACGTGAAAACTAGCTAAATCCACCTACTTGTAAGGCATTGTCAATCTCATGGGGCTTTCCCACTATCAACTTTTAATTGAAAAACTTTTCTATATCTCTTCTATGTATAACTTCAAAGGCTTACGATTAATTTTTGCATCATTTAAAGTTTGAAGCCCTACAACAGCAATTGTGAGCTGTGACGACGAAATCGTTGTTAACTTTACAATGAAAAAAGTATTTCTATTAAAAAACGCAATAGTTGTGTGAAAACATTCTGACTAGCGCATCATCCATCAAGTTTTGAAATTTTCTCTTCTGACTTTCGCTTCAACCTAGAAAAAATTTTTAATCGGGAAATTCCATATTTGAACATTTTTTTGCCTTCCTAAACTTTTTTTTCTCAAATCTCGAATAGTTTTGATGGAGCTTATGGAGCCTAGTTCTACTGCTGAAATGCTAAAACTGAACTGGAAACTAACTACTTGAATGAGCGTTAGCGTTGCGATGGGCAGGTCCTAATCTGGAGCCTAGGGCTGGGGCGACTCAGCCGAAATAAGGTTACATTAGGGTTTTTCTTTTGCCTCTCGATACTGTTTTGTTTCCTTCTGTTTGCCCATTTTTTTCGTGTCTCAGCTCCATGGCACAGAGCAGGTAGTTGAATTTTTGCTACCTATCCTAACTTATGTGTCCTTCCTGTTGTGTGTTGATATCTTGAGCGAAATCGGGGTGAGGTAAACTGTAAGGTAGGGCTGCCTATTACTATGTATATTTAGTGTAGTTGGCAAAATTGTTGTCCTTTTCCCACAGTCGCTGCCTCTCAACTAGTTACCTAGTAATTATATTTTTGATGCGTCAAGCAGGGGTAACCTGATTTGTCACAACCAAAAAAAAAATTAATAATGCCATAAAAAACTACAATACCATTAGCTTACGAAATTTATGTACCTACCTACTCATAGTTATGAAAGGGGTTAGAGACGACTAAACGCTCCTGAGCAGTTTGGACACACTAAACCATCAAGACAGTTCCGTTAGGCGGGCCTATGAGCTATGCGATCTGCACTTCAGCGGGGCCTTGTGTGAATTCCATAACCCAGTTTAAAAAAAAAAGTGTAAATCGTAACTTATGCAAACACAAAATAATAGACATGACTTTATAATTATTATTTCAATGATAAATCATTCCTACACTACTGATCTACGACAGAGTCATTCATAGAAGACAAACATCCCCTCCATCCTTACCATCACTTTTGGTTTATAATTCTGTGAATAATACACCTATGTATTCACTCAGCGAAAAAATTTTATAACCCTTCCCCCCCCCCCCCCCTCAAATTTTTTTCTTTTCCGTTTCAAGGTGCGTAGATTCCAAAAACGCTGCAAAGTCCTTGTCACATGGGTTTATTATTCTATTGGACATACCTACAGAGATGTTGGCTGTTTATTTATTGTTTCTTTCATATGAAATAATTGAAATAGCTATTTCTGGTGGTTTCCACCAATTTTTGCCCCCAAAACACAAATAAGGTACGCTCATTTTTTTTTTTTTTTTAAATTAATAAATTATCTCTGATCGATAGTACCATTTAATCGTCTTGATTCACCTGTTGACACTTTTTCCAGTGTTATTCTACAAATTGATGGTGATTTCAGACGATTTCCCAGGTTTTTGACTCATAAAAAATCAATTTCGGGAGCTGAAAATCTGGTATTACCTCAATTTTCTACTCTTTGGTCAAAATCGACTTCGTATTCGGTCTTCTCGTCCCCAAAAACATGAAAAACGATACCTTAAAAGCTCATGCTACTAACATGTTGCTAAAACGCAAAAAGTACCTATTTGTACACACATTTTCACTCATAACACCCCTGGGTATATTCCGATCGGGCTGAAAAGTTTCGGGACACAACTAGGGCCCTAATGGAGCATGTGTGCGAAAGAACGATTTTTTTAGAACGAAAATGAAACCTATACACGTGATACGGCGGACGGCGTACGGCGGACGGCGGACAGCGGACGGACATTGCATTTTTGGAATCTACGCACCTTGGAAAAGAAAAAATTTTGAGGGGGTGTTATAAAAATTTTTTGCTAAGCGAATACATAGGTGTATTATTCACAGAATAATAAACCAAAATGCAATGTTCGTCCGCCGTATCACGTGTACCCGCTTCATTTTAGGTCTAAAAAAGTCGTCCTTTCGCACACATGCTCCATTTGGGCCCTAGTTGTGTCCTGAAACTTTGCAACCCGATCGAAATGTACCCAGGTGTGTTACGAGTGAAAATGCGTATAAAAATACGTACTTTTGGTTTATTATTCTGTGAATAATACACCTATGTATTCGCTCAACAAAAAATTTTCATATCACCCACTCAAACTATTTTCTTTTTTGTTTCAATGTGCGTAGATTCCAAAAATGCAATGTCCGTCCGCCGTACGCCGTATCACGTCTACAGGCTTCATTTTCGGTCTAAAAAAGTCGTTCTTTCGCACACATGCTGCATTTGGGCCCTAGTTGTGTCCCGTAACTTTTCAGCCCGATCGGAATATACCCAGGGGTGTTATGAGTGAAAATGTGTGTAAAAAACCAGTCATGCAGCATGACTTAATGAGCGAATTTTCAAAGAAATATTCGAATTAATGGCTATGGTTTTGTTTTGCTTCGAACTCTCGTCTTCAATTAATACTTCTCACATTTTTCAATCTGACCACTCTAAGGGGGTGGGGGGGGGGGGGGGTAAGAGTTTAAAGATTATCCTAGTTTTGGGTAATTTTTGCGCACTTTAAATGCTCTAATTTAAGAACGGATTTAGATATCTAAAATCCGATTTCACCATCGTGTTCAGCGTGCAAAAACCTTTAAAATGAGGGGTCACTTGTTAGAAAATAACATTTTGGGGATTTTTGGGTAATTTTTGCGCACTTTAAATGCTCTAATTTGAGAACGGATCAAGATATCTAAAATCCGATTCCACCATCGTGTTCAGCGTGCAAAAACCTTTAAAATGAGGGGTCACTTGTTGGAAAATAACATTTTGGGGATTTTTGGGTAATTTTTGCGCACTTTAAATGCGCCAAAACCCTCCTTAGAGTAGGCCAATTTCGCCCATCTTCGAACTTAGCGTTTCGATTGTCAAGATAGATTTTTTGTGCAAATTTGAGCTGTTTATCTCAATTCTATCGAGAGTTATCGTCTGGAGTGACACATATATATATATATATACATATAAAAAAGTGTTAAATTTCAGGAATCGTTTTAGAATGGTCTGAAACGGATTTCTATGAAGAAAATTTCCAAAAATTTATATTATTTAAATTTCGAAGCCATTGCATGAGCTTCATTTTCTTTGAAAATTCGCTAAAATAGGTACTTTTTGCGTTTTAGCAACATGTTAGTAACATGAGATTCTGAGATACCTATCATTTTCCATGTTTTTGGGGACGAGAAGACTGAATATGAAGTCGATTTTGACCTAAGAGTGGAAAATTGAGTTCTACCATATTTCAGCTCCCAAAATTGATTTTTTATGAGTGAAAAACCTGGGAAATCGTCTGAAATTACCATCAGTTTGTAAGCACAGGATAAAGTGTCAACACGTGGATAAAGACGATTGAATGGCACTACCAATAATCAAAGACAGTTATTTAAAAAAATAAAATAAAAGGAATCTAATTTGTGTTTTAGGGGCCAAAATTAATGGAAAACATCAGAAATAGCTATTTCGATTATTACGCATAAAAGAAACAATAAATGAACAGCCAACATTTCTGAAGGTATGTCCAATAGAATAACAAACCCATGTGACAAGGACTTTGCAGCGTTTTTGTGTTTTAGTAACATGTTAGTAACATGAGCTTTTGAGGTATCGTTTTCCATGTTTTTTGGGACGAGAAGGCCTAATATGAAGTCGATTTTGACCAAAGAGTGGAAAATTGAGGTTCTACCGAATGCTCAGCTCCCAAAATTGATTTTGGTTTATTATTCTGTGAATAATACACATATGTATTCGCTCAGCAAAAAATTTTTATAACACCCCCTCAAACTTTTTTGATTTCCGTGTCAAGATGCGTAGATTCCAGAAATGCGATGTCCGTCCGCCGTACGCCGTATCACGTGTACAGGCTTCATTTTCGGTCTAAAAGCTTTGTTCTTTCGCACACATGCTCCATTTGGGCCCTAGTTGTGTCCCGAAACTTTTCAGCCCGATCGGAATATACCCAGGGGTGTTATGAGTGAAAATGTGTGTAAAAATAGGTACTTTTGCGTTTTAGCAACATGTTGGTAACATGAGCTTCTGAGATATCGTTTTCCATGTTTTTGGGGACGGGAAGACCGAATATGAAGTCGATTTTGACCGAAGAGTGGACAATTGAGTTCTACCAAAGATTCAGCTCCCAAAATTGATTTTTTATGAGTGAAAAACCTGGGAAATCGTCTGAAATCACCATCAGTTTGTATAATAACACTGGAAAAAGTGTCATCACGTGGATCAAGACGGTTAAATGGCACTACCAATGATCAAAGGTAGTTAATAAAAAAAATAAATAAAAAGAGCGTACCTACCTGATTATTTGTGTTTTAGGGGCCAAAATTAATGGAAACCATCAGAAATAGCTATTTCGATTATTTACCCATGAAAGAAACAATAAATGAACAGCCATTTCTGTAGGTATGTCCAATAGAATAATAAACCCATGTGACAAGGACTTTGCAGCGTTTTTATGATTCAAAAACCTGGGAAATCGTCTGAAATCACCATAAATTTGTACAATAACACTAGTAAAAGTGCATCAAGTCGATTAAATGGTACTACCAATGATCAAAGATAATTTGAGAAAAAACTACCTAATTCGTGTTTTGGGGGCCAAAATTGGTATAAACCATCATAAATAGCTATTTCAATTATTTCACATTAAAGAAACAATAAATGAACAGCCAACATAATAGTAGGTGTGTCCAATAGAATAATAAACCCATGTGACAAGGACTTTGCAGCATTTTTCCCCCTATAAAAATTTAACGAGTCGACCCGGAATTCAGTTCTAAATTTTTAGGAGAATATTACTGGCTAGCACCCATCAGCTATCCTCCACGCAGCCGATGTTTCTCATGGAACACTCTATCTAATGGTTATTCTTACCAATATTGATACCAACTGAACCATAATTCAAACCATTCGTTGCATGAGTTCAGACAGAAGTAACAGTGGAAATAACGAATAGATACTAGATTGGAAAGAAATAATTTTCTGGTTGGGACATTAATAGGTGTTACTGGGCATTTTGCTCAAGCTATATAGTAAGTAATTAATAAATAGAGTGATTTTTTCATAAATTGCCCATCAAAATATTATTAATATACAGACGAGGCACTAGCAAAATTCTTGTTATTCCAACCATATCTACCAACCGATTTTTGTACCTTTCCTACTAACAGACAACGAATTGGTAGAGTATGTATCTAAAATTGGGAGCAGTATGTGTCTGTCTTTATTTCGACACATCCTGAAGGGGTACCAAGAGTTCAGTCCCGTACTTCTTTCAAGTAGATCTAGATACCTACCGTCGAATCAATATTGCCATTCAACATTTTGCATTACCTGTCCTTCATTCTCACAGAAAAACGCTGCAAATCCCTGCACAACGGTTTATTATTTTGTATAGAATACCCTTCTGTTACAGATCACAGATCTCTGTATAGATAACCCGTCTGTATAATACAATATGTACTAGTCTATACATGTTATGATGAGAATCGCAGACAGCGTTGGGCCAATAGAATTGCAGAACCATTTCGGACCATGCCAATGCGCACCATGCCAATTAGACAATTCGAAATGAATTCCAATTCAAATTAATGAATTCCAATTCAAGTGAGCAGTGGCCAATTGCAATTGAAAACAACAGACACACAAACAAGCCTATGATTCCCCAATTGCAAACAATAAAGTAAACCAATAATTTACAAACTATTCCAATTTCAATTGAAAATTTTGATTGATTGATCGATCAATTGATTGAATAAATTGATTGATTGACTGAATCCAGCGCGTCCCTGGTGACAAGAGTATACAATTTCATTCGCACTGGAGTCGAAAATGCCTGTCGGTGCAAACTTCGGGGCCTTACTGTGAACGAACGGCTGGACGTACGATGCTCCGGATGGTCTTAAACAACTCGCAAGTTCAAGAACTATTTAAAACCGTGAAAAAATTCACGTAAAACAAAGGTATAGGCGTTCTGGAAATTTCAACCCCTATTTTGAACCCCTTAGAGATGACTGACAGTAACGTCGAGCTTCGAGGACCAACTAGACCCCGAACGGGACCCATAACCCGAATTTCATCAATTTTGTTTCATGGTAACTAAGCAAAGTGGCCCGTACGGCGTACGGCGGACAGACAGAAATATTTTGGTTTATTATTTTCAATAATGAACCATTGGAATCGAGCATGAAAAAAAAAATTCTTACCCCCCCTCAAAATTTGATGGTTTACGTTTCAAGGTATGTAGAATCCAAAACTGCAATAAAAATATTTCTGTCTGTCCGCCGTACGCCGTACGCCGTACGCCGTACGCCGTACGGGCCACTTTTCTTAGTTACCATGAAAAAAAATTGATGAAATTCGGGTTATAGGTTCCGTTCGGCGTCTAGTTGGTCCTCGAAGCTCGACGTTACTGTGAGTCATCTCTAAGGGGTTCAAAATAGGGGTTGAAATTTTCAAAACGCCTATACCATTTTTTTACGTAAATATTTTTACGGTTTTAAATAATTCTTGAACTTGCGAGTTTTTTAAGACCATCCGGAGCATCGTACGTCCAGCCGTTCGTTCACAGTAAGGCCCCGAAGTTTGCACCGACAGGCATTTTCGACTCCAGTGTGAATGAAATTGTATACAATTCAAACCAATTCTCGTAACCAGAGACGCGCCCACAATAGGAATTTGTGAATACGGCCAATCATTGGTAGGGATCACCTGATTATATTGGCGGAGTATGAAGTCGAGTTGGTTGTTCTGTGATATTATTTAATTTGAAAAATGATGGCTCTTTTGGAGTTTGTTGGTAGGTAGTGAAACTTGAACAAACGTTGAAGTATTATTGATGGGTAAATTATTACTACGGTAAGTCATTACTCAACGGTAAATTATTACACAACGGTTCATTATACCATCTACGTAGAAGGGGCTGGGGTTTGTTGGTAGGTACTTTTGCAACTTTTTTTCACTCCTCATCAACAATTTCTTTTCAGAACTTCATTATGTGTGTTTCTTTTTGTTAGGTACTGTTTGTCATCGGCAGAATTATTTTAGCAACATTTAACTCGTGATTTAGGTAGGTACCTAGTAACGAGTACGGGGTTAGGTACTAACCTACGGAGGGTCTGCGATCTACATAATTATGCATAGAATAGTACATATTATATTATATAGACGGGTTATCTATACATAGAGCTGTGATCTGTAACAGAAGGGTATTCTATACAAAATAATAAACCGTTGTGCAGGGATTTGCAGCGTTTTTATTGCAGTTTTGGATTCTACATACCTTGAAACGTAAACCATCAAATTTTGAGGGGGGGTTAGAATTTTTTTTTTCATGCTCGATTCCAATGGTTCATTATTGAAAATAATAAACCAAAAATGCCATTGTCATCACATAAATAACCTAGAGAACTAAATTGATTCAGGGAATGTTAACTGCCTAACAATAGTTTGTTGTCGCGGAAATATGCTGATGTGCTTCATTATTTTATCCAATACCCAACGCAACAAACCAGCAAACAAAAATTTTGAAATTGCAATTTGGGTTTATTATTTTAAATAATGAACCCTCGGAATCGAGCGCGAAAAAAAAAGTTTACCTCCCCTCAAAATTTGATGACGTCTGTTTCAAGGTTTACGTAGAATCGGAAAATGGAATAGAACGTTTCTGGCCGTACGCCTTACTTCGCATTTTTCTTTATTACCATACACCAAAATTAATTTAAAAAATCAACACGTAAGACCCCCCAGAGGGAGGGCAAACAGCGCTTTGCGCCCCGGCGGCGGGAGGACTTCACCCCCCTGCAACCCCCCCCCCCCCCCCCCCCCCCCCCCCCTACCGGATGTTACTATTTAGAGACTGCGTCTAAAATTATAAAATATGAACATGCTTTAGCCTCTTGATTTTTTCTGATTCGCTGTCTGCTGATTTTGGTTTATTATTCTGTGAATAATACACCTATGTATTCGCTCAGCAAAAAATTTTTATAACACCCCCTCAAACTTTTTCTTTTCCGTTTCAAGGTGCTTAGATTCCAAAAATGCAATGTCCGTCCGCCGTCCGCCGTACGCCGTATCACGTGTACAGGCTTCATTTTAGGTCTAAAAAATTCGTTCTTTCGCACACATGCTCCACTTGGGCCCTAGTTTTGTCCCGAAACTTTTCAGCCCGATCGGAATATACCCAGGGGTGTTATGAGAGAAAATGTGTGTAAAAATAGGTACTTTTTGCGTTTTAGCAACATGTTGGTAACATGAGCTTCTGAGATATCGTTTTTCATGTTTTTGGGGACGAGAAGACCGAATATGAAGTCGATTTTGACCTAAGAGTGGAAAATTGAGTTCTACCAAATGTTCAGCTCCCAAAATTGATTTTTTATGAGTGAAAAACCTGGGAAATCGTCTGAAGTTTTATGAGTAAAAAAACCTGCGAGATCGTTTGAAATCACCATCAATTTGTAGAATAACACTAGAAAAGGTGTCAACACGTGGATCAAGACGATTGAATGGTACTATCAATGATCAAAGATAGTTTGGGGGGGAAAAAAAGGAGCGTACCTAATTTGTGTTTTAGGGGCCAAAATTGATGGAAACAATCAGAAATAGCTATTTTAATTATTTCACATGATAGAAACAATAAATGAACACTGAACAGCCTACATTTCTGTAGGTATGTCCAATAGAATAATAAACCCATGTGACAAGGACTTTGCAGCGTTTTCTTTATGCTATATAGTATGTTAAGCCATGGATCGTACGATGAGGGCCTAAGGGCTCACTCAGCTGCTCGGGGAGGGACCCCATTCTGTAATTTGTACCCACCAGTCCTAAGGAGGCTCCCTATCAAATTTCAGCTTCGTAGGATGAGGGGGAAAGAAATATGCCTAAGGGCTCACTCAGCTGATCGGGGAGGGTCCACATCTTGTCATACGTACCCAGCAGTCCTAAGGAGGCTCCCTATCAAATTTCAGCTTCGTAGGATGAGGGGGAAAGAAATTAGCCGAAGGGCTCACTCAGCTGATCGGGGAGGGACCTATCTTGTCATTTGTACCCAACATTCCTAAGAAAGCTCCCTATCAAGTTTCAGCTCCGTAGGATGAGGGGGAGAGGAAATTAGCCTCAGAGCTCAATCAGCTGATCGGGGAGGGGGAAAGAAGTAAGCCTGAAGGGCTTATTTCACTAGCAATGGATGTTTATCGGTATCGCGCTACTTTCGTTCCCCTCTCGCGTAACTCACACGCGTAACGTTTTTCGGTAGTTTGGTCATGGCTAAAGCATGTTCATGATAAACATTTTTTAGGCGTTACTGTCAGTCATCTCTGAGGGGTGAAAAATTATATGGGATGACATTTTCAGAATGCCGTCGGACGAAAACTTTTAGTTTTTATGGCGTTTATAAATTGATTCCGAACTTGACGATTTTTGAGACCATTCGGAGCATTATACGTCCAGCCGTCCGATCACAGTAAGGGATAAGGCCCTGTTTGAACTGAATAGCGTCAAAGACATGAGTCATGAGCGTGAATTTTACGGTATGCATCCAGCCCAATATTGCTATGGAACAGCTGGTTAATCACGCTGGTTATAATCACGCACGGCTGAAATCGTCGTTCCGTGTTAGTATTTCATTTGAAGAAGGGTGGTTATTTGGATTTCCTTGATAGGTAGTTTTTAACCTTTTTTGTGATAGGTAAAAGTTTGTTGATCACGGCCGAACAGATCACCCAAATTTGGTGAAAATGTTGGAATCAGCTCAATACTACCAAATTGTCCTGATGAATGAATTGATATATTTATGTAGGTACCTACCTGTTCTACCTACCTGTAACGTCGATGCAACAGGGAATGAGAACTGAGGATGCAACCGACAGACTGACCTTCCCTTAACCCCTTTTGCCAACTGATAAACAGAAACGTATTAACTAGCACCCTCTCTCAAGGGGTTACAACTTATTTGCACGTCTATCCCTGCACGTCCACCATTCGCCCCGACACTTCTCTTATTCAACCCAATCCCGTAGATTGCTCATCCGGATTCAACCCCAAACTCTGATTACATTCAAAACCCCCCTACAAATTATTTACCTCCCCACCGCTCCCCTGCTGTCCCTGGGTCCACAGGCTGACCTCAGTTTTGCATTAACAAACTTTAAAATAACAATTCCCTGCCAACTAAATACAGGCCTAACCTCACAATTCAGTTGCCGATAATTACTTCACGCCGATTAACGCGAATCAATAACACAGGCTTTCATGCCGAGGGGATTGTGTTATAAACTCAATCATTGTAATGAAAGACAATCTCCCTATATCCACCTCTACTCCGGGACTCTCTCCTATACTCTTCAACTCTGCGCCGGGCCGCAATGTTCTAATTCATTCTCTTTCGCAATTACATTTTCAAACGAACGGACAATAGCTTTGAACTTTTAAATTACAAAGCCATTTGGGTGACAACACACTGACCGTATGCAATCTGCTACTGCCCAGGAATAATTTCACTCAAATGGGCTTTTTTATAGTTAATAGGGACTTAGCAAAGTGTGCCCGGACGATTACATGAATACTGTCTTCCTATAAGCCATAAAAGCAATCCTCAATCCGCCAACCATCTTCATTGCATGACAATAATAAGGGGAAATAGGTTGATAGGTACTTGTAGCGTAAGTAATAAATTACTCGCTGGAAATAAAGACGACTGAATGATGAACTGTACATACCTACCTAAATCAGACATAGGTGAGAACATTATGGATAGGTAGCGCAAAAGTTGGAGGAGGTGTACTGTGGTAGCTGTTGGAGTGAAGGGTATTGTGGAACATATTGACGCGATCAAGTACTGAGGTCAAACTGCACGTAGCTGAAAAGTTCCAGTCCCACCACTGCTATAAGAGCGAATTTTCAAAAAAATAATCGTGCTATTGTGTAAAAAGATGATATAGCAAGAAACTATAACAAATTTTGTAAATTGATATCTTTTTTTTTTGTTAGCTATTTTTACAGATTTTGACCCTCATCAAGTCAAATTTGACCCACCCTTTTTTGAGAAAAATATTTTTCTCATCGAAGTCCATCTTTCTGTCGTGATTCACCATCCCACACAACGGCAGGTGAATTAATATTGATTTTAGCCCTTAATACCAATTTTTGACTCAAAAATCTCAATTTGACCCCCATTGATATTTTAAAAAAAAAAAGGAAATGGTCTTATTCTGTCTTTACTCACCCTTCCATACTAATTTCATCCGTTTTTACCTATTTTTGATCCCCAAAAACTCGAATTTGACCTCCCTTACAATTTTTGAAAATTACTCATCTTCGAAAATTGCTTCCTTTTGTTTGGCAATACGAACATTTTGGTAAAATTTGGAATTTTCAGCATGTACCCAAGGCCAGATATCGTCTGGAGTGACACATAAATAGATAAATATAATACATTTCTGTTAAAATCTAGGGATGAAAAAATTCAGGATGCTCTAAAATGGATTTGCCTGTAAACATTTTTCAAAAACTCATGTTCTGAAATTTTTGGCCCGCTGCAACAGCTTCAGTCTATTTGAAAATTCGCTAAAAATAATAATTTTGATAGGGCATAAATGAATTCCCCCATGAATTCTTCGATTATTATATTAATATCCCTAGCAGTATTAATCCTAATAACACGCGTGATTTCTCCTCAGACGAATAATTCCATTACACTTCTGATCTACTCTTTCATTCGCGTATCTACCTCCACCACTCCCGAAATACCTTTCACTTAAAGAAAGTGCTAATCCCAGTGACTCTCATTTCTCGTTTGCATTACAAACATGAGCATTCTCTTGGATGTGACCGACCGTAAGCCGGTAGAATAGTGCTTTACTCCTTGTTTTTGTGGAAACATAGGTAAGTACTACAGGGGTTAACCAATAGGCGCATAAAAAGCAAAACATTTAGGTACCAACCAAGGAAGTGTCGCTCCACGGTTGACCTCAAAGAAAAGAAAATGTCTAACAGATAAGAGCGTTGCGCCATCAAGAAAATAATTGCGACCCATATCAGACATACATTCACCCATTCGGAATACGTCTAGAGCAAAAGGGTTGGTCTCCTGAGTATCAACTGCTACTGCAAAGTGGATGAGTTCGGGATCTAGCGATCCCTTGAAGCCTTCGTGCACCGACGCGCACGTGGCGTTCTCTTTTTCTGTTCAGCGGACCGAACTGTCGTACAACTGGGAACTTTCTTATGCATAACAGGTAACAGCATATATGCTATGAATTCATAGGATGGTAGGTATGCTAGCAAACTATGTCGTATGCTGTTAATACGTACTGTCATTTATATCCCGTATGTTCTTCATACACAATAACGATCACAATAATAAACTACATATTGAAATTTCATCAGAGACTGCCTACCTACTGGATCCGAAGATGAACAAGCAGTACGCTCTCAATATAGGTATTTATATTGTGTCAAATCACGATAACTAATATTGTCAGGTCAACACTATAACAGTTTGTACCATACGATTACAAAACCTGGGGCCCTGCTTGTCAGAAACACACTAAATTATGTTGGTAAAACAAAAAGTTATGCTGGTAGGCCACTGTATAAAATCGGGTGTGCTGTTAGGCAGAGACACAATAAATTATGTTGGTAGGCCAATCTAGGTATTTTTTAGGAGCACAGAGCTTTGGCTACCATTGTTTCCATTTGGGTATTATCAGCAGTATCAGGCGCTAGTATCGTGCATGTAAAGGTAAGGGGGCATCAATTTTGCAAACTCCGTACCCTATATCCTACAATAAGCCCACCGTCCTTTTGGTTTATTATTCTGTGAATAATACACCTATGTATTCGCTCAGCAAAAAATTTTTATAACACCCCCTCAAACTTTTTTCTTTTCCGTTTCAAGGTGCGTAGATTCCAAAAATGCAATGTCCGTCCGCCGTCCGCCGTACGCCGTACGCCGTCCGCCGTATCACGTGTACAGGCTTCATTTTAGATCTAAAAAAGTCGTTCTTTCGCACACATGCTCCATTTGGGCCCTAGTTGTGTCCCGAAACTTTTCAGCCCGATCGGAATATACCCAGGGGTGTTATGAGTGAAAATGTGTGTAAAAATAGGTACTTTTTGCGTTTTAGCAACATGGTAGTAAAATGAGCTTTTGAGGTATCGTTTTCCATGTTTTTGGGGACGAGAATACCGAATATGAAGTCGATTTTGACCAAAGACGCGGAAATTGAGGTTTTACCATTGGTTCAGCTCCCAAAATTGTTTTTTTTTTAGTCAAAAACCTGGAAAACTGTCTGAAATCACCATCAATGTGTATAATAACATTAGAAAAATTGTAAACAGCTGAATCAAGACCATTAAATCGCACTACTAATGATCAAAGATGATCTGGGGGAAAAAAAAGTGTACCTATTTCATGTTTTGGGGGCCAAAATTGGTGGAAATCATCAGGAATAGCTAATTCAATCATTCCACACGAAAGAAACAATAAATTTAACTGCCAACAAGAATCTCAAGAACTCCAATAGAATAATAAACCCATGTGACAAGGACTTTGCAGCGTTTTTTTCTAAATGAGCGCGAGACGCGACAAATGGATAAATGTACCTTTACGCCAACTAAGACGACATAGGTAGACAGTTAGCTTCCCCTCAAAATCCTGCACGATACAGCACACAGGCCAATTTTATGCTGAACTCGTTTTTTGGCTCTCACTGTCTCGAAAAATACCAAAACCACTTCGATCGTTTCTCACGAATCAGATCTCGTAAATTTGATTGAGTTGGAGGCGATAAGAGGTGCGATGATGCTGTTCTGATAAGTGGAAAAAACCAATAAGTAGTTCACTGATGTTTTTCAAATATCGCATTTTCCAGGTTATCAGTAGGTAGGTACCGAAGAAAAACATTGGCTCGGCCAATCCAGCTACAGGGGTTTTTCTTAATCTAACAGACCCAGTTTTGGAGGTTGATTTCTCTATGTTAAATGACGTCTTAATGGATACCTATAATGGAAAATTACGCTTGTTCCTCTATGCCGCGGCAGTTTCCCCTGTCCCGATGTGCCTTCCCACCAACCTACCTCAGCGTCCCATCGCCCTTGATCCTCGATAAGGGAACAGAACCAAGGGAAGGGGAAGGGCGTGGAAGTTCCAAGTGTGACGTCAGCCCATATAAATAGACTATAGCCTTGAGGAAAATACTGAAAGTTGCCAATGTCATCGCAGGGCTGAGCTGTGTATCGTCCCCCATGAGGTCGGGAATCACTTTTAGTTCAGTGTTCTCCCGCTAGATAGCAAAGGAAGAGCCGTTTCCCTGAAAAGGGCCTGCATTCGCGGCAACACCAACCAGCTTGTCCTTGAAGGCTTGAAGAATCTCATGAATTTCATAGGTTCTCGATTCCGCGAGATTTATAATATTATAGGTACATAACTTATCTTTGACCTCGGTAGCTATCCTGATGAAGGGAAGTACCTATCCTTCAGTACCTATGTACATCTACAAGGTGCAGGGTATGTTACATGTAGGTACTACTGAAGTGGTATTAATTTGTAAGAGCTAGTTTGCAATCGACGTGGTGTACGTACCTACCTACCTATCATGTTACCTATTCTAACAGACACCTACCTGCTCACCTCCCCTCACTACTCCCTTTTAATGTTTGACTTGAATAACATTAATACGAATCGGGACCTACCAATGTAAATAATTAATGGTGTACCTATATCTATTTTCAGCAAAATCCATAGGTAGTGAGTTGTTAATACAATCATCAAGATTGCTGTGCTTGGTACCTACATACCTACTGAAACTAGGTACCTATTCAATGATAGGTACATACTTGAAAAAATCCTTCGTAGATACCAAGCTGAAACTAGAACTTCGGCTGGAATAAATATTACCAATTTACTTGAAATAATACTAACTCTAAAAATAATATACCTATTACCTACACAAACGTATTTTGCCTGTGGTTACCAACCTTACTCATTGATCTGTGATTTGATAACTTACTATTACTTCACTGGAGGAGGAAACGAAGATTATCACATTACAATGAATATCCTACGAAGATTGAAGAGCACCAAAGGAAGAGAGAAGAGAAAGAAATGGGAAAATGCAAGAGAAGTGAAACTGAAGATTTTGAAATTCAAAAATTGTGCCATTTTGAGACTGATAACCTGGTACAGAATAAAAGGTCTCAGCAGAATGCGATTAACGTATTGGCTCCAAAATATTGAAATTTCGAACCAATGTTTAGCAAATTAAATTATCTTTATGGTCTTAATTTTCAAGAGAATGTCCAGCTAATGAAAAAAGAGCTACAAGTTTTTTATTTTTACGAAATGTCACGTGCTTATTCAAACTTGAGATCAAGTTGGCATTGGCAGAGGAGGGGAGCCGCCATTGAACGATATAAATGGAAATTAGGCCTTGGCAGGTAAGAAATCACTTATTTATTGATTTTGTAACGTTTAAAACGTCGTTTCATGTGTTCATTAATGTTTCTTGTGTTTAATGGTGAAATCAGTTTCAAGCGTTGATGAAATTCAGGTGAGTACGAGTGCGTAAAAAATCACCAACCAGTTACGTCCCAAATAACTTTGCCAAAATGGCTACGTTGTCATTCTATTTGTTGGGTTTCCTATTGCTTATGTGATTCGAAATGGATTTTTCAGTGTTATTCGTGGGTCTTTCGAGAGTATCATGTACTATGTGTATGGGTGTAAGTAACCGTTGCATCTCGCGGAAAACGGCAATTTGACAAAGGTGAATGACCTGCAAGGTATCTGGTTGATTGTTACTCAACTCTACCTGTTGATGTTGTAGGTTAACCAAGGATTATAACGATGGAGCCAGAGTTCTGCTTGAGGTGGAACAACCATAAGACCAACCTGACGGACGTCCTGTCGAAATTCCTTGAGAAAGAGAGTTTAGTGGACGTCACTCTGGCGGTCACCTGCGATGACGAGGAGTTCAAAACGTTCAAAGCCCACCAGGCCATCCTCTCCGCCTGCAGCCCGTACTTCGAGAAGTTGTTCCTGCAGAACCAGCACCCGCACCCTATCATATTTCTCAGAGACGTGACGGCAGTGGAGATGCAGGTTTTGTTGCATTTTATGTACAACGGTGAGGCGAACGTCAAACAGGATGAACTTGGCGGAATCCTGAAGACTGCCACTGCTTTGCAGATCAGGGGTCTTGCAGACTCCAGGGAGGGCTCTACTAGGGCCGACGATGTCTCCCCTGCTCCATACGAACCTTCACCACAACAGCAACGCCCCTCTTCGCCAAACGAGAGGCGGAAACGGAAAATGTCCAATAGCTCCGAGCAAGCTGGACCATCGTCTTACAACTCTAGTGGCAAGTTCTCCCCAGAACCTCAAGTAAGTATATATGCTACTCTCCCATTCATATTTCTCTATGTTAAAAGTAACTAAGTACTTCGTTCTCATACAGCAGTCATCGGTAAAATTTGCTGCTCCAAGCTAGGATTGGCAGTCTTTGTGTATGTAGGTATGTACCTACGGAAAAGCATGTCCTTTCTTTCATTCCTTTGATATTAGGTCAGTGTATTTCCCGTTATTCATTTTGATCATTGTGAGAAAGGGCGGAGATGCACCTACTTACTGCCGTTTTTATTGGCGAGTCGTATCAATTTCGGGTTTCTCCAGTGTTGAAGTGGCACCACAGAAATTATTGGTTGACCTCGAAACCAGAATTGGAGGGGATGTAATCGACATCAGAAGATCAGGCTGCTTGGTCTGGGTTTCGATCTCGTTAGTTAATAAGTAAAGATATCGGCTAGTGCTTTCTGAAAAGGTGGCCGGCCCACTGATGATCGAAAGTAGGCGATAAACCTGTGGAAAGTAAGCGAAATGACGTCATAGGTAAAGGCCCTCATCCCCTTGTCCTGGGGGGGGGGGGGGAATCAGCGCCTTCCACTAACTTATGAAGTCATATCGTTTTCTTTCTATCCGTTTGTTACCCAAGCTACACGGAGTTTTGAGATGAAAATTGGCAGTAGGTGGTTTTCAAGGGCGCTAAATCCGATTCTGAGATCAAACATGGAAAATTCCTGCACACGGAAATTGCCCATTGTCTGATTTACTCTCTATAATTACAGCACAGCAATCTAGAGAAGCTATTTTTTCTTGGGATTACTTTGCTTTTGAATTGCCCTCAGTGAGGAGTAGCCATGACTTCCGTTTATATTTTTGAATGAAAGTAGGTTCCATTCCAATTCTGAGCCCAACCGCGCTCTCCTGCGGTGAACAGTTTATTTTTCTATGGGCTTTCAAAGTTTCGACAACAAGTGACGTCACACTGGGGAAGGGGGTCCCGCCCTGGCGGTTGGGGTGCAATCACGTCACTGTGGAAACCTCAATGTCAGTCAACAGAGGGTCCCTCAGCCAGACAGTAACGGTGTGGTGTCATGATATCTACAGGGTGGTTCCAGTGCCATTCTGCGAAAGTAAAATTCATCAGAAATGCGTACTTGAACATGTTGAACGCATGTTGAAAATCTAATTTATTAAATTGCATTAGTTAATGAGTGAAATTGGACCCTACACGTTCTTGCGGATCTGGGTGTAACTACTTAAGTATTAGTTCGAGGAAGCATGAACAGATAGTGCTAGCTGAACGTTCCTTTCCCTGTCTTCCGTGATGGATACTTAATAGAGGGTATACCATATTGTAAGTTTGAAAAATCCTGTCTCAAACTATTGTGCACGTAAGCGTAGGGAAAGCTTTTGAAGAACGTTGAATGAAGTGCCTGCTGATGAGAGGCGAAGCTCATTCCCACTTGTGTGGCTATTTCAACATGGAAAACATGAAATACGGGGCACTGACAAGCGGCAACTCCTTACAGGAAGTTTATCAAAGGCCCTTGTGCAGTAAGATGCGCAGTTTCCCCTTCCTGGAGCCATTGGGCCCTTCTTTCAAGTGGAGAAGGCCTTTTTTTTTTTAACCTGACCCTTCAGGTTTTTGCGATGGGACCCCCCGCCGAAAAACGACAGGAAAAAGTGAGACCAAATAGTGAGATAAAAGTAGCCCGAAATTTTCTTATGATTTTCACGTACAACCGAGTAGTTGCTAGGGAAATGAAACTTCTTTCATTTTCATCGGACAAAAATCGATTTCCATTCGTTGGAAAGCTCTTGATTTATCACGCATTTATTTCGTATTTGTTCTTGGTATTTATTTCCTAGTTTCATAATATAACTATATAAATGGATGTTATAAATCGATAGTAAACAATGACGCTTGTTTGGTTGTCACTTGGTTGTTTCGATGTGCATATGCGTGGCTAAAGCTTATAATACAGCGGCGCAGAGTTTTTTTTTTTTTTTTTTCAAACCCAAACTCAATGAATTCATGAAAGAAACCAACGAGAAAGATTTTGATCAAGTTTGATCTAATAAGTCTGTGTCGCTGCACGCAGGGCAACACACCAACCACTGGCGGTTTCTGGTGGAAACCTTTCGAAGGTTTCCGACACCCGCCTCATAACTGTTCGAATCTGAGGTAGGCCTTAACGATGAAGTCAAAGCGAAGGTGTTCTGTAACTGTTAGATATTTCCGACTCCGTGCTGTCCGGTCCAGCACATAACATTATAATTATCTGTTGGAAACACATTCAAACAGGCGTTTTCAGTCAGATATTCCTTGTTTCCTCAACTTACCAAGTCTCTTGAGTGAAGTGTTGTGATATTTCTTCAGCGATGACTTATTTAGAAGCATGGTAGGTACCTATTCTCTGTAAAATCAAAACCAAATATTTATCCCCCCCCCCCCCCCCCCCCGGAAGGTAAGGCCTACACTTTGAACCCCAGTAATGTAAGCTATCATCGTGTGATTCACCTTGATCCAAGTGCATTTTTCACCCTCGCTATCTGAATTTGAGTATCTAAATGTTTACTTTAGGTCTCAACAAATATGTAGGTAGGTACCTACTGTTTGTATAATTTGCACAATGTGTCTAGCAACCTACGTTTTGTAGGTCCAGCCTATGTAGCAAATTAATCACTTAGGTATATTATATTATGTGTTCGTAAATCACTGTTTTCGTAAATACACTCCTTTGTTTCACATGAATCTCACTCAAAATAAAGCCCATCAGGCGAGTGAAGCCTACAAACAAACCAAGTAGGATGAACATAGGAAGGGGATCAGATATCGGGAACAGGATCAAAACTGAAAATTCACCTCTACCGCCAAGCTTTCGGATAATATATTTCCATCATCAGGGCTCTTGGTGCACTCCTTGAGTAGATAGTGGCCTTCAAGCCCTGATGATGGAAATACATTTTCCGAAAGCTCGGCCGCAGAGGTAAATTTTCAGTTTTGACCCTCTTCCCGATGTTTGACGTGTTATCAGGGTAGTGGGTCGGTCAGAGCGACTTATAGAACATAAGGACTACATACATTCAACTACAAACTTTCTAGCATCCCAAAAATCATTAATAGACGTACATACAGGTATATAAATATTAACCTCAAAAGATTCAGATTTTATTTTATATCAGTGGTTTTATTATTACTTCCATGTTCCTATTATACAGGAATGGAAGTATGGTGATACCGTCAAAAATAGGTGCTCGAGAAAACCATGGAATCTTGTTCAGAAGTTCAAAAAGAGTTTCTAGATGGTTTTCCGCTTGAGATCGCTCCGTACTTATGTACGTATGTCACTCCCTCAAAGTGCAGCCTTTTTTCAGTTTTCTTTGTGAGTTTCGTTTAGCTCGTTAAACCCTCCAATTTGACATGAGAACGAGGTTTCTAGGTGTAAAAATAAGGAATTTATGACGGAGTTTCCAATTTTTCGATTTTCAACGATAACTGTCGTAAAAATGGACCAAAGTTTTTGCGTTTCGTGCCAAAATGTCCGTTAGGATGTATAGGTCACACCTATTGATATTGAACTCGGTCGCTTTCGATTTGGCTAATTGACGACAAAAACCATGTCAGTGGGTCCAACATTTTCTAGGTTTACTAACTAAATGACGTTGGCATGGTGTCAGAAAATGGTTGCAAGTGAGGCTTCTATGCAAGTATATTTATTATATTTCCATGCCCAATATACATAGTATCCTCATCTCCATATGTATAGTATCATGCCTTTCAGGCCAACATGAGCAGCCATATTCAGGCTGCAGTGGTCGGCCTGTCAGGCCAAAGTGGGCGGCCAGTCTTGTCTTTCACACTAGTCTTGCCTTCCGCCAAACTTGTATCCATACTATTATGAAGAAGCACACCAGAAATTTTTATCTATAGATTAGGTAGGCAAGTGGAATCATACAATAGGTTCAGCTGTAGTATGGATACTTTTACAGTATCCATGACACATCTTACAGCTTTAATGTGACGTTACCCCATAACTGTCATACAGTTCGATCTTCTATCCGGCACCAAAAGTTGTAGAACAAGCCCCCCCCCCTCCACCCTCCCGAGAGGACATCAGTTTGCCCGCATGTCCCATGATGACATTTTCTTTGGGGGGGGGGGGGGGGGGGCACCTACTCGAAGGCATAGGTGTAACTCCATCCTTGTGACGACTAAGCAGAATACTCTTCTAATCAATAATAATAATCTTGTTCATTGATGCTATCATAGTTTGAACGTGGTTGAATTATTGCTCTTGTCGCCAGGAGGTTTCCAGTGTAGAATTTCACTTAGTTATCACCATGGAACATCATTTAGCCTTAAACTCCCCCAAGAATCTCGTTTTGTTCGGAAACTGTTCTCCTCGTCTCGGTAACCTGCTGAGGATTTGAGGTTTCAGCATTATTTCTGGTGATGTGGTCGACATCAAGTCTTCCTTCTTTTTTTTTGTCCAAGGTACGTGTTTAATTTCAATACATTCTAATTTTTATTTCAAGCTTTTTCATCGATGTAGGATGCGTTCAATTATGGTAGCGATGGGATGAGCTTTTTGAAATAATTATAGTTCGAAAGCGCGTATAATTTACTCGCACTTCCTTTGCTTCGGTGCCCGTTGCCCACCAAGGTTGTCGCTAACTACTTCTCTGACCTTGAAGGGACGCTGGCAATTTTTCCCTTAAAACCCGCTTGTTAACTTTCTTATTCAATCGTCTTGTTTCTGTGAGAATCGCCTTGAATTCCCCCTCTTGATTTCGACATTTCTACATGATGGACCAGACGGTTGGTTGTGATCTAGGTGTCGATTGCCCGCCATTCTTGTTATTATGGTGTCTGAGGAAAAAAAAAAATTTTCCGATGGTATTTAAGTTGAATTGTGGACCGCGTTTGAGTTTGTCGCTTACGAATGTGATAAACACGAGTACCCCGGTAAACCCTGGGTATTCCATGCAGAGCAGATTTATTTAATTTTCGAAAATGATTCTATCCTCCAAATGAGTTTTTGCACAAGCTAGTCGATGTACTAAGTAAATTTATCTCTGCAGTTGTTTTAACCCTTAAGTTTCAGTGTGAACCCTGCGGATCGAGCAGTACGAACTAACTAACTGTCTTGTGCTATGTGCTATACCTAAAAATGTTGTCCCACAAAATCAAAATATCTTTCACTGTTCATTAATCATTCCTGAATAAAAAATGCTGCAAATGATTGCACAACGGTTTATTATTTACCTATATGGCTGCCTCTTCTGCGTACATCACTGTTTTCTGTCGTCAGTAGCCTCGAGTCCCCCCCAGGAAATCCCTAAATCGAGTTCCTAATGAAGCCGGGAAGTTTCATAAAAATGCGCGGGATTCCAAATTTAATCATTAATTAATTGTTATTCATAAAGCACAAGGAAAATAATGAACCGTAGTGTAATAAAACGTTGTATAAGAAACCGTTGTGTAATAATTTACCTGTATGAATTCGTGGAGCATAACGTTTGTTCAAGTTCCAAAAGTACCTATCAACAAAATCCAAAAGATCCATCATTTTTCACAGAACAACCAACTCTACTTCATACAGCCATCCGTGATTATAATCAGGTGATCCCTGGCAGTGATATCTGGGCCAGATTCATACAGTTTCATTCACGATCATGTTGACGAAGCTTTTCGGTGCAGACGAACGGCTCATCGTACAATGCTCCGGGTGGTCTCAAAAAATTCTTCAGTTCAAGATCAATTTAGAAACGTTAAAAAAACCATACCCTTCTATTGATAGTTTTCGAGCTACGGCGTTCTGAAAATTTCAGCCCCTACTTTTCACCCCTTAGAGATGAGTAACGCCAAGCTTCGCAGACCAACTAGACCCCAAGCGGGACGTACAAATCGAATTTCATTACTTTTGGTTCATGGTAACTAAGAAAAGTGCGAAATACGGCCAGAAATTTGTTAATTGTATTTTCGGAAGGTTGAAATAGAAACCATCAAATTTTGAGGGGTGTTGATTTTTTTTCATGCTCGATTCCAAAGGTTTGTTATTGAAAATAAAAAATAAAAATTGGCTCCTTGTCTTCCTGCTGAAACTTTGAAAAGGTGTAGATTTTTTTGTAATTTGTAATAGGCTGTTGTATGGATGTATATATTTCGTGAATTATTATCTACAGAATACGAAAGCGACTGACGTCTTTGAGCGTTACATCATAACGTTCAGGTAAAGTATTGTGAACGAAATCTTCAACTTCCACTGCTCCATTTTCTGGTTGTGTATCATGATTGATTTTAGGTGGATGTAAGAATCCACCGAAAAAAACCAAGAAAAATCTCATTAACTATGAAATCTATCCTCACTTTCATTTTTGGTTAATTATTGTAGACACAGCGGCAGCGTCTTTCAAGCTATTGCAGTTCAAATTTTCCATCGTCATCTTCACGTTTCAGACACCATGAAACGAAAAAGTTTAGATAGATTTGAGTCTCCCTGAACGTAACAGATTCCTTGTAACCACCTCATCGCATGGAAAGACCAAATCCATTCGAGCTGAAATTCGGAAGAAAGATATTTGGAGGAAGACTGCTTTATAGGTAGTCCCAAATGAGTATAATCAAAATGACATTGTACTTATCGTCCTTGATAGTCGCGGTAGTATTTCTATTAGCGTCCGCCCATTCTCAAGTTATGCTAAGCCTCGTTCGATGTCGTTCAATAGGTAGTTGAACCTATACGTTTTAAACCTACTACTTCACCTACACTACTAGATACCTAGTATTTATGGTAGCATCTACCCATTCATGAATAATGTTTTCATCACGATTTAAGTGGCCTGTTCATTTGAAATGTAGGTAGGTATTCCTTCGTTGCTCACCCTGACACCTGTACTCCATATATTGGTTTATTATTTACAATAATGATCTTTGGAATCGAGATAAAACATTTTTTTAACCCGCTCAAAATAATTTGATGGTTTGCGTTTCAAGGTGCGTAGAAACCGAAAATGGAATAAACCAATTCTTGCCCGTCCGCTGTACTTTCCTTTGTTACTGTGAACCATAATTATTGAAATTTGTTTCAAGTTGGTCCACGAAGCTCGGCGTTACTGTCACATCAAAGGGTTGATAAGTAGTGGTTGAAATGTTCGAAGCGCCCTAGCTCGTAATTTTTTTATGGCGTTTAAATTGATTCCGAACATAAGAATTTTTTGAGCCCTGTACGACATTGGCATTCGACGTCCAGCCGTTCGTTCACAGTAAAGCCGTAGTCAGAACCGGCATGAGTGTGAATTATACTGTGTAAAAATGCTCGTAGATAACAGTCTGTGTGTGTGCGTGCGTGGGTAGGGAGGTCCTCCTCAAAGAACGACCCTACTATCTCATGGTCTTGCACTAGGTAATAAGAACTCAGTGATCTACGAAGAAGGGGTGTCTACACAGAGAAATAGTAATAAACCCTTGTGTAATGTTTGTAGCGTTCTGTACACATCACTCTCATGAATACATTGGTTGCCACTGCCTTGGTTTTGTACTAAGTACGTGATAAAATGTTCGCCCTGATTTTGACGTTATGTAAATTCGTTCACCTTCACTAGTGTAATTTTCTAAATCATGATACATTTTACAACGCACACAGTACATACCTAAATTATTAATTTATTTAATTTCTGGCTTTCTTCCTAAACTGGACCATCTTTTGGAAGCTACACTGCCTTTTTTATCTACTCACGAATGAAAGATGTTGAACTAGAGAGCAAACTTAATGCTGTGAAATTTGAAATATAATATCCATCACGTCCATTAATTCTATTGTTACGGCTGCATTTAATTTTTTCGTTTCAACGTCTCTGATAGAATACGCGACTATAAAATCTATTATTGAGCGCTTGATTTGGGACGCCCTTCCAGCATTTTCTTTACTCGGCGTATAAAACTGGAGGTTTCGCTGTATATTCCTTCGGTAAAAGACTCTTTCAACTAGCCATTAAAGTGGTTGTCCTTGGGCATTGATTGATGTCACGGCTATTATGTTCCGAACCTAGTTTCGTTCCTAACGAACCTTCTACTATTTTCCCTCGTCTGTTTAGGTTAAGCTACCTCCTTTGTTGTTAACTAGTACGACAATGTTTTATTCGAGGATTTTTATTTTATTGTTGGATGGAGGGATAAGAGGTCTGTTCGTTTTTTTACGACCTCACATCAAAGGAGACGGACGTACAAAGTGTTGAAGAAGAAAGTTTCTCCTGACGCATGTTTTGAATCATTGCAAATCGGTGTGAGTTTTTAAATGCTCATTTCAGTACTTCGGTAATTGACCTTGGCGGTTTGACCTCATGGAACATGGCAGAGCGTATGAATAGGAAAATGCTGGAGTCTCAGAATGCGAAATGTGGACGTGAATACGTACATGTAGTAATGTAGTGAATTTAATTAGAATTTTTGGAGGAAAAGCTAAGTTAAACAGTTACGGTGTTTTCCGGTTCAATTCCGGCTGTCACTGTGAATGCCAATTTGTTCGCTCAGTTGGATAATGCATTCTATAACTTCTTCCATGGTGCACTTGGGATCACTTCTCGAATGGGTGATAAATTCGGAGGTTCGTCTTCCTCACTGTTTCATACCTAATAGTGAATGAATTGTCTGGGCAGCTGGAGAGCCTATGAATACCTACATCCGATTCCGTTGATAAACGATAAGTCGTGTACAATGTGAATCTCATCCCAAAACCTGCGGAGAAAGAGTGGTTTCTCGTTCAGGAGCCTACTCTTTTCTTTCATTACATAAATAAATTTCCTATTCACATCGTCGAGCCTGGTTCACATGGAGTGGCAGTGCGTTGTGACAGCGCAGAGTAACGAGCTGGAATCTGTCAGCTTCTGATCTAGGGAAAAAACCATCCCCGTCAGAATTCATTCTCAGTAAATTATAGATCATATTTGCACAAATACAAAGCAAAGCTTCATAGTTTTTGTATTTCAGTTATTCATAAATAGAATATTACTACATTATTTTTTAGCTGTAACACAACTCATTATGGAACAAACAGTTAAAAACAACGTCAAGGCAATTTCAACATGGTGGACCATTCTATGGGGAAATATTTTTCAGTCAAACCATGACAAGAGATCCGGCATTATCTGGAATTTTAAAAAATATTATCCATTTGATGCTTTGCCACATTGTTGTAATTTACCATGTTTACATTGGCCATTAAAATTGACGAACGCGTCGGCACAGCGCAATACATTACCCCTTCATGTGAACCAAGTTTTATAAGCTGCTTGGTTCGCAGCTTAAAGCCTAGTTCACACGTGGATTGGCGATGCATTATGGCAATCCATCTAACCATTATTGTTTGTCTCAGAGGCGTTAAAATAATATATGACGAGCTGGAATCAATCAGTTAACCTGTCACAAGTAGGTAGGAGGGTCTGGAAATGAGGCCACAAAGAAGAATCGATCCCAACAACTTGAGCCGAACTATAGTGCTACATTATCATGGCCAGCTATTTTTTTTCTTTCCAAATGTTGTGCTGTATCTCTAGATTAGCTGATGATTACAATTATTAACAATATTCATCAGTTAATGTCTACATATTTTGCTATTTTTGCAGACCAGCTTCAATTCGGTTAGTCAAGTTGCCCAATCTCCCGCCAAATACTCACACCCACCTGCATCTCCCGAGCCACCCGATCCTGCTCCAATGAAACACGAGAACCGAAGTCCAGACGAAGATCTGGATGAGCCGCCCATCGTAAGTTGTTCCCGCTCTTTTCTTTAACCTACAATAATATTATTGATTTAGGTTGTTTGTAAAGATCAGAATCCTAACCCTTTTCTTACAGTCTGGTAAAAATTTAATACTAATCACTGGTTCAAAACCTTGTTAGTTGTATAAACTAAAATCCTGAGTTATTGAAAGATGTTAATTTCCATTGAGAACAAAATACACTGATATTTCCACCATCAGTAAGAAACAATAACTGAAGGTACATTGGAGAGAGGTTGGGCTTATAAAGTCCAGAAGTGAAAGGAGATCGATTGGGACTGGCTGTCGAAGTTAAAGGAATCATTCGGTAAGGGGAGGGGTAAGCTGTTACATAAATTGAGGAAAACTAAGGAATTACATTATTCATCATTTACCCAACTTATTGTTGCATTTTTATTCTTAGTGGAAATAGTTTCAGTTGCTCCGTTCTTTATTTGAAATGGTTTTCAACGATTCGTGGTTGTATCATGGACTCCTTCAACAAAGTGAAATGATTGAAACGAAATTATGTATTAATCATTGGTTGACTCCATTCCAATGTGCTGAAGGTGCTGTTCCTGGTATAAATGCGTGGAAAGGTTTTTCTTGCTTTCTTAGTAGTTGCCTTCAAGTAATTATGCTCAAAGTCTTCACACTGAAAATAAAAAGGTTCCGGGCTCGGGGGTGACGCCTGAGTGATCTCTTTCACGTCATCTCGATTTTAGTGTACGTGATTAGGTCTTTATTAGGCTGGAAGGATCATCCGTGCAATAGCTGCAGACAGTCTACATTTTCCACACCGCTTTTTGAAATAGGATGTGGAACATTTATTGTGATCATTTATTCATGTACTATTTAAGTTGTTCACTGTTCATCTTATCACAGTTTCATCTCCACTCGAGATGGATGAACGATCATAATTTTGTAGCATGATATCCTTCAATGCAAGACAGTATGGCTGTATGTGAGTGTCCGGCTAAAGAACCAACAGCAGTGCATTATAGCAGAGTCTATTGTCTCTTGATTTTGAAATTCTTCGTTGAGTGAGATTAGTGTTACTTGAATTTTATTGAGTGAATATGGTTTAGTTTTATCGAACTCCATAGGTATTTGTTTGATGGAATGAAATTTGCTCCAGTTCTACAAGCTCTTTTTAAAAAGGTATTTCAGAAATCTTGTCTGGGAGCTCTACGAGTGAAACACAACAAGCCGAAATATACGAGGGTCGTCCAGGAAGTAAACTACGATTTGGCATAAATGGGGGGGGGGGGGGGGAGATCAACCAAAACTTTATTTACAAAGACCTACCTTACTTTATTTTTTAACGTAATCTCCATTGCTGTCAAGACATCTCTTGTAACGTGGTACCAGTTTTTCGGTGTCAACCACCAAAGACCTGAGCCAGGATGCCATTGCCGCTTTGAGGTCTTCATCATTTGTGTACTCTTTCCACCCTAAAAAATCCATTAGTTTTGGAAACAAGTGAAAATCGCTTTGTGCCAGTTCAAGGCCGTAAGGTGGATGTTCTCAAATTCCCCACTTGAAACTTGGAAGTTCTTCCTGCGTTTGAGCTGATAAATGAGGTCGATTGTTGTTGTAAATCAAAAACACGTTTTCAGAAAACTTTCCACGTATCTTGTTTTGGTTAGCAGCACGTTGAAGTCGTTGAAGAGTTTCGCAATTGGACACTGAGCTTATTATTTCTCCTGTTGCCATAAACCCCAAGTGGTTTAAACCCTTTTGGTTCCAAAAAAACCGTTGCCATCACTTTTGGTGGGATTTTTAATTGGCGCCGCCATTTTGAACAGTTGTAGAACATGCAGGCAATGACCTCGCAGCAACGAAACCCAAATCACTCTGAGGTGGGGAAAGGAGCTAACTAGCGTGCATGCAGCCAGGGTGGTGGGAGCTGGGGCTGAGCATTATGAGCTATTATTGTTCCTTACTTCTTGGATCCTCCTATATCTATATCTATATATATATATATATATATACTCGGCCCTTCAGGCCTCGCCAGGGGGCAAGCCCCCTGGACCCCCAAAGGGGGCTCCGCCCCCTCGGGATGTGTTCCTCACCCCCGAAGGATGTGTTCTTATACTTCGTATAACAAAGGAGAATTTGCTATGCAATTTACCCCCCCCCCCCCCCCCCACACCACCAACACACAAAAAAAAACGATTATAAAATTGCAGATACCAAATTCAAACGAGCCGTTGCCAATACGGGGCCAATTTTCATAGAAACACATTAAAAAATGCCAAGCGGCGCCCGTTACCATGAAATGTAGGTAACTAGTTATTCATAGGTAACAAAGATAACGTTGGTAATTCTTTATCACATTCCTCTTTGTGCTCATATTTATCACATTCCTCTTTGTGCTCATCTTTATCACGTTCCTCTTTGTGCTCATCTTTATCACATTCCTCTTTGTGCTCATCTTTACCACATTCCTCTTTGTGCTCATCTTCATCACATTCCTCTTTGCGTGACGCGTTTTTGTGACAGGACATTTTTTTCACATGACCCCCGGCGTTAAAATTGCATAGCAATTAATATTACCAGCTTGTAGAATTGAAGCGAACTTCATCCATAAAACAACGTATTAGTGTCACTTGTCATGTGTATTTTGTCTAGTTCATCATATTTTAATATTATTTGTATTGATGTCTTGTTAAATTCTGAGCTCTAGTTATTGCATGCATCGCACGTTACTATGTACTTGCACTCGCTATTTTTTGGCTTAACTGTTGCTCATTCCTTGTGGCCCCATTGTACTCGTAAAGATTATTCCTTCTCAATCTCTCTTCTCACCTGAAGATAGTCCTCAGAGAATTAGGTGTCCTTTTCCAGCAACGTTGGCCAAGAAATCGTGAGTGGATATTACTCGTATAATTTATTAGGACTAAGTCAAAAACCAATCAAACCAAAATTAATTGAAACTAAAACCCATTGAACGTTGAAAGTTTATATATTATTGCTTACAGACTTCCCACGTTGATTTGGATGATCTCATAATATGAGACGTTCAGTGAGTCACGGGTATCTATATTTTATTTGAAAGTGTATGAACCTACTATGAGGTTCCCCCATGATTAAGAGAGGTCTGCATTATTGTATGTTATGTTACTTGTATTTAATATGTGTAGCCTTCACGAATCTTTCCCCTCACATGTTACAATTATTGATTTGAAACGAATTGAGCAACTTCATTGTGTCAACTACGTGTTGATGTGCGTGATTATTAACATTAAAAAAACTGTGTTTAATGCAGCGTATTTTTTCAGTTTTTGATTCAGTGCTTACCTAACCCATTAGTGTGCCATCGCTGGAAGTGACTAAGTTGGAGTTTGTTGTTCATCTGTTAGTGCTCAGTAACAGTATCTTGTGTTGTGTGGTTTACTTTTTGTAGGGTGATGATGTGTGGGGGGAAAGAAGAAGGGCCTTCTTTCTAAAGCAAAGACTAAGGACAGGATCTTTTGTTAACAGAAAGAAGAGAGCAGTGAGATGCTCCGGAGTTACTTGGCAGACAGACAGACGGACAAGCGCACCAAGGTAGATCTGCCTAAAATCACTCCCCCCCACACATCTGCTTTTTCGTCGCGTTTAATGGCGTCCGCTGGTGGTGGGCCAAGACCACAGGAGATATCAGTCATACAATCGTTAGGACCTTCTACGTCAACGCTCCAATCTAGCGCTTCCAACCATATGCCTCCATCACCGAACCCTCCATCCCTTATGAACTTATTCTCTCCGCCAAGCCATAATCCTTCACAGCAGCAGCAGCAACAACAACAACAAACCCCAACCAAAAAGGAATCTCAGTCAAGGAAAGGTGGCAGGTTCAGGCCAGGATGGCTTGACAACTACTATTGGTTACAATATGATGAGCGACACAATACGATGTTCTGTAAATACTGCAGAAAATGGTCGGGAACTATACCGGAAATGCGGACATCATTCATTGAAGGAAATTGTAACTTCCGATTGGAGATAGTCAACCATCATGATCGTTGTAAATCCCATCAGCTATGCATGGCAAAAGAGAAAGATTTATCAGAAAGCAACGCCCCTACGGATCTCTCAAAACACGAAGGGAAACCTCCTGATTCCAAGTGATGGGCCTTACCTGTTTGGAATTTCCATCTTTAGCTCAAATCTGTACTATTATTTTCATTTCGACCAATAAGCTATATTGCCTTCCAACCCTGTTTTCTGGCATTGTATGGAATTTCGCTCATCATACTCACTTTTTAACCAGCGCCCATTTCATCGTGCACTTATGATGGTACATCTGTTGGCATGACACTCTGCCATCCGATTATTCCTTTTAGCCTTTGGCTTGACATGAACATCCTCATCTTGTCGAAGGTAACCTCAGAGCTGTAGCCATAGAGTTCATATCATCTCAGCTGAACATGATAAATGTCTCTGATATCTCTAATAGTAGACCTACACGCCGTGAAATTTTCTATTTTATGAAATGGAATAACTATAGTTGTTAGTTATACCTAACTACGTTTGTGGTGATAGTGAATTGAAAAAGTGTTTGTACTTAAACGGAAACAATTGATAAACATTCATTTTCCCGATGGGTTGGCTGAGAGCTCCTAGGAACCAACTTACTTAGTTGAGCTCAAGTAGATAGACTCATTACTTGCACAGATGCAATTTCTTTAAATTAATCTGATTGTTTTCTTTTTTTCGAAGAATATGCTACAAAACACTGCCTTTGTACACTTTCGTAATTTCATTCAATCTTCCCGTAAGGGTTCATGTTCAAAGGTACACAGTACCTGCCTATTTATTTTATCTACCTCAAAACGGCTCTCAAACAACTTTGCTCTGCTGGCTCATTCCGTGACCCCCTCTCCCAACAGAATCAGAATACTCTGCTGTTGACAGAATTGGTCTATACATTTGACGCTGTTTGAGCTAAAGATGCATCTTTTACTACGTGTTGCTTCTATACAAACAGAGCCTATATCAAATATTGTGATCTACTGTAACCTTATCTCAGGACTAATCCATTGCTAGAACTCGAGAACTTGCTCACAAATCGTAATTGTAAAGCATTCATATGGTGATCGCTTTTTTATTCTGACCTCACCAGCTACATTCCGCTGGAACCCGATCTTAGATTAAGATACCTTTGTATTACTGATTGTTGAATGTTGCTGGCATGATCGCCCCTAAATATCGAATCCTACAAACAATTATGTTTGGTGTCTTTAATTATATTTTTTATTTTTACGCCTTGTATGCTGTAATACTAGTAGTGTCTGCCTAAATTGACTATTTTTTGTGCTGTATTTATTTTTGTGTAATGCTTTTTAAAGTGCATTGAGGTTGAAAGTGGAATTGGCTCGCGATGCGTGTAGATTTATCTACACGTTATTTATTACTACCACCTAGGAAAACCACTTCGTTCAAAACTTATTAGCCGTTCTCTTCTTTTCTGAGTATGTTGGTGGAGTCATCTGTGACGGAATTTTCTCTATTACATGTAATGTATGGATTGTGTTTACCAAAAAGAAAGGTGCCATGAGGAAAGTTTATTGGAATTCAAAATTCGAAAACATTCGGCTGTGATATTGAAGTAGTTGGGCCTAGCCCTCTGTAGGAATGTTTTGTAAGAATGCATATGGGAAGTGTAAGAAATTATTTTTTGAATATAACCTATGTTTTGTAACTCCTCAATGCTGTAGATATTCGAAGTGTAATGTTTTAGATAGCTTTATTCTGTTGTTTTTTGTTGCATTTAACCTGATCTGACGAAATTCATAACGATTTTGTTCGTGGACGGTTTTACTTGGGAACTTCGAATTTATTTATTTATTTTATTTTATTATTTTTTATTATTATTATCATTTTATTTTTTGTACTTACAATGGGTTTAGGAATACACTGATTATTTTTCTTTCAACTCTTGTGGATTGTGCTGACGCGAAATCTCTGTCGGAAGGCTCTCGGAGCTGCACAGTGGGGGAGTTAACTTAAATTTGAGGCATCTTTTTGAGGCCTTAAGCTTTCTGTTTCCATGATGAGCCACCATTCTTTTCATGACAGAGACATCACTTGTAAAGTAACGTGCGCTTTAATTGAATTCTACCCGCAAGCTTCTCAAACTTACTGTGCTCTCTGTCCAAAATAATCATGTTTCCGTTCCCTTTATACTTTTTCAACATCATCTTATGTGCTGTACTTTATGAAAGAAAACCGTGGAAATGTGTAACAGAAAAGTGGTTTTACGCAATAGGCATGAAAGGAAGACCATGGAAAACTATACCTAGAGCATTGTAGTGCCGAAATTCGAAAAATTTGACCAGTCTCCTTCCGTACCAGTTATAAATTGGAGCTACAGTGTATTATTCGTTCATGACCATTATTTGACTGAAAAGTGCTTGTTACCTTCAAGTACTAAACCAAATAGGGTGCTTATTCACATTAACGAAATGGCGATTCTAAGTATATCTTTCCATCAGTGATTCTTAGCTACTCCGAAATTGATGTGTCTGCATTTGAGTTGGTCTTTTGTTATTTCTAGTAATAGAAAAGAAGGACACAGAGATTATGATTCCAAGCGCCATCTAGAAGTGAATGTACTTGCTGTACAATCTCCTGAAATAATGGTATATTTTAATGACGTTTTATTCCACTCTTCATACTCGTTACTACGATTCTTCCATTTCCTCCATCAACACTGGTTGGATTTCGTCAGATCATTTGTTCAGTGCAGGGAACACGATTTCGATATGACAGCATACGAACTACCTATTCAATAAATGCGAAAAACCTATTGTTTCTGTATAACAGATATTTTTATACGTCGCTGTAAATACTTGTCATATTCTCATAGAACTTTGTTAGCCTCAAAGGCAAATGATATATTATAAGGGTTATTGAAGTAACTATAAACATGTAGTTTTAAAATATCAGAATCGAAGCTTTTGTTTTCCTTTGTTAGTTGTATGATGAGTAGTTTATTGTCAATTTCTACGTTTTAGTAGCACCTATTGAGCACCTGATCGATATTCGTAATTGAGGCTCTTTTTCCTCCTGATTGGTCATCGTTGGTTGGTAATGAAGAAGCTACTTGTGGCAGATTACTTTGAGCTCGGACTTAGTTTACCTCGCTACATACTTTCCTGTCATAGTTTTGATGGCATTCCTCGCATTCTGCAATTTGAAATTGTGCGTGCTTCTACAGCCCCTCATAAATCAGTTCATAAATGGTTCAAACATACGGATTTGAAGTAATAATATAAACACCACGAGTACTGAGGCCAGAAACAGTATAGACTAACAGCGAAACGTTTCTAGATTTTAGCTTATGTCTATCCTAACGTTGATTTTTATTACGTTGCCCTTCCTTAGTTAACCTTTGCCCTTCGTGCAAAGTCTTGTTTCACGTGCTCCCCCCTTTCATCCACATTGAGAGGGAAATTTCAAGTGAGTGGTGGTTGATACTGCGCTTGGAGGGGCTTGCAATGCATTCGAAGGTAACTGTTGGTTTTCAATGTGTGAAGCACATCATTTCTTCTATATGATCCACTTGTTTGGTATGATACCACTCTCCATGGTCCATGTGATACTCATTATTGTGTATGTACCGAGTCTTCATTCAAGTTTTTGTCTCGTTGAATGGTTTTGCAATGTCCACTCCTTCGCCTCTAGCAGAACGTTTCTAACATGATGCTTCATAGATAGTCCGTAATAGCTGGACCGGAAAAAACTACCGAAAGCCGACTTCCCAAAATGGTGACTCGAGACAAAAATAAACTAGGTAGGTACATACATATTTCAAATATTTTTTTCTCTGAAACTATATTTCTGCTCATAGGTTCTTAACGTAGGTGGTAACTGTGACAACGAGCAGTTTTGAATTACAAGCACATTTGGAGGCAACTGTTCAAATTTCTGTTGGACGAATCCATGGAAAGTGTTCGATAGTAAGTAGGTACATAACCTCAAGAATTCGCTCATATGGTCATGCTGCATGACGAACTGTTTCTTTTCTGTTATCCTGTTTGTTCAACTTTTCAAAATTCTCTGAATGATAGGGAATCTTCTGTTAATTACATTAACCACCACTTATCAATGCAATTCTATCACTCCTCACTGGATTGTTGGAATAACATGAAGGTCTAGTAGAATGACGTAATGTAGACGTTTTCAAAGGTTTCCTCTTGAGGTCGTGGTGTCGGGCATCGGTGGTTCCTTGGGTCCAGAAGCTCCTGTTTTTGTTGTTCTCTCTTAATCATCTGAAAACGTAATGTCATAATTACTACGGAATTTCATTAGTTATCTTGTAGTTCGAGACCTCCCTATATTATACTAATGTCGTAGTGATTGCTGTTAGTTTGTTAGATTGCGGGATGCTGCAGTTAAGCCTACAACATGTGTGAATGTGAATTAAACATAAACACAGCTTACAAGATCTTCAATCATTGTTGGTATTTTCAAGTACCTACATACGTTTTGTCTGATTCATAACACATGAATTTCGCTTTCAATGAATTACATTACTACCTACTTTTACATTTAATGTTTGAATTTTTCCCAGACTTTCGTTGCCAATTAATTTTTTTAAACCCTCCACGCACTCCTTGACTATTTCCTGACATTGTTATATTTTTCGCAAATCCTTTTTGTTTTCTGTTTTTATTTTACTAACTCACGTCACCATCTGTCCATATTCAATGTATGAATTCAGTTCCCCTACGCAATATCTCGATTTTTTTCTTCCCATCGTCGCTCAGCTGTTGAACATTAGGTCCTCCATCGAAATCTATCTATTCTTTTAACCAAGTCAACCCTTTAATTTACGTTTTTTTGTTTGGAAATTCAATCATTTCAATATTTATGTAGAGGCATCCTGAAACCCTAACTACTAGTTTTTGGTTTATATGTTCATCGATAGTAATTCATTTACCATTAACGTTTGAAACTATGGTGTTGCTTTAATCGCTTCTCAAAAATCAGAAACAACCACTGCTGCACTCTTGCAACCACTGCTTCATTAAAAATCGTGTGAACTGAAAACTTGATTAACCAGCTTGTTTTTCCTAAACGACTGCCTTTAATCACGGTTCAGAAATTCAATCTTGATACTGAACTGTTCGTTTTAGCTAGTTCTGAATGTATATTTTTGGACATTCCGCATTAAATGCGCGTCCCATCAGTCAGTTCTTATTGATCCTGCCCTTTGTTTAATATGAACCTTTCCTTATCAAGTTTTGATCCGATTCACCGTTTGTAGAGTGTAAGGTAATACCAGTGAGGAATGAACGTGGGTTGGAATTCTCAGAATCGGATTCAGCGCCCTCAAAAACCCCTGTCCCCATTTTCAGCTTGGTGTGTACGCCATAAGTAGTCATCTAGTATGTATCTCCTGTCACTCGGTTCCCATGTGCGGGAGTGAGAGGGCATTACATACCAGATGACGTAGCACGCTTTTTCCTTCCCCCTTTTCACCCACTTCCGTTGATATCCGACCCGTCATATAGCACCTTTTTGGAAAGCCTGCCTTAGACCTACAATTTGAAGAATACAAAAAATTTAAATGGACGTCCATTCCTCATTGGATATTGCATGTTTATTGAACTAAAAATAAGTGAAATGTATTAATTTTACTTGGCGTGAGTACTACTGTTATGTACGGGCTGTGTAAAGGTGTGGTAAATTTCCAGTTGTCTAACAATCGGAAAGGGTCTGTGATAAGATAAACAGTGAACAATTTTGTGATTATACATTCTAGTACAAAATATGTATTTTTCTTTCTCCTCAAAAACATATTGCTTCGATGATTATTTTTCTGTAATGTTGTTTAATAATACAATTTTGAAGTGTAATATCTGTTTCCCATACTAAAGAACCTCGGTCTCCCTGGAGTGAAGAGTTGATAGTTGTCACATTTTATATTTTGTAAAAAATAAAACATACCAAAAAATGCATTGCATAAGTAATGTCAATTTTGGTTTATTATTCTGTGAATAATACACCTATGTATTCGCTCAGCAAAAAAATTTTATAACACCCCCTCAAAATTTGTTCTTTTCCGTTTCAAGGTGCGTAGATTCCAAAAATGCAATGTCCGTCCGCCGTACGCCGTCCGCCGTACGCCGTCCGCCGTATCACGTGTACAGGCTTCATTTTCGGTCTAAAAAATTCGTTCTTTCGCACACATGCTCCATTTGTGCCCTAGTTGTGTCCCGAAACTTTTCAGCCCGATCGGAATATACCCAGGGGAGTTATGAGTGAAAATGTGTATAAAAATAGGTACTTTTTGTGTTTTAGTAACATGTTAGTAAAATGAGCTTTTGAGGTATCGTTTTTAATGTTTTTGGGGACGAGAAGACCGAATATGAAGTCGATTTTGACCGAAGAGTGGAAAATTCAGGTTGTATGATGTTCAGATCCCAAAATTGATTTTTTATAAGTCAAAAACCTGGGAAACCGTCTGAAATCACCATCAATTTGTAGAATAACACTAGAAAAAGTATCAACAGGTGGATCGAGACGATTAAATGGTACTATCAATGATCAGAGATAATTTGAAAAAAAAAAGGAGTGTACCTAATTTGTGTTTTAGGGGCCAAAATTGGTGGAAACCACCAGAAATAGCTATTTCAATTATTTTATATGAAAGAAACAACAAATAAACAGCCAACGTTTCTTTAGAATCCAATAGAATAATAAACCCATGTGACAAGGACTTTGCAGCGTTTTTTAAAATTGTTTTATTTATTTTTTTCTGGTAATTTCAACGGTTGTTGTACGTTCCTGTCATGTAGAAAACTGTTTCTTGCACTGCATTAGTAGGTAGATTGGAATAAGTTAGTAGGGTGCTCATCGACTAGTCATTCAGGATGTGGTCGTTGTTGGGTGCATATTGAAGTAGTGATTTCAGCACAAAGCTCTTATCCTTACAGCAAATAGCGCGAGTGATGTGCATGGAAAATGATTTATTCCAGCTGTGCAGTATACCCAAAGGTGGTGTGGACAAGTAGTTACCGTAACTGACCACATACATTTTTGGCTGTAAGATTGGATCAAAACTAGTTCTGAAATATCTCGAACTAATAGTTCGTTGTTTGAACTGGGTAGTTCTTAACCATTGAGAACCAGTTGTCGGTTCGAGAATTTTCTGAGAAATGGTAGTTCGAGAAATGCCCAGAAGACGTATACGTTCTTATTGCATTTTCAACCATGAAAAACGAGATGTGTATATTCCGGTTATCAATTCTGAACTGCTGTAAACTTCCTCTAGTGCAGCACGTTTGGGACTTGAGGTATGCCTGATTACGAAATAACCTTCTTATCTGTTACCTCCACATTAAGGGAAAGGTGTACATGCACCAACTGAAGTATCAGACGATGAAGTCAAAGACTAGTTCTACAAGGGACTGGAGAGAGGCTTCAATAATAAATTGCCCAAACTTTGATGTCAAGGTTGTCTTGGGTGACTGTAATGCCAAAGTAGGAAGAGAATCTGCTTTCAGCCTCATAGGAAAGCACAGCATTCATGACACATCAAACAATAATGGCCACAGACTCATCAGTTTCACAGCTTCTCTTTGTGGACATGGTTGTTGGAAGCACTCTTTCCTCACCGAAAGATCCACCTCACCATGTGGCATTTGAATGATGGAGTCACATGCAGTCAAATTGATCATGTCTAAGCGCCCGGCACCTATCTGGACTTGTGGATGTAAGATCCTTCAGAGGGGCCAATGTCGACTCGGACCACTACCTTGTTGTAGCAAGGATAAGAGCTAGGATTTCCAATTTTCGGAACCAAACGTCGGCTCCACCTGTTTGGAATAATATGTCCAGACTCCAGTCCCCTGAAATTCCACAGCAGTTTGCAGAGAAAATGGATGATCAGGTTGGGAGAGTGGATTCAGCTGGTGATGTAAACCAGAGGTGGCAAACTACTCATGGCATACTGGGTGGAGTGGACTCAGCTGGTGATGTAAATCAGAGGTGGCAAACTACTCATGGCATACTGGGTGGAGTGACTGAGGAAGTGCTTGGACTGGAGACCAGACAGGACATATACCACTGGTTCGACAATGAATGCGAAATGCTCACCAAAAGTAAAAATGAGGCATATGCACGCAAGCTACAGCAACGTAACACACAAAGTTTAGTTACAGAGTACAGAGAACGCAGGAGAGTGGAGAAGCTGAGGCAACCATAAGCTAGAGAATATTGAGATTTTTGGGCAGCAAAACAAGATGAGGAAGTTTTACAAAGAAGTGAACATGAGCCGTAAGGGATTCAAACCTTGTACCATTGCAATCAAGGATGAAGATAGAAGACTCTTGAATAACCATTCAAAAGTCCTTGAGAGGTGGAGAACTCACTTCTCCACTCCACTTGATGGGAATGAGGAAGGGAGGAACCAGTGAAGCTCGGGAAGCCCCAACTCTTGGCGAACCAAGAAGGGAGGTGAATGTTTGGCCAGAACTCTTCACAGCCTAATTGTAGGAATCTGGGAGAGTGAAACGATGCCTAATGATTGGTATCTCACAGTGATAAGACCTATACACAAGAAGGGTGATGTCCTCAACTGTTGTAATTAACTGTTGTAATGTTGTAATTATTTCCTTAATGACATGCGCCTACAAGATTTTATCATCAGTCCTGTATGAAAAGCTGCTTCCATATGCAAAGAGGATAATTGGCGTCCATCAGGCGGGCTTCATGGAGGGAAAGGGCTCCTCCAACCAGATCTTTTCATGCTGAAAATTTTCCCTAAGAATTCTGCTTGAAAAAGCACGAGAGTTTATACTCATAACCCACCACCTGTTTATTGACTGTGTCCGCAAATGACAATGTTTTGAGAGAGGAGCTCTATTCTGGTCTCCTTGGAATGGAAGTCCCCCGAAAGCTTGTGAATCTCATCAGGATGACCATGAGTGATGTTAAATGTGTTGTGAGAATTCAGTCTGGTATCTCAGAGCAATTCCAAACACAAGGGTCTCAGGCAAGGAGGCAGACTAGCTTGTCTCCTCTTCAATATGGCACTGGAGACAGCGGTAAGGAGGTCCCGAATAGAGGTGGGAGGCACGATTTTCAACAGATCAGTCCAGCTGTTAACATATGCGGGATATTGATCTGATACAAGGTCGGTCTCTGGGTGCAGTAAGAGAAGCGTAAGATGATCTGGTCAGAGAGGCAGCTGCTGTCGGGCTTGTGGTGAACCAGAACAAAACTAAATATGCGCACCAAACGCTCCACCAAATCATGAAATGCACATAACCATTGGTCAGGGTATATCTGAATGGGTGGACAGTTTTGTATATCTTGGTACCCAGGTGGATGCTGATAACCGATTGAGTCCTGAAAAAAGAAGGCGAATCATGGTGGCTAACCGATGCTAATTCAGACTGCAAAAGCAGAATCCTATCACGAGCTACTAAGGTCAGACACTATAAAACGCTTATCAGACCAGTATTGATTTATGGGTCTGAAAGCTGGATGCTCACAGTCTATGATGAGTCAGCCTTACAGAGATTTGAGTGCATCATTTTGAGGAGAATCTTTGGTGCCTTGCGAATTGGCCAGACCTATAGGATACGTACGGACCACGAGGTTATGGAAATTTACGGGGAAAGAGTCATGGTTCGTTTAGTCAAAGTGGGCCATCTTCGCTGGGCAGGACATGTTGCTCGGATGGAAGACAGGGAGATACCCAAAAAGATGCTGAACGAAGCGCTGTTCCGAAGAAGAACGGGTAGACCAAGATTGCACTGGCTCAATGGTGTGACCCAGGATGCTCGCAAAATCTTGGGAGTTTGTGACAGGAAAACCACTGTGGAGAATCGAGGCAACTGGAGGACATTGTTAAAGGAGGCCATGATACCTGGCGGATTGTAGAGCTGGGTAGTAGTAGGATTACGAAATATTACAGGATGAATATTGGAAAAAACGTGAATTAAACAAAAAAACTTCTGCCAGTTCGAGTAGGCAGTATAGCTTCCTCACTTGAATCACAAGGATTTATAGAATGGTTGGTTCGGTTCATTTTGATACAGGACCGTCTGTGATCCAGCCCGCGTGTCCCTCAGAATTTCAGCTCTACAACTGTTCTTCGCGTAGTTAGAAGCGTTACGAGTAAATATTCAACATTTCATGTCCGCGCATACAGACTGTCAAAGTATTATTCCTGATTCCCTCAGAGTTTGAACTCATTTCAGTGATATTTAAGGTAGATATGACCTTTTCAAGTATTTCACGTTTGCGCATGCGTGGACAAAAGTTACAGTACTTTTTCAATGATTCTGGTATGGGACCATCTTGACCCCTAGGTGCTACTATCCAAATTTCAGCCCATTTCTACCATTATTTCGAGTAGTTATGGGCGTTATAAGGAGTTGACCACAGACAGACACGGAACCAAAAAAGTTCCTTGATGTCTGGAACGTAAAATGCGAGTGGAAATTTTCATTTTGGAAGACATCGATTTTTTTTACTCTTGCTCGAATAAAAGCTTCCCTAACTTCAGTAGTGAGGAAGCAAAAAAATACAGCAAAACCCTTTTTTTAAATGATTTAAACAGCTTAAGTAGAAGAAAGAATTTAATTAGAAGTTGAGCAAGACCCATGGGATTCTTCTTCTTGGTAGAAACCATCTTAAACAAATATCGACTTGATACCGCAACTGAGCGTGACATTAGAGAGTTTTTCCTTACCACGGTCGGCCTTAGCACGGTGTCCTAACACCGTGCGATTACCGCGAACCAGGCGGAGAACGCATGAACTAGCTAACACAGGACGTACGAAGCTCTGCTTCACCGTGGCAGCAGAGCTTCACCCGGGCCGTACGAACCCCTTCTCGTACGGCCGTACGAACAACTTTTCTCCGTGTAATCCCTGGAAGTTTCACTGATAACAGCTGGTTAAAGCTGACTCAATCCTATTTTTTCTTCATCAAGACAACATATCAATCGACCTAGCTTTTTAGCAGTAGTTTTTATTTGTTTATTATTTATTACTTATTACTTTATTTATTATTTATTATTATTTATTTATTACTTTACTATGGAAGACGAATTGAACGGTTTTATCGATCTGTATTCCAACAATTTGATTGACGGCGACGACGTTATTTTGCGTGAAAAAATCGTATTTTTAGGCGTGTTCAAATATGGGTAATCAAGGGAAAATAAATATAAAACGCATTTCTGCGTTTTTCCCTCCACGAACTGAACCTTTCAATTGTCAAGACATTTTTTTTTTCCTGCACATTTAACAAGGGGGAAACAACTCGCGTTTTTTTGTACATTTTCGGTAATTTTTAATTAATTTTCGTAATTTTTTTATAACTTGTCAATTTTTTATAATTTTTTTGAAATTGTGATTTTGACATTTTTTGTAATTTCTCATAATTTTTGGACTATTTTTTTTGGTATTTGTATGTAATTTTTTGCATTTTTTCGGCAGAGGGGAGGAGGGTACATTTTTGTCCTCGCCATTTTATAACAATTTTTCGTAATTTTCGGTAATTTTTGGTGATTGGTTAATTTTTGGTCATTTTTTTAAATTTTTTGTCTACACAAAAATTGCGAGTTGTTTTCCTCTCGAAACTTGAGCTACGTTTCTAATTGAAGCAGCAAGACGTCAGTTGAAACTATCAAAACAACAAGATACGAAAGCAAATTTTAATTCACAACTCACTCTTTCACGATTTCCAACTAATCAAAACACATGAGTGAATTTTACTTACCTACAAATCTTTTGAATCCTTAAAAAGATCACTACGGATGATCACTCAACACAACGGAACACTGCAGTAGAATCCGCCATCATGCTTCAAAACAATTGGGCGTCAGGTTATGATAAGACACCGTGCGTTTTATCGACGGACACCGTACTAAGACCACGTGACATCCTGAAAAAGTTAGCATCCATGATGCGTTCCCCTAGATTCCTTAACACGGTGTCCCGACACCGTAGTAAGGAAAAACTCTCTAATAGTTAAAATGGTGGAAACTGAACGTGAAACATAAACAAAGCCACAGTGACGTCCAGGGAACAGGTGGCTCCGGATCATAACATATAGGTATATACGATGTCACGTAAGATGAGCGCCACTTGTCTCTCGTCTTCCGAAGCCAAACAAATTTGAACAAGCCATGGTTTTGATGTTTTGTAATCGATATAGATACCTATTTTTTTTCTCTCTCTCTTTTTCCAACTCCTGCTGGGGTATAGAATACCGGATTAGAGGAAGTTTACTGTATATCTAAAAGCTTTTGGACATACAGAGTTATATCTGGTACCTAGTTCTTAACACGGTTCATCACCTCCCGTTTTAGTTCGATTCACAACTAATTCCGTCTCATACTGGTTCTGAACTGCCAATTATGGACTTTGTGGAGAGGTACTAGCATTGATTGATTGAGCACAGCTGTATTGTTGGCAGAAGTGCACGTAAGTTAATCTTTCGTATGCATAGGAACAAACATTTAGGTAATTCATGTTTGGATTTTCCTCTAGAATTCCGTCATACAAATAGAAATAATCCTAGAAATAATCTGTGGGAATCATTTATGATCAATTGCCTCGTGACAAAAATGTCCTATCTCGCGGTAGGTTCATATAATGTGATTTTATCTAAGGCGGGCTTTCATCTTGAGTTCGTCTTTGTAAAGGAATCTTTGAAAAAGGAGGCTCTGATGACTGTTTATAAAACTGGTGGGTGTCGCAAAATTTCATACGTGTCTGCAATCTTCCTTGTCAATTCCCTTTCCATCACGCATAACTTTGATTTGCATATTGGGATATTTTGTATCTATTTGAATATAGTTTCCATAATAAGGAGGCTGTGATACTAGTTTCTTGAGAGCTGTTCTTTCAAATTTCTATGACAGTTTATATTGAGATACGTCACAACAACATCTGCTTACCCCTTACTAACTGAGGTAGTCATTCATCTACAGTACGTACAAATACATAATGTACGAATTTAAATTTCATTTTTTGTCACTAGGCTACTGTAGTTATAGGCATTTAGGCAGGGTGACAGAAAATAAAAACAGCCGATCGTACGAAATGGTCATTAGAAGAAGAACGTTTGAGGAAATTTTCGGAGTTCAATATTTTCTGGTATTTCATAGCATGATTTTTTACGTTTAGGATGATGGTGAGAGAGGTGGAGGGTCCGGATCTATGAGAATCGACTATGACCAGGCTTCGACCCTCCAAGATGCGTCAGATCTTCTTGATGGTGAGTTGTACACTTGTGGAAAGGGTCCTTTAATTTGCCCTATTATTTCTCTTAATGAATGAGAGAAGGTGAATCTTGAAAAAATGTTTCAATCCATACAAGAATTTTCATATTTGGAAGCAGTTGATTGTACATGTTTTACCAGAGGCTCGCCTCGTCTAACTTTTGTCTTTGCCAATTTTTAGAAAGGTAGTGTGCTTATATATCACGGTTCCTAATCCTTGTCTTGAGTTGTTTTTCAAAAACACGACTGTTTCTCGTTATGGAGAATCTTCTTCAAACACTATAATTACTTACTTGCTTACTTCCTTGGCGCAGCGGTCCTAGAGGACCTGGGCCTCCTCAATGATCCTCCACCACTCATCCCTGTCCAGAGCAGCCGTACGCCATCCCCTGACTGAGCGCTCCAAGGTTGGTCTCCTCGTCATCGACCGATCTTATGTGTGGTCTTCCTGTTGTCTTGCTACCACCTGGATGTTCGTAAAGCATTTTTCTTGGCACCCGGTTTGTTTCCATCCTTTCAACATGTCCCAGTCCATTGTTCTGCCTCTCTTTATGAAAGTCACTATATCAGGCTCATTATAAAGGTCCCTTAGCTCCTCGTTTGTCCTGATCCACCATCTCATTGTCTCGGTGCAGAAGACAGAGCCATGCATTCTTCGTAATATTTTCCTCTCCCAAACGCAACTTTTCCTCCCATTCTTTTGGGGCTCTGACCCATATGTAACCACTGGGTGTGTAGTTGTCTTACAAAGCCTCACCTTAGCTTTTCTGAGGAGGGCATTAAATTTGAGGACTCTGGATTGCCCAGAAACTTTGATTGATTCCCAGCTTCCATTCTCGCCTTTATTTCTGGGTAGAGACTATCATTACAAGTTGTTCATTATAGTTTGCTACTCTACCAAGCAAATTGGCAGTAGGACTAAGCTAACCAAGGAAATACCTGTCTCATGTCCTTAAAATGATGGAGAGGCATGTTAGTCCTGGTATTGGTACCTTGCTTGAAAACTGTTGAATTATTTTGGCTCTTGTAATAACTGAGCCAGGAGGATATCCCCGTCCGATATCCTGATTTCTTATGTTTGCAAACACTTCACACCAGTGCCTGTGGACATGCAATTGTTGCCAGGTCGGGGATAACATCAGGATTTCATAACAATTAATTCAACGAGTGGTCTGATGCCTTTTCGTTACTCAGATCTAATTTGACTTGGTGCCATGTTATCGTAAAACCCGATTGATCGCCCCATCACTCACAAAGTGGTGCAGGTTTATGGATGTCTCCTCGGCAACATCATTGGAATTCAATATTGGACATTACCCAGAGAGCTGGCATACCTATCGTCAAACCTACAGAAGAGCAGTATTGTAAGTATGCTGTCTCCACTACTTCATTGCCGAAGCTATATATTTCTGCTCTATCCTCACGGATATCTTAATTGGACTGTTGCCAGCAGTGATACGATAGGAGGTATTCACTTGTCATTGAAAGAGCTGCAGAATCATTTTTTCTTATAGTAACGTTTATGAGCCCCGTTGTTGCCTTATAATAATTGTGTGTGTAAACCAATAATAATTGTGCCAAACAGTATAGTGGCATAGCTGCTTACCATTTCATGAATCGGTCTTCAGTTGGGGTTCGGGACTAATGGACAGTTTTTGCTAAATGCGATAGTTTTCTCATTGTGTTCTATTACATCATTTCCCTGCACCCACAGCAATGTTTTTGCCGTGCACAACCTCTTTGAAGGAATTCAGGTCAGCGGTTCGGTCTTCCGTTTCATAGGGATGACAGAAATGGTCTTGATGCTGTCTGATGGATATGGATTCTTGAGCTTGAGATTAGCCACCTGGTGATAACACACTCATTCGTATGGAGTATGATTCTGCCTGATGCATAGTGACTGGAGCCTAGGGGGCTAAACTAAACGTTGGGTCCTTTGTCCTGACCTAGCATTTTTTTTATCTTTGGGATTTGGAAAATATTGGTGGATTTATATTTTCTTCTGATTTTTTTGAATGAATTTCTGTTTGTTTTGATAGTGATAGTAGAGAGTTTTTGCAGCACCCGAAACGAAACGGAAATGGCGGATAGGGCGACTGAAGTCAGGTGCTAATCTTTTTCGTTTCAGTTTTTTCAGCGTTGTCATCTACCGGCTGGTGAAGTCACGCTAACGTTATGTTAACCTCTCTTTCATCCATTTTACTTCGTGGTGAATACAAATCAATGTTCACACATTGCGTCAGGTCTGCATTAACATAGAAAGACGCGAAGAAGCAGCTGTGAATACGACGCTCGACATTTATTTTCCAAGGAAAACAGAAGAAGGTAGGTAGCGTTATACAGATGTAAGGTTAAATTACGTTCCGTCATCTCAACACGATGAAAGCTGAAACCATGAGATCCCGGTATTTTTCGTTGTCACGGTTCGTCAAACTTTTTGGTGTCTTAAATGCGCATGCGCGGCACTGCTTTCATTTCAGCGTGAGGGTGCTGCCAAAACTCTCTAGTATCGTCAAAAACCATTTATCGAAAACTATCGATAGTGCTATCGATAGTTTCCCATCACTAGTTCATGAAATACAGCTAGATATAATTATGTAGAAAAGATTAGATAACTACTAATTTTTTTTAAAGTTAGTGGTAGGGTAGTGTATATGCCACCCTCAAGTAGGAGCATGCAGCATCTTCTTTCACATGATACCTTGGCGTGAATTATGAATGCTGATACACATTACTCTGCAAGTCAGCTATAACTTAGTTTAGTGTATGTGTCACTGACCTATTTCATCATACTTCACCTTGAAGTATGTTGACCAGCCCCTATCCTAGTTAGGTATTTGCAATAGTTGTTCTTCCCGTCAGGATATGCGTTGGCTGTATTTCATGACACAGGTTAATTTAATGTTGATGCTCAGTCTCATTGATATGAGTGGAATGTTTTGAATGAATTGCCTAGTGAGGATAACAGAAAACATTGCTCGCGCTAAACATCTCATATTTTTTTAATTTCTCCACTAACTGTAGGTGCCTGGGTGAGGTGGGGTTTGTCGTTTTGACATTTTATCGTTTCTAGGAGGAGTATAGCCAAAAGACAGTTCCTAGTCATTATACCATTAATGGTAGTAGATCCATACCTGCTCGTCTGCTTCTGCTATTCAGTAGTGTTGGGTATAAATATATATCTCATATCGTTTGAAGCCAAGGTTTACTTATTCTCACATTAGCACTCCTCGTACCAGCAGCTGATCATCAACAGATTTCCACCTCAGTTGTATTATAACAGTGTTAACTAACAGTCGCTTCCTAATTTGATGCAAAACCTTAGGTGTGCCTAACTTCCGTTTTCCTTGAATAGCTTGTGTCGAGTTGTATAGAGCGCTGTGGCGAGGGGGAGGGGAACTGAGAACTCGTTCCTCCTCAGGGGGCACCCGATCTCGTCTGCGATGCCAGCATAACAGTGGAGTGTAAAGCACCTGCCTGAAATGGCTGCTTCATTTACTCGTACTTTTACTTCTTTTTTTACATTCCAGTGGTACCATTTTCCTACACTTATAGCAATCCAAAATACTTTGTAAACCACAGGATTTTCTCATTTATACTTCAACTGCTTCAAGATTCACCTTTCTTCTTATGCCTTTTGTATATAGTGTGAGGGTCAACATTTATTGAACAATTTTTTTTAAATACATTTCTTGCAAAGAGGCAAGTTTTTTTGGACTTGGCGGAAATCTTTAACGCTTGAGGTGTTTTGTACTCGTATATATACTCCCCATTGGGCTACTCACCCCACATTTTGCCATTTACCCTGCACCGTGAATAACATTTTCCTTTCTTCGTCGCTGGTGTTGAATGCTGTCAATACCGCTTTTTATCAGCTGGTATTAGTAAATGTTATCAATTCCATTTCTGATAATATATCGTTCGGCCTTATTTTCTATACTCTATCATGAATCTCTCCCAACTTCCTTCTGATCGTTTCTCTTTGAAAATTGTGGAGATGGGGGGGTTGAAAATTGTGGGAGTTGAACTTTGGATTATAGGTTGAATTCGCAACATTTTCATTTATTCCCTTCTTTCGTTTATATTTTATTGCCGAGTATGGCTTCATATACCTACAAAGAACCTGCTTGTTGAAACCAAAATAAAGCTAATCGTTTTCACCAACACACGTACATACTTGAGGTTGTATCCTTGTCGTTTATATTTTTTCTTCTTTTTAAATTGTTAAATTACTATATTACATTGAGTAAAGGCTCTCTCAAAAGCAGCATTATTGAATTATCATTCGTATCTTTTGTTTATTTATTTTCAAGCCTTGCGCTATTTAGTTTTTCATTTGTAAAGATGCGAGTGACACGTTCTATAGAAAGACACAGTACGTACCTGACGTACTTGATTGGTAGCAAGGAAGAATTTACTAGTGTTTTTGGTTATTTTTTAGGTGGAATGACTGAAATGTTGAGTAAGTCGTATGTATTCATAGATATAAGAGAGTCATTGTATCTTTACGTTATTGCCTGTTTATTTTCTTTGTATTGTTCATTAGAAATCATTTTTGTTTATTGTCCTATTTTGATTTTTACATTGAACTGAATATTTTTCCATTTAATTTTTTCCTTTCAATTTCTACCGGTCCTGTGGGTTTGGATGAATGTGCGGTCAATAGTCGTTAAGGACAAAGGTTGGAACGATGGGTGTGTTCTCTCGCAGGTGGAAAACGCCCTATAGGTGGAGGCTTCATCTCGCACATACCCCAGCCGCCGCATATAACTTCACCTGGCGGCATCAGGTGCCTTTCGCCGAAATCACAGGGGAACCTGTTCCAGCCTGATCCCAACACGCCCGGGATGTATCTCTGTCTTGTCTGCAACAAAACGGTGCGCTCTCGGTGGCATCACCTCCAGACCCATTTCAACCGCGATCACAAGTGCCTGTTTTGTGACGCCGTGTACTCAAGGATCGACACCCTAAAATGCCACACTCGACGGATACATGGTCTTCACTTGTCCAAGTACTTCTGCGGAATCCCCCCTCCTCTTTACCCTCCCGCTTCCCCCGCTCCGTTTCCACCACAACCTATGAATCTTTCGAGTTACTAAGCACAGCACACAGTGGGGAAATCGTATAGCCATTTTAATGATTTTTTAATGGTAAAATCTGCAGTTACTGTCAGAAGTCAGAAGTTTCTACTTTGGTTGGAAGCATCTGATCATACGGGACTTTGCACTGTAACAGTTATTGTCCAAACTTTGGTTGGAAGCATCTGATCATACGGGACTTTGGACTGTAACAGTTATTGTCCAAAATCCTTCTAGAATTATAAAATGACAGGAAATTAGAGGATACTGCTTGCCCTCGCGACTTCCCCGTTGTTGTAGCCTAAAATCCCACTTCTCCGCTGAGTGGTCGAAATCGTCCATTTTCAATCCCACCTTTCACTTACCGGTTGTTCAATATTTCGAATCGTTCATAGTACCTAGGTTGGAGGAACAGATCATTTAGTTGACAAATTCAAGTAGATAGTAATAATAATAGCGACCCAGCTATGGAAATTGTCGATCATAGGTACTTTTTTGTACTGTTTTACGTTGAAGACCATTCGATTAAATGCAGTTAACTCTGATCGTTAGTAGATATCCTAATTTTTATTTTTTAATTAGTTTATACAATTAAAAAAAATGTGCCATTTCATAAATGGTTTCTAATTTGACGTCCTTTGAATGTTGTCGTATTCAACATCAATTTTTTTAATGTTTGCCAATTTTCGGAGAACTGCCCAAAATGATAGTTTGATAAAATGGTAAACGATCCCTTTATTTTTAGCGAGCTCCTTATAAGAGGGGTTTTTTCACACAAAACTCTCACTTATCTTTAATCGTCTGTTCAATTAGTTATGTCTAGATCTCTGGCATAGTTCTCTTCAAAGACTTTCACAAACTGCCGTATAAGGTATATTACAGCTTTCATTCGCCACAGAGGTTGCATTCAATAAGACAAGTTCAACAGCATTGTGTGACTTTTCATAAGTGATATTGTGTCGACTTCGAGTTTTAACTCGTGTTTTCTAGTCTCCTGTAAACTTTTTAATGATTGTCTTTCATTTTAGAAAAAATATAAAGTAGGTATATTTATTTTTTCCAAAGATTTATATTTTTGAAGCGTATTTATTAATGTTAAGTAATGACCATCCCTTTAAATTAACTCGCTGAACCTGGAGTTAGCTTGTTGTTTTCTCAGTTATTAAATTTTCGACATTGCTTTCTTAATAATTTTGATACGAAGTTCGTTGCGTTTTTTAAATCGGACCATTCACCCATTATCAGAATTATAGAATACCGCACCGTTTAGATTATCAATTGAAAAAGCTGTCAGGATTTAGAAAAATGAAGCACATTTACTGTTCAAATGGCGTGATTTTTTTTAAAATTTGTTGGTCAACGTGAAATTTTTCAGACGTTTCTTGTTTATCTGGAAACTCCTCCTTTATTATAAATAGACTCACTCTTTAGCGAGTGAACTCATTGTATTCTAACACCAATGAAGTCCGTTCAATTTTATCATTGTTGTAGTAATATAGAAGCCGTATTTAGATTTTATAATTATAGTATGAGTATATTCATAAAATTTGAAGAGTTGTGAACTGAGGTTGGAATAACGTGTGCTCATGTAGCAAATCGTGAGTGATTTCCCTTCGTTATCACCCGAGTCTGTGTTTGGGTCCAATGTTTTTCTGATAGTAGACTACTTTTATAAAATAAAAAAAATCATTTTTAAGCTATGATTTCCACGTGAAAACCATGTTTTTTATTAATAGACATACTTAGTACTGCTTTGAATCTTTATTATTTATAAATGTAATTTTTAAATTTGGCTCATTCAGGTTTCAAGAGTCTTAGGTTATTACATAGTAGGTTCACAAGGTCTGAATATTTTCCCAGAGTTTTCCAATACGTAATAACAATAATTTAGAGTAGTCTTGAAGAAGTGATGTTCTATGCTCTTTGAATTTTCGTAATTTAGAAGCTGCCTGGTGATGAAACTAGCGGCATTAAATTATTATTAGACTAACTAGAATGTGACTGCACTAGTTACCGTTTTTCGTCGAGTTGAAACATAGATTTCAGTAGATGTTATCTAAATGTTTTCGAATAGCGTGATGCAGCTTTTAGCTCTCCCTTTTGGTCTGAAGTAGAGCCTGTTATGAAGTCTGTGTGTAGCCCTCCGATATTGTTGTAAGTAGTAAACTAAGCATAAAAAGTAGGTAGGCAATGTACTTATAAGTGTTTTTTTTTTTTTTTTTTGGTCCTCATCCCTCCATCTTGAATGAATCCTAATACATTATAATAAATTGTTCAATGTATTGCCAAGTCTGATTGATTCCATTCACACGAAAATTGGTAGTTACCCATCAAGATTGGAATTACCAAACTGGGAATTGGGAAATAGAGGTTGATGTAGCTAATCGAATCTGTTAGTAAGCTTGGGATTCCAAATATCATGAGAACTTATCAGTACAAAACTGGATTTTATCATTTATAGGGTTCATGTGCATGCAGTCAAAACTATTTCACCCCGAGGCCTGGCTTTATCATTACTGGCTTTCAGAGTGACTTGTGTTCCCAAGTTGAGGGCAAGTCTGGGATGAGTGGGATTCTGAAAATTAGCGTTACAGGCAAGCAGTCTGTTGGTAGAAGAGTTTTATTGCAAAACCAAAAGCGAGAGTTAGCGGGAGTCATAGGTATTGGAAACAATGCTCACAGGTCGTTTGGGGCAAATTCTTTCTTTTTTTTTCTCTCGAATAAAACCTTCTTCCATTTTATGCCCACTGATTCAATTTCATTACTGATCCTGTGTACCGGAAAATGAGGAATGGTCGAGCATTTTTCTATTCTTTCGAAATGTAGGTCTAGTGAGAGCTTTCCAAAAAGGTGCTATGTGATGGATCGGAAGTGTGTGGAAAGGGGGAAGGAAAAAGCTTTGCAACGTCATCTGGTTGCCGTCTCGCTCCTACACGTGGACGAGTGACAGAGATACATGTAGGATGATGTCACGCATTTTTCTTTAGCTTATTCCCGCTAAACTACTCGGATTTCGGAGCTGAAAATTGGGATGCATGTGTTTTCGAGGGTGCTAAATCCGATTCTGAGGTCCAAAACAGTATTTTCCGACCCACGTTCATTCCTCATCAATCAGATTCATAAATAATCAGTAATGGTATAATCATCTACGAGTATAATATCGTATAATAATCTGTAATAATTCAGTTAAATGGTACCTACAAACGTTTCATTTCATTTTGTTAAATTTCACTTGTTTGAAATTGTTTTCGTATCCCTGGAAAAGTCACGTATCAGTTATGCTATGGTGGTTCTATAATTGTGGATGGAATCAATGGATTGATGAATGTTCGCTAGAATATACTATTTTCCCAAAGATTGTGAGGTAGCTATGTATGCATTGACATTGGTACTCGTACAACAATTGGTAGTCTGTACATATTTTCTCTTGGATAACGTTTTGACAGCATAAATCTCATAATCTTATTCACTTCTTTGAATTTCATTACATAATTCAGTTTATGGAATCTCTGTTCATCAGTGTTTGAACTACCTTATGTGAAACTACAATGTCACTGTATTTTGTAGGCTTTAAACCGTTTGGCGGGGCCGTGTTTTCCTATAATGAAAATTTCTTCTCGCTTAGTATGTCATCTAAAGCACCTAATTAAGATCAAACTGTCAATGTATTTTTGAATGCCCTTCCTAGTATTTAATTTATAGTCCATGCAGCAGCGATGTTTCTCCTCCAAGTTTGAAGCTTTATATTTCTTGTCAAAATTTCACTTTTCAACATTTCGATGTCTTGTCTCTTCATGTCTCTGCAAGTATTCTAATTGTAAATAACTTTTGGAATCGATGCACTCCAACTTGTATGGCAAATGTTTTTGCTCTTGGTTCTGTAATGGTCTGTTGCCTAACCATTTGGCATAGAATTGCGTGGATCGATCATTCTCGTCAAGGTAATGCGATTTTAAAGTTTTCCAAAGACCCACAGGATATGTCTGCCCAATATTACTTCTTAGCAAAGTTCAAGAGTCGACTTGAATTGATTGAGAATTCTGGTGTACTGAGGCATATTATTTCCCGGGGATGAATAGCATGATATAAAAATTGAATGTAGGTTCTTGCCTACCTACTACATCATATGATTTGAGGATTTCTCTCTTAAATCTAAGAAACTTTTTCAATTTATAATAGCAGCGATGTGTTGGGATGGATGGATTGTATTGTTGTTCATTACCCCCTCACTCATCCAGTAGCCTTGAATATTGGGTCAGCGGTGGTGGCACCTTGTGAATTTTACTGATATTACTGTGAGTGTATGTATCCCACCACTTTCGTAGAAAATTCACAATGATTGATGGCACGTAAATGTTCCATGCAAGCATGGACAGTATACATAGTATTACTTCTAGTGAAGGACGGCTTCAGTTCTACAACAGTGTTGTAGAGTGAAGTTATTCCGTCTGACTAGTATAAAGTAACTAGTAACAAGCATAATTTTATACAGGATCCCCAAATGCCAACACCCCAAACAGCCACCCGAAACGACGACGAAGTCATCCATTATAATACTCGGAGTATTGTATCCATGATGGAGAGTATATTGCCCTTTAGCGTCGGTAAATGATATGGATTTTTCTTCTGAGGCTCGAATTTTGAATAAATAACTAAATGCCCCTTTTATATAGAAATAAAGGACAGTTGAACTAGTGGATCCGGTAATTTCATGTTTTGTGACCAGAGCATTCTTCTGGAAAGCAAACTACTTGTGAAATCAGGCTGGCCTCATATCTCTCCAATAGAAGATAAAATCATTGACTCATTCCTGTTTCAACAGAAATTGAGATTAAATCTGTAGACATTCGTCTTAAACAAGAATTTCTGGGAACAGTGCAGTTCATCCATTGATGAGCTTCGAGTTGAAGGGTTTTCCATTTCTCATAAGATTTTACCATCCGATCCTCTGTTGAGGCAAGTCTTTGGAAATAATATTAGTGGCTTCTCGTGGCTCTTCAGTTAGGTTGCATTATTTTTTAGATCATCAATCCCCTCAGTACCTTCCTTCATCATATGACCAATAAGCTTTCAGCAAGCCAAGCCTTTTGACGAATTCGACATGCCATTCTCATTGAGCCACCTCTCATACTTTTCTCTTTTTTGTACCGAGGTGCTAATCTTAACTTAGAAATATGTGAGTTTAAAGTACTCATTTCTAAATGGCAGTATTGGGCAAATTAATATGTGGGTTAATTGGAATGGTTCATGTCCCAACCAAACCTAGTTTGGTGATGGTTGTGTACGATAAGTATGAGTGTCCTCAACTGTAATAGAGAACACTCATTAATAAATGAGACACCACCATTTTGATCAGCAGATCATCTTACAGTAATACTTCGGCGAATTCCTTTTATTTTCTTGTCAGCTTCATTCATAACCAGGTTTCTTTTACATGAAGTTACCAGAATTCATCGACTGTTCGATGCTGTAGTATTAATGAAAAGTGTTTTTATAGAGTGGATAAGTACTTTGTAGTCCTGTTACATAGATCCTTATTGCAAAATTACCTATATTATTATTATTATTATTATTATTATTATTATTATAAATATATGGTTATGAAACTCTTTCTTTCATTTCCCCTCCATAGTTTAGGTTTCAGAGAGAAAAGGTTAGAAGGAATGGGGTTTCTCCCACCTCCCCTTATGCGTATTTTGTTCTGAGTTCAGCGTTCCAAGGAACACCAAAAACAAGGGGGCAGCGACTGAACTTCCACATTTTCTTTGTGTTATTTTTACTTGTTGCAGTGAGTAGAAACTCCAAGACAGCAGGTTACGACTGTATTTTCGACAGAGTGTCACCTATACACTTTCAGTGCCGCTTGTGCGGAAAAATTGTCAGCAACAAATGGCATCACGCCAACAGCCATTCGCCGAAGGTTGTCGAGTGTCCATACTGTCCCCACGTCTACACGCGGAAAGACAACCTAAAGTATCACATCAGAAGCAAACACTCGGGACTACTCAATAATAGCAAACCATTGAGAAAACTAGAAAACCCCTTATCCCTCAATTGGGCTCCAAACTACGAAAATCGTTAGGATTTGGAAGATGTTAACCTTTTAAAGGTTAGAATGGCTTGGATTTGTATATAGCTTCCTATAAGTCCCTTGCTTGATTAACATTTTTTGCATGTTTGTGTGATGTGCATGCTTTTTAGTGTGTTGGTTTTCTAGTCTCCGCATATCTTGCAGGGAAAGGAAGAAGTCTGCTAGTATCAGCTGCCTTCAATGAGAGGAATTTCATCTTGTACCTTCAGAGTAGTTGACATCGATTCGGGGTTATAATATCTTGCTCCCAGTTGGTAGCAGCAGATGAGTAAATTGCTTTTTCTTGTTTAGGGCGCATGCATGCGTTCAGTAGTGGACGTGTGTAGACTAGGCATGAAATCAACTTCATGCTAGGTATATTATTATGTAGGTATATGCAATTTTATGCTAATAGGTATATCTATATAATATATACATCACATTTCATGGCCCAGAGGTGAGCTATGAAAGATAGCAAACAGGCTGCATCATTGTCTCCTACAGTATTTTACTGTATCCACACTTAGTTTATGTTCTTGGTAGTCTCAAGTTATGCGTTTACTTATAGGCTGCAAGGGCAAATATAATTCATCAGTAATTCCTCAGCTCACCGAAGCTGATTCAGGTTTCAACATGTCAATTCTCATGAAGGTGTCTGTAAGTAATCACTTGAAGACAACATTTAGATCCAAATCCTTTTCCTCTGCTTTGGAATAGTCGCTGTTCGTCTGAAATAAACGGAAGGGTTGAGGTATTAGAGCATTCATATATGACCATCACAGTGGACAAATGGATTCATAAAAGAAGATCGCAGGAGAGCACCTGTTAAGTATGTGGAAGATGAATTTTGATTTATTATTTTCAGTAATGAACCTTTGGAATCGAGCATTACAAACAATTGTTTGACCCCCCCCTTAAATTTTGATGGTTCCCGTTTCAAGGTACGTGGAATCCAAAAATGGAATTTTAAAAACTTCTGTCTGTACGCTCTACTTCATTTTTGGTTTATTATTCTGTGAATAATACTCGTATATTAGCTCTGCAAAAAAAAATTATAACATTCCCTCCACATTTTTTCTTCTTCTTTCTCAATTTTCGTCCGCCGTATCATGCATAACTACTTCATTTTCGGTCCAAAAAATTCGTTCTTTCGCCCACAGGCTCTATTTGGGCCCTAGTTATGTCCCGAAACTTTGCAGCCCGATCGGAATGGGATGTTGGGGGTAAAAATAGGGTTTTTTGTTGTTTTAGTAACATGAGCTTTTGAGGTACCTATCTTTCTTCGTGTTTTTTAGGGTGAGAAGACCGAATATGAAGTCGATTTTGACCAAAGAGCGAAGAATTGAGGGTGTAACGAAGGTTCAGCTCCCAAAATTCATTTTTTATGAGCTAAAAACCCGGGAAATTGTCTAAAATCACCATCAATTTGTATAACACTAGAAAAAGTGTCAACTGATGAATCAATACAATTAAAATGTTACCATCAATGATCAAAGATAATTTGAAGAAAACAAATAAGGAGCTTAATTTGTGTTTTTTGGGGGCCAAAATTGGTGGAAACCATCAGAAATAGCTATTACAATTACTGCACATGAAAGAAACAATTGAACAGCCAAAATTTTTGTAGGTATGTCCAATAGAATAATAAACCCATGTGACAAGGACTTTGCAGCGTTTTCCTTAGTGACCATGAACCAAAATTGATGAATTTGTAAGTCCCATGTGGGGTCTAGTTAGTCCGCGTAGCTCGGCGTTACTGTAAAATAGGGGTTGAATTGTCCAGGATGCCGTTATCTCGAATTATTTTACGTTTTTAATTGATCTCGAACTTGGGAATTTTTGAGACCACCCTCAGCATTGTACGTCCAGCAAGGCTCTTTCACAGTAAGGCTCTGAAGTTTGCGCCGAAAAGCTTCGTCAACATGATTGTGAATGAAACGGTATGCATTAAGCCCATATATTATCATTGCTGGGGAACACCTGATTATAATATCGCATGGCTGTATGACATCGAGTTGGTTATTTCGGATGTGGTTGGTAGGTATTTTTTCAACTTGAAGATACGTATGCGTCATGAATAACAACAAATAATTGATGATAGAATTCTTGAATCCACCGCATATTTATGAAACTGTAATTGCCTGGCCGGCTCCAGTACTCGATTTAGGGATTACCTGGCGGAGCACGAGGGTAGTTATTGATTACAGAAGGCAGTGATCTACGCAGAAGGGGCAGCGCTTTACAGGGTTTTTATTGATCAGTGGTTTGATCGACCAGTGAGATGGCTGTAAGGAATTCTCAAGTCTGTTGGATAAATTTTCACAAAAAATGAGCAGCTATATATTTAGTTGCATTAAACAGAATTTTCATCAGTGATAGAGGTCTCGCACGCTTACTTTACTTGGTTTCTCTCTGAGAAAATCTTGAGGTGCCACCAACTGAGGTTTGGCTGTGTAAAGTGCAGAAGATGAGCTGCAAAAGATTAAGTTCGTGGATTCCGCTGGTTATCAGTTTAGTATTAGGTAGTACAGGCTCATTCAATCTAGTCTTCGCTTTTAATTTTGTGTAGTAAAATGGTATAGCCGACAAGGCTAGTAGAAGCTTATTGGTTGTGGATGGGCGTAACTTCATCATTGGAATTGCCACATGGCCGTCACGAGATGGTCGACTGATGGATCATGTGGATAATACAGGAGAATTTGATAGTAGAATATGAATAGAGTGTTCAATACAAATATCAGTGCCGAATGAAAAAAAAATTGTCGTTTCATTCACAGTGATGTCTTACTTCGTGTTAAATACCCAGGTACATGATAACGAATTTCTTTGTTGGTCATTCTTTCTGTTTATGAACAGTTGGGCTGACAGTAAAATTGTTTTGTATTCAACGTAAATTTTCATCAACACGAATCCTGCTAGTGAAAATTCAAGGTTTAACAATTATGTTGTCATACTGCACTTTCCTCAGATGGGAAGTGCCTCGTTGCATTTTACACGCAATTTGTTAGCTGCAAGCACAATAGCAGGTTGCTCATTTTGAAACAGAGAGGTTTTGATGTGGGATATCCAGCATGGTCGCCCTGGGATTCATGTGCAGTTCTCCTATTACTCAACCTTCATTTCCAACGTGGTCTTACCTGTTTACAGAGGTCCCAGCGTTCAACATCAGGTGGAATAAACCGGTTCCCGTGAGATCACCGAAGTTAAGATACCTCGAGCTTGATTAGTACTTGGATGGGTGACCACCGTGACACGTCCAAGAAAGACCCATGTAGCTGTTGGGCTAACTAACCCCTTTCCACTCAAGGGGGTGAGGCAGTGAGTAGCCGAGTGAAGAGCGAAATGATCGAATCGAATTCTGATCCTCTCATTTGAGAACAGCTGATCACATCCACGACACTGGCAGGGCAGCCTGAAGAAAAGCCCCAGCCTGGAATTGCTGTTTACACTGAGGTTCCGGACATTTATAAATTTGTAATTGAGCTGGAGGCAGCCCATAGCGTGGCAGCACTTACGGATTGTCTCTGAACTCGCTGCATGGCTCAAAGCTGATTTCTATCTTGTCTACTTTCTGCCCAGAGCTTGGCTTTTCTTCACCAGCCTACTGACCATTGTTTGCGCATAGAAATGCTCATGGTTCTGAAAGTTTTGGAGTTCTGTTCAGGCATTCTGTTCAAATACACATCCACTTCCACTTAGTTTCGCCTCATGATCTCATTTCGTCAGCTCCACCAGACAAAATAATATATTGGTTCATTTTGAATTTCATCACTATTTCGTTGCTTGGTTTCTTGCAATAGTAATATCAAGTTCAAAGGAAGGAGTTTGATATTATAACACACTTGGAACAAGCTGGCCACACCTTCGTTTGGTTTTTCACGGGGGCTTTTTGAGTTCAAATTTCATTGCTGCTAGATTTTGTTTTGAGCATTGGATTGGTCACCTGTTATACCTTACTCGTTTTTACTCCTCTTCTTACACCACAACAGATTTATCATTTTAGATTATAATAGTCCATTTTACTTGATTCTAGCAGTTTGGTAGCAGAAGCCTTGTGGTCCTTCCATATGAGGCGAGGATAGCGTTTCAGACCTTTCTGATAAAGTTAGGTTCCACTTAGTTTCGCCTCATGATCTCATTTCGTCAGCTCCACCAGACAAAATATATTGGTTAATTTTGAATTTTATCACTATTTCGTAGCTTGGTTTCTTGCAGTAGTAATATCAAGTTCAAAGGAAGGAGTTTGACATTATAACACACCTGGAACAAGCTGGCCACACCTTCGTTTGATTTTTCAGGGGGAGGGGGCTTTTTGAGTTCAAATTTCATTGGTGCTAGATTTTGTTTTGAGCATTGGATTGGTCACCTGTTATACCTTACTCGTTTTTACTCCTCTTCTTACACCACAACAGATTTATCATTTTAGATTATAATAGTCCAATTTACTTGAGTCTAGCAGTTTGGTAGCAGAAGCCTTGTGGTCCTTTCATGAGGCGAGGATAGCGTTTCAGAACCCTCCGTATCCGAATCTTGGCTGCGCTCTCAGCCTCAGTTCATTTGAAAGATTTTGATTGGACTTTCAGAGGTAATTGGATTTGACCGATTGAAAATGGGAATTTCACTCCCATGAAGCGGATTCTTAGTGGTCATTGTCCCCTTTGATGTCGTTGTAGTCACAATTTAGATATAAAGAACCTACACCTACATTCTTACACATTTGTCTACCCCTCCCCCCCTCCTTACGGTCTGCTGTGCTGTTACTTTTGTGTAGCGTACCTGTCCTCACGAAATTACTTCTCCTTCATACTGGTGCTGTTGATTCACAGATGCTTTCAATGCTTTCTCGACCAGGAAAAAAAATTAGCACTTCATCCAGGAAAATGTGAAAAGGCTATTGTTCATAATTATGAGATTGATCGCCTAGTATCAACAAAATGAACATATAAAAATATATCTGTCACCTACTCATTTGGAAAAATATTCAAGTATGGCAACTGGTACCCAATAGACACCTATTCGAGTGGTCAACTGGTAGGTTGGCTAAGCAGAATGGCGCTCATTGGCCTATTTTCTGACTTTGCGCTCAACACTGGTCTGCACCCAGTGAGGAGTACCCATGACTTCTGTTCTCTGTTCATATTTTTAAGTGAAATTAGGTTCCATTCTCTGAGTTTCAAAGTTTCGGCAACGAGTGACGTCACACTGAGCAAGGGGGTGCAATGACGTCACTGGTTGCCGAAACTTTGAAATCTCATAGAAAAATAACTGATCATCATAGAAGAGTGCGGTTGGTCTCAAGATTCTTGGAATGGAATCTACTTTCATTTGAAAACGGGAAAGTAATATAAACAGACGTCATGGGTACTCCTCATTGAATATTAATTTTTGATGAACCACTTCTTCCAGTACCTATTGCTTGTTACGACGGTAGATTGCTCTCTGATATTTCCCTTGAATTCTTCTAGTTACCTACTATTGATTTCAGTTTCTACTGTTATAGAGCTCCAGAAATGTATACCTTCATTACCTATTGATTTTACTTATCCTGTTTGTTATAATTATGAATTCTGTATTATTCTAATTCATTTTGTTCACTGTTTTCATTCCAAACATGGGATATCTGCAGTGAGGTAACAGAATAAAAACTCAAGTAGTTCTTATTGAAACAAACCAAATAGTTGACCACGTACCGTCGATTGTACCTAATTATGTAGAATGGACTGTTTCCACATTCCATGCATTTCGATAACGTGAGTTAGCCAATAGTTGTCAGCAGTCCTTTGGATCTCATTGTGTGTTATTATGGAGAGGGGGGAGAAGTCTTCCTCAGTTATCATGGAGAAAATGGTTTGGAGTATGTAATTCTTTTCGGGTTTCTGCCTTTTGTAATGCCCTGTACGGAATTATATCTGGCAAGTTAGATTACCAATATTGCTCCCTACGATGTGTCTCTTTACTTTGAGGCCTTTTCCAGATATTTACCAACCCCTCTCTCATCTCCTTTCAACTGTTCAAACTGTTGCAAATCTTTAACCTTTCAGACAACCATCCCTGGTTCATAGAAGATAACCTGTCAGGAAACTGTTTGGAACTACCCTCAACTTTTCTCCTGTACAAATAGGTTTCCTTTAAACTCTTCCTACAAGTACTACTCAGGGCCATTAGAATCGGCGCCTAGGCAAGAATATGCTGTTGCCACACTTTCTTGTTGTTCTGCGCTTGTACTTATAATTAACGCAAAATCAATTTCCCCATTTGATGGCAGTAGTGCGTATTGGGGGATTTATAATTAACTATCTACCTATGCACCTGTAGGGACATCCTAAATGAATTTCCTCATTTGGTGGCAGTAGTGTGCGCTTAACGCCACTTGTTTTGTCCTCCACCTAAATGGGAAATTATTTTGGTTTGGTTATATACTGTTTAGTTTGTTGAAAATGTTCCAGAGAAACAATTTTTTTTTTGGCACAGATTGCAACGAAAAATAGATTCAGGTATAAAGATTTTTACAAGAAAGACTTACAGTTAATATTTCGGCGTGTCTTTCTCAAAAGAAGAGTAGAATGAAAAGAAAAGAAAAAAAATTATATAGAGAGAGAGAATGAATAAATATATATATATATATATATATATATATATATATATATATATATATATATATATATATATACTTGTTGAAAGACGGAAGTTGAGTTAAATCAGGGAAACCCTCTGCCTTTATTTTTCCATGGGGTTTTTCTTATCAAGATTTCTGAAAAGGAGAGGAGAGGGGGAAGAATGGAGACAGGTGGGAGAACTGGTGCAGCCATTTTTGCATTTGCCTAGCAGCTATGCTCATTTACCAAAACCTTGTCACTTTACCAATGTCTTTCAAATGCATGGGCACGAGCAATTTTTCTCGTTGTGGAGATTCAGTACCAAAAGTGCTCGTTGGATAGACAATGGCCGTTCAGTATCTGTGTGTGAGTTTTACATACCTCAACACTTCAAGCTAGAGGGTTTAGGGAAGCCCACTTTTCCGTAAGCCTATTAGTAATTTATGCCACGACTTATTCATAGCTGAATTAGGTACTTCTATAAATTACTGAATATTTGTTTCTTTATCATTTCTGACGATTTCGTCAGAAGTTACAAAGAAACAAATGATATAGTACCTAATTAATAAAAGTAACTCAGCTATGAATATCCAACTCCCCTTAGGTGAATTGTGGTTTGCATTGCTGATGCTATGCTTCTACCATTGTTTGAGATCCTTATGAAATGCTGTTGACAGTTATTGATGAACTCAGGAACCTCCTTACCTTTGTATATATGTTGAATCAAATCGTTAGGTATTCAATATCCCTTGAGAAGATTGCTCCTGGTAATTTCCTTATCTATGCTGGTAATTTCCTGGATTGTTATGCAAATGTACTAATGTATAATTTTTCCCTTCTGTTTGACCAGGCACGCGATCGGTTCACATGAAAATGGCCTTTGACCGGCTGCCTGGCTGCACGAATCTCCACAGGTGCCGACTCTGTGGGAAAGTTGTTACCCACATAAGGAACCACTACCATGTACATTTCCCTGGCAGGTTCGTCTGCCCCATCTGTCAAGCCACATACACAAGAAGTGATAATCTCAGAACGCATTGTCGTTATAAACATTCGCTGTCTGAAGCTCTCGCGAAGATTTCCACGGATCAACCGCCAATCAAGTTGGATCCAGACGAATCGTCATGATCGCGGATGTTGTGGTGGTGTGTTGTGTTTTAATGTTCACCGTATTTTTTGGTATCGTATACCTACCCTTCAGTTCTCATGTCATATTACCGACTGCTGAATTCGCTTCTATTTGCCTGTCATGTCCTGTTATTAATAATAATGGTTGTTAATAACCATTTTTCGTACGCTCGATGGAGATTTTCTTATGATTTCGATATACTTGAAGCTTAGCTTCTACCCGCAATGTCATAAATTCATCAAGCTCCCCTCTAAATCTTGGATTCAAATTTTCCAATAAATTATTTACCTACAATTTTGGGTTATGTAAAACAAACGATTTAGTCCCAGTTGAATTGGAACGTTTAGTAAGCTAATTTTAGCTTATAACCATTCAAATGATTTAGTACTTGCTGACGTTCTACTTTTAAAACTACCACTACTCTTAGTTTACCTCCAGCTGCCCATCTTATGGTTCGTAAAATTTTATGACCCAGGCGCCCATTTTAATGGAATATTATTACTTCCTAGTATCTTCACAATTAGTAGTTTGAAGCTTCTCATTCCGTCTTTTATGTAATACCCTTTTCCTCGAGCGAGCGATGTAAAATATTAGTTTATGTGCCTAATTTGCAGGTATTTGTCCTTCAAAAGGGCGCGGGATATTTCGGCTGAGTTATCTACCAATGTGATTTTACTTTTCCAAATGATTTTACTAAGTAAAACTTAGATACTGTATCAACTACCTACCCCCTTCAGTTGTGCCAAGCACCATACTCACTTGGAGTAATTATGTTTTAGGTATTTAGTCAAATGAATTATGTAGTTCGATGAATTTTAGTGCGGTAGGATGTGTGAATGAGTGATTTAGTGAAGGGGACTCAAATTTCCCAGACTAACATCAAAATGCTCTTTGACGGTAAAGGAAAGGAAGGGAAATTTTTTGTTATGCTGATGTAAATGAAAATTTACCCTACTCAGGTGTACTAATGAAAAGCTTAAATTCCCAAGTTTGCTGCAAATCGTTGTTTTCATTGCCATTAACTGCACATCTGATAGATGATAAGAATTTGAAAATATCCCCAAGTTCAGTCGTTATCCAAAAATGCTATCCAATGCTTCCAATCCCTTGAGAGTCAATCATTTGAGGAAATGTGTTACAAGTTATGGCATTATATCGTAGTTTGTTGTATATAGTTTTGTACTAGGTATATTGTAACCAAATTCAAAGGAACCTAGATGTTGTTAAAGGTCCTATGATCTTCTTTGGTGCTTTTTTTGGCTTGTGATGATGTTTAAAACTCATTATTGGTCGATGAATTCAATTTCTCATCATTCCCGCTGTAAAACGTGCGAATAGAATATAAATGAATGAATGTCGACTTAGTGTGTGGTTCAAATGTGGTAACCAGGTCTAACCTGCAGTCTCACACCCTGCAGTGATATCTAGTCTGAAGTTGTGATGTTTTGTCGTATTTTGTTGAGACCAAGTCCCCTGTACCAGTGTAAATTCAGATACATGAAGGCATCGTGTAGTTAGTTGTTCATGGTAATCGAAGATCGAGTGTTCCTAGCACCGATTAAAAACTTTTTACCTGCTGTTTAGTACAAAAATCATTTATGGAAACAGAAGCGAAAACAGCGGTGAATTGTGTTGCCGACCCATATGACATTGACGAACTGAAGGGTAACTGCTGTAGCCTTTGGCTCATTTTAGTGGTCACCTTAGAAAGTATTTAGTTAGTATTTAGGTGCTACCATCTGCAACCACTTTTCCCTCAGTCTTTCCAGTCTAGTTTCACATTCTCGTTGCCTAAAAAAATCGTTTCCAGCCATGGAAAAATACTGCGTTCTTCGAAAATATCCTAAAACAAAATCGATATCTGCAACAGAATTCATTCTGTTGTTGTCCTACAGTGACACATAACGTCGAGTCATTTCTTTGGGAATGGTTCTTATTTGGAAGACAGGCGGAATGGGCAATTATCATGAACTTTGTTTGCAGGTAGTTTATGATGTGTCGATGATAGAGCTTAATCGGTAAAATATTCCTCCTTTGTAGTTTGAGTTGAGAGACGTTCATAGTTGGAGATTTCAAAAAGAGGCGGGTAAATGAAGCCCTGCTGTTGCCTGTGGCATTGTGTGGACAGGGGTTATGATAGGCTGGCCAGTGGCAGCAGATTGGAGGTGGCCTGTTGAGGAGTTATAGCCGTGTGACCTAAGCAAGCGGCTTCTTGGAATCACCATTTTCTTTTAGATGTTTTTCTTCCTCTATAAAGCAGATTTTCCCTCCAAATTTTCTAATGCATAGAGGAAGCTGATTATAAAATCAGTACCCACCAAAAGTGTTCTCTCTGGATACGTGATAGTTGCCCATAAGTCCTGTCAAACTCCACACGAATTTTTAAAACTGGAAGGGACTCATCTGATCTTGACTGTTATCATAGTTAAGAGCCTTGATGTGGTTAACAGCTACTCACTTTGGGGTTGCTTAGCACTCAAGTATGGAAAAGGACCCCGCTGACCTACTGCAACGATATGATAACTGAATAGCAAATAATTTCGACCCACACACTCAACTGCAAGAATCAAACATGGCCTTAACAACCATTGGGATGAATTAGCCAAATTTTTAAATCATGCTTTGGAGGGTTTGGCAGCTGAGCCGAAAATGTGAGAGACAGGGAGAGACCAGCTCTGTTCGCGGACATTGTTGTCAAGAGGTGAGAGAAAGAGAAAGTGAAGCTTAGGGGCGCATGCATGAAGAGTTCCTGGGAAGAGTTCTTCCCGCAGGCTTTCTCTGGGTATGCAGGAGAAGTCCCTCTACCGTTGTGGGGCTATGCACAGAGTGCCACACCTTCCGCTGGATATGGATGAGGAGTCCGACACCAGGAATAGGCAGTAAACAGAAAAACGCTGCAAATTAGAGTACACGGGTTTATTGTTCTGAAATAGGGCAAGTACGTTAACAAAAACTGACTATAGTTGCTCTGGTTATCGCGGTTGGTATTTGAGGGAGACTATATTTATGTAGCGTGCAAGCGTAATGAGCTTCTTGTCAAGTTTGTCTATTAGGTGCTGTAGCCAAGCGTTTTTTTCAATAGTCCTTTGGTGCATTCACCGTGTTAATTTTTATGTACACGTCGGTTTGATATTTCACCAGAGAGTCAAAAAACACGATAAGAACGATCGCACGACATTTTGACCTTTAGATCACCAGGGACTCCGTGCATAAACACAAAGGTACACAATTAGTAAGAGCGGGACTCCTGGACTACACTCCCTTCCCCTAGCAGGACTCTTCGTGCATAATTCAAATCACTGTCACCTCGGATGGGACTCCCCATGTAGTCAACCGGAAGCTTAGCTACACAAGTGTGACAAAGCTGCAAAGGATCCTTCACACTGCCAATAAATTAGTTCTTGTGATGGGACTTCTAATGCTCCTAATAAAATGCATTCATGAAGATATTGACAGATCTGCTCTTCTAATTTTTGAGCAAGTCCCCCCAGAATTGAGTTGGATGCAAGTGAGGTTACAATATGGTCGACTATACGGGAAAAGTCAGTGGAAGCTGTGTCAACTGAATTTGAGAATGGTGCCACTGTACCGGCCGTCAGAAATTAGATTTGTCTGTAATCATGAAGCCCATCCCACTGCACCCATCTTTTGGCTCTTTCATTGTAATCTTCCAGGAATCGTAGAAAAATCGAAGGAACCACATTATTTCCCCTTCAAAAACTGGACTTGAGATCATTTTTGAAAGTTGGTTATCATGTGTACTTTGATTCACCCAAGCACACATGACCGGAACAGTAAGTTGAGTTACTGGTGACGCAACAAGCCAGTCTCTGCTTATAATTTTAAGGTAGTTGACAGATAGTGGCACCATCAAGTGTGCGGTGAGTGAACCAAGTACTGCTTTAGGTGACCACTAGAATGAGTCCAATACTATCACCAAATTATAATCTTAAATGATTATGATAACTTGTACGTACTATATAACATAAAATTATTAAGAGCTGTACCACCACTTGTTACGATAAGTGATTCGTGTAGGTAGATAAATGAAAATTTCGTCTTCCAAATGGTACTGAGAAGTTGAACGCAGTTCTGCTAACAATATTGTGATTGTTTATTTTATAAAAATGTCTTCTGAATTTTGCCCAAAGCGGAGGTTTAATTTCGAATGACTTTCTCGTAATCAAAGGTTCAACTGCAGTTGATAATTTTTGTTCAGTTATTTATTTATTTATTACCGGATATTTTCATCGCCCAGTCAGAAATATATATTTCTTTACTTTAGAGCTAGTCTGATTAAGTGATTGGGTGTGCAAATTAGGTTTGAGCGGCTGTTTTTTGGTTTCAAACCTCGAAACTTCGTCGCATTATAATTAATAAAATGTAGTTTCAAATTGAGTTTTGTCGATCGTCGGACTTTGAACTGAGTTTCTCAACTGTACACAATACTTGTTTAATGTAAATGTTGTGGCATAAATTCTATGATGATGGATGGGAGGATTTTTCTCTTTTCCTACTGCTAAGCACAATCATTTATACACTTTTCTTTTGTTTCATGCACGCAGGTTTTATGTTATTGCACAATTTTTCCGCCATATTTTATCACTTGTCTTGATCCGCTGTTGGTTCTGTGTTACTCGCACTTGAAAGCATAATTAGGATTTTAGTTCGTCCCACTTTTGTAGTACCTATTTAATATTTTGATAATTTTCCGTCTGGCATCTTAGATTCTGCTGTCTCAATTCGTATGATCGAATGACGTCCGTTCTTCTAATACACCCAATAAATGCCTGTATAGTACCTACACTGGACGTTCTTCGGTCGTTAGGTATGCATCCGAATTTTCCAATTTCCTATGCCTCATTATTCATGGAAATCAAGAAGTCTGTCTGTCGTATTATCTTATAATATTGCTTTTTTTTTTTTTTTTTTTTCGTTGAAGCTTACCCATTTTCCAATCCATATGATCTATAGTCAATCTAGGTACTTAGTAGCTAATAATAATGTAATGGTTATATTTTCTTTAATCCCCTCCAATATAATATTAGTCGAATTGCAAAATGTACTTTATTTTATCATTACAAAATAAAATATGTTGAATTAATATTGTAAACAGAGAGGACTAACCAAAGATTATTGGGGGTAGTAATAATATTGTTAAAAAAAAAATTTTACAAAATATTGTCGTAGTTCCGAATTATATTCGTCGTTTGATTGTGTTGGGGAAATCGTAGTTTTTGTAAAGATACCTAACTTGAGTGACTCAGAGGCGCTCGTCCAATTCGAAACATCAAAGTTTTTGTCTGCATAGGAGAACTAAACGCCAAAAGTCGTACAAACTATAATGTATTCTTCTTGTTAGGATATGAGTGCAATTATAACGGGTTTCGATGTATCGATTTATTGAAAGTGCAATTCTAATGTTAATTTTAATGAGAATAATTTAAAAAATTGTTAAAATGGAAATATTATTTGAAGATGGGTATTAAATGCCAATTCATTGTTTATTTGCTTTCATTGATGAAAATATTTTCATAATTTAATATTACTATTGATGTTTATTTTGAATGGTTAATATGTATATAACTGTTATACAAATTGTAGAGTTTAAAAAAATATATATCCATATTTCTTTATTGTAAACACAGTACATATTAAAATATGTATATATCGTTTTATCGCAAATTGTTAAATTAAAGAATTATTTTCTTGGTACGTATGTATCGTTTGTTAGTTGCCTATAATTTACCTCCCTCAGTGTTCCTCTGGCTGGGAGGCTGAGGTCGGATGGCACGACGGGACCCAGAACCTGGATTTACTCGAGTAGGTGCGATCTTCTATCGGAGGGAATGCCCAGTCAGTATTTGGAGCAAAGAGGATTTTGGTTTATTATTTTCAATAATGAACCTTTGGAATCTAGGATGAGAAAAAAAATTTTTTAACCCCTCAAAATTTGATGGTTTACATATCAAGGTAGGTCCTACGTGGAATCCGAAAATTCAATAAAAAACGCTGCAAATTATACAACGGTTTATTATTTGCCTTTATAAATGCCCCTTCTGTGTAGATCACTGTTTTCTGTGGTCAATACCCTCGAGCTCCCTCCAGCAAACCCTAAATCGAGTACTGGAGCCGGCCCGAGAATTAAAATGTCATACAAATGCGCGGAATTCAATAATTAAATCATTAATTATTTGTAGTTATTCATGAAGCATAAGGTAAATAATAAACCATTGTGTAATAATTACCTGTATAGATGCCCCTTCTGTGTAGATAGTATAATAAACCGTTGTGTAATAAAAGTTAGCTCACTCAGCTGATAAGGTTGGATGGAGCAAGTCATGTCATTCGTCTCAGGGAGGCTCCCTATCGAATTTCAGCTTTCTAGGGTAAATGTTTAATCCTTCCCGTGTAGCATCTCTCCTTATTATATCCAGATAATATTTTTGTATACTCGATTCCAAAGGTTTATTATTGAAAATTATGATTTAGATCAAAATAACGTTTCATGTCCAGAATATCACTATCCCACGCACATAATATATGGTCGAGTTGCTGCAGGAGCTGGTCAGTAAGGTAGTGAAATCGTTGCCAGGAGAAATGGTAAAGTATGGACAGTGCATGCAGATAAATCGGTACGTACATGGGTACCGCCAGTAAAAATACTCTTGTTGTGTAGGTAAAGCGTCATCTAATCACTCAGCTGATGAGGTATGAGCCCGTCTGTTTGAGAATTTTCATTCACAATTCATCGTTACCAGTAGAAGCAGTCAATAATACTTGCTGAGCCATACACCTAGAGGGATCAGGTCGGAGCCCATCGTCGTGAGGAGGCTTCCTATCGAATTTCAGCTTTCTAGGGTGAATAGGAGAGAAGTTGGCTCACTCAGTAGATTAGGTTGGAGCATGTCATCTCATTCGGCTCGTAATGTCTCAGGGAGGCTCCCTATCGAATTTCAGCTTTCTAGGGTAAATATGAGAGAAGTTAGCTCACTCAGCTGATGAGGTTGGAGCCGGTCATGTCAATCGTCTCACACTGTCTCAAGGAGGCTCCCTATCGAATTTCAGCTTTCTAGGGTGAATAGGAGAGAAGTTGGCTCACTCAGTTAATCAGGTTGGAGCATGTCATCTCAATCGTCTCGTAATGTCTCAGGGAGGCTCCCTATCGAATTTCAGCTTTCTAGGGTTAATAGGAGAGAAGTTAGCTCAATCAGCTGATGAGGTTGGAGCCAATCATGTCATTCGTCTCCTACTGTCTCAAGGAGGCTCCCTATCGAATTTCAGCTTTCTAGGGTGAATAGGAGAGAAGTTAGCTCACTCATTTGATCAGGTTGGAGCAATTCGTCTCGTAATGTCTCAGGGAGGCTCCCTATCGAATTTCAGCTTTCTAGGGTAAATAGGAGAGAAGTTAGCTCAATCAGCTGATGAGGTTGGAGCCAGTCATGTCATTCGTCTCCTACTGTCTCAAGGAGGCTCCCTATCGAATTTCAGCTTTCTAGGGTGAATAGGAGAGAAGTTAGCTCACTCATTTGATCAGGTTGGAGCAAGTCATCTCATTCGTCTCGTAATGTCTCAGGGAGGCTCCCTATCGAATTTCAGCTTTCTGTGGTAAATATGAGAGAAGTTAGCTCACTCAGCTGATGAGGTTGGAGGCTGTCATGTCATTCGTCTCGCGCCGTCTCAAGGAGGCTCCCTATCGAATTTCAGCTTTCTAGGGTTGTTACGATGGCGGTGACTTCGGGGTGGAGCAGAGATGGTTTCGGTCGAGGCTTTCACCCCATTGCGGCATGAAGCCCCCAAAACCACCCCGGCTAAACCCTTCTCTCCCTGCCGTACTCCTAATCCTTCCCGGAATCGTGGGAAACAAATGCAAACTTCTAACTAACACTTTTGAGAATTGAAATACTAGGAAAAATGAAATTACCTATCTTTACGTGATTATTCTAAAGGGGGCGTTCCACCAACTGTTTCCCTCCCATGAAAGAGAGAGGAAACAGTAAACAAAATATTAGTTTTTAGTTTATACAAAAATCGAGGTAGAGCTACTCTTCATACACCATCCCCACAACCCAAGAAGCTAGTGACTTCCATACCATCGTCGGTCTCGCAGCTCTGTCAAACTCATCTTGTCCCAAATACTATTAGTGTACCTACTTTGAATTTTTGCAATTAAAAGACCTATCGGGTGATTATTGGATTAATTGCGATGGGTCCTCCACTTCTGGAACGAACCCACTCTGAAAATCGGACCTAGCCTAACTTGTAAAAGTGATAGTGTAGTGTCAGAAAAATCACTGCAAGAGTGCTAGATCACCTCCAGAAGAAAACAACCATCAATAATCATGGACTTACCTTGTTTCCTAGAACTCCACTATAAGACCTGAGCTCAATTTAGCAAAACTCCACAAATGTTGGAGTATTATTGTTCAGGCTCTCGAATCTCCCTGACCCAACTTGCTTGTCTTTTGCGAAAGGAAACTTCCTAACATCGCGAAGGGGGAAAGTTGGAACTTTAGGGCAATAATTCCCAAAAGATCCGTCTTATCCCAAGGCACTATCATTGGCCACGGTGGATTCGTGAGGAAATAAACCTCGATCCCAAAGGAATGGATCCAGGCTTACTAGCTCCCGAAAACTCCGAGGTCCACCCAAAAAGACAAGGAAGTTTACGAAAAGCCGGCCTTTCAACCTATTCGAACGAAAGGAGAAATTTTTTTTCTGGATTTGAAAAGTTACTTGAGCTCAGGATCCTATGAGAGGAGCGGCCAAGCCGACAATGAGCAGCCTATAACCACATGGTAGGAGGTGACCACATTTAAAGTTACTTCAAGGAAAACATAAAAATAAAGCCTAACTTCTCCCGAGGGGATAGACGATAAATAGGTGTGATTAAGAAATTAGGTTGTAAGCCAAGAGAGAAACTAACGAAGTCTAGATGGGGATTTTGAACGTTGGGAAAAGTGTGTACTACTTACGAAATGGGACAAGATGCTACCAAAACTGATTCACAAGGAAAGGACATGGGTTTTGTGATAAATAGGAGCAAAATCCACATTCAAGCCCTCATGATTTATTAAACTAAGAAGAATGAAAAGTGAAATCGGAAAACATGAATAGGAAGTGAGTACAAAGATAATAAGTTCTTAGATTCTAAAAATTCTTAATAAACTAGAAATGTACTAAAACCTGAAGGGGTATACAAATAAAATAAAAGGCCTAACCTCTACCCACTAATAAATCTATAGCATGATCTAATTAGAACCTAAATTAATAATTTGGTCGATACTTTTACAAATGTTTCTTTGATGAACAATCTTTTCCGTAAAGTAACGTAGAAAGGAAAATTCTCCCCTAAATCCTAGAAAATACTCTCACGGAAACCCCCAAGATAAGAGTTTTGAGATGGAACCACCATCACAAGATTTGAATCAATTTTTAGTGTTTTACATTTATTTCTAAGGCATGGAGATAGAGTTAAGTTAGAAAAAAAAACCCTTTGAGGGCAAGGTTAACTTATAAGGGGAAAAAAACCTAACCCTATCCCCATATGTTCTTATAATACTTCTCACATGATCGAACCACAATGAATAATTTAACTAAAGGCCAATTGCCAACGAGACTTTCAAAATTTTTACGGGAAATTTGAAAAAGAAGTAGGTTTCTTTAAGTACCTAGATTCTGTGACTCCGTTAAGTTTTAGCATTTTCAATTAGGACTTTAACTTTGGTTGGGAAACTCTAATAATTTTGGACTAGGAGGAAAGAACCAAGATCTTACCTTAATGCAGCAGGAGGAGAGTAGCCCAGGGAATCTTCAGCAGCCAAATGTCCAGCTTCCGACTTCTCCCTTTCCCAAGTCAACTCCGGCCTCCCACTCCCCGTTTAATAAGAAAATATTATACTCTGAGGAGAGGGGCGACCGAGCGAATCCCAGGAAAAGGGGCCCCGGTAAAACTGTGGATTGATGACTGAGGCCATACTGAGAGGGATTATTTCCGAATATTGGAGAGTTTATATACTTAGTTGACAAATCGAAGGAGGGACATGACGAAATTCGCCCGTATTTCATTAAATATTCTAATTTATTACATCAACAGTTTGTTGTTTTGGGAATTTCGTCACGTCACAAGGGTAAATAGGAGAGAAGTTAGTTCAATCAGCTGATGAGGTTGGAGTCAGTCATGTCATTCGTCTCGCACTGTCTCAAGGAGGCTCCCAATCGAATTTCAGCTTTCTAGGGTGAATAGGAGAGAAGTTAGCTCACTCAGTTGATGAGGTTATTGTCCTTCATGTCATTCGTCTCGTACAGTCTCAGGGAGGCTCCCTATCGAATTTCAGCTTTCTAGGGTGAATATGAGAGAAGTTAGCTCAATCAGCTGATGAGGTTGGAGCCAGTCATGTCATATTTGTCTCGTACTGTCTCAAGGAGGCTCCCTATCGAATTTCAGCTTTCTAGGGTGAATAGGAGAGAAGTTAGCTCACTCAGTTGATCAGGTTGGAGCAAGTCATCTCATTCGTCACGTAATGTCTCAGGGAGGCTCCCTATCGAATTTCAGCTTTCTGTGGGAAATATGAGAGAAGTTAGCTCACTCAGCTGATGAGGTTGGAGCCTGTCATGTCATTCGTCTCGCGCCGTCTCAAGGAGGCTCCCTATCGAATTTCAGCTTTCTAGGGTAAATAGGAGAGAAGTTAGTTCAATCAGCTGATGAGGTTGGAGCCAGTCATGTCATTCGTCTCGTACTGTCTCAAGGAGGCTCCCTATCGAATTTCAGCTTTCTAGGGTGAATAGGAGAGAAGTTAGCTCACTCAGTTGATCAGGTTGGAGCATGTCACCTCATTCGGCTCGTAATGTCTCAGGGAGGCTCCCTATCGAATTTCAGCTTTCTGTGGTGAATATGAGAGAAGTTAGCTCACTCAGCTGATGAGGTTGGAGCCTGTCATGTCATTCGTCTCGTACTGTCTCAAGGAGGCTCCCTATCGAATTTCAGCTTTCTAGGGTGAATAGGAGAGAAGTTAGCTCACTCAGCTGATGAGGTTGGAGCCTGTCATGTCATTCGTCACGTAATGTCTCAAGGAGGCTCCCTATCGAATTTCAGCTTTCTGTGGTGAATATGAGAGAAGTTAGCTCACTCAGCTGATGAGGTTGGAGCCTGTCATGTCATTCGTCTCGCGCCGTCTCAAGGAGGCTCCCTATCGAATTTCAGCTTTCTAGGGTAAATAGGAGAGAAGTTAGTTCAATCAGCTGATGAGGTTGGAGTCAGTCATGTCATTCGTCTCGTACTGTCTCAAGGAGGCTCCCTATCGAATTTCAGCTTTCTAGGGTGAATAGGAGAGAAGTTAGCTCACTCAGTTGATCAGGTTGGAGCATGTCACCTCATTCGTCTCGCGCCGTCTCAAGGAAGCACCCTATCGAATTTCAGCTTTCTAGGGTAAATAGGAGAGAAGTTAGCTCACTCAGCTGATGAGGTTATTGTCCTTCATGCCATTCGTCTCGTACAGTCTCAGGGAGGCTCCCTATAGAATTTCAGCTTTCTAGGGTAAATAGGAGAGAAGTTAGCTCACTCAGCTGATGAGGTTATTGTCCTTCATGTCATTTGTCTCGTACAGTCTCAGGGAGGCTCCCTATCGAATTTCAGCTTTCTAGGGTGAATAGGAGAGAAATTAGCTCAATCAGCTGATGAGGTTGGAGCCGGTCATGTCATTCGTTTCGTACTGTCTCTATCGAATGTCAGCTTTCTAGGGTGAATAGGAGAGAAGTTAGCTCACTCAGCTGTTGAGGTTGGAGCTGGTCATGTCATTCGTCTCGTACTGTCTCAAGAAGGCTCTCTATCGAATTTCAGCTTTCTAGGGTGAATAGGAGAGAAGTTGGCTCACTCAGCTGATGAGGTTGGAGCCTGTCATGTCATTCGTCTCGCGCCGTCTCAAGGAAGCACCCTATCGAATTTCAGCTTTCTAGGGTAAATAGGAGAGAAGTTAGCTCAATCACCTGATGATGTTGGAGCCAGTCATGTCATTCGTCTCCTACTGTCTCAAGGCGCAAGTCATCTACTAACTCAGCTGATAAGGTTGGAGCAAGTCATCTCATTCGTCTCGTAATGTCTCAGGGAGGCTCCCTATCGAATTTCAGCTTTCTGGGGTAAATAGGGGTGGAGAGAAGGGTAAAAAAAACCTCGTGCATCCCGCCTCGTGGTCCTGGTCCTTCAAAAATTAAAATTGCGGCCCATCGCGGGCCGTCCTAAAGACATGAAACAGGTCAATTTACCCAATAATACTTCAACGTTTGTTCAAGTTCCAAAGTAGGTGGTACCTATCAACATAATCCAAAAGATCCATTATTTTTCATATGGAATAATATCACAGAACAAGCAACTCGACTTCATACAGCCATCCGTTATTATAATCAGGTGCTCCCTAGCAATGATATCCCGGCCGGATTTATACCGTTTGATTCACGATCGCGTTGACGAAGCTTATCGGTGCAAATGAACGGCTGGTCGTACAGTGCTCCGGGTGGTCTCAAAAAACTCCCAAGTTCAAGAACTACCTATTTAAAAAACTTGGAAAAATTCGAGGTAACGGCGTCCTGGAGATTTCAACCCCTATTTTTCACCCCTTAGAGATGAATGAAATTAACGCCGAGCTTCGCGGACCAACTGGACCCCAAATGGGACCGACAAACCAAATTTCATCAATTTCTGTTCATGGTAACTAAGGCGTTCATGGTGCGAAGTGCGGCGGGCAGACAGAAATTTTGGCTTACTATTTTCAATAATGAACCTTTGGAATCGAGCATGAAAAAAAAACCATCAAATTTGAGGGGGGTTAGAATTTTTTTTTTTTTTTCATGCTCGATTCCAATGGTTCATTATTGAAAGTAATATACCAAAAACGCTGCAAATCTCTGCACAACGGTTTATTATTGTGTACAGAATACCCTCCTGTTACAGATCACAGCTCTCTGTATAGATAACCCGTCTATATAATAATGTACTATTCTATACATATTATGTAGATCGCAGACCCTCCGTAGGTTAGTACCTAACCCCGTACTCGTTACTGGGTACCTATCTGAATCACGAGTTAAATGTTGCTAAAATAATTCTGTCGATGACAAGCAGTAACTAAAATGGCAAAAAGAAACGGAAATAATGAAGTTCTGAAGGAAAATTGTTGATGTGGAGTGAAATAGATGCCCCTTCTGTGGAGATCACTGTTTTTTGTGGTCAGTACCTTCCCTCTGGTCAAGTATAATGAACCGTTGTGTAATAACTGGCCCATCAATAATACTTCAACGGTTGGTCAAGGTGCAAAAGTACCGATCAACAAAATCCCTCCCCCCCAGCCCCTTCTTGGTAGATGAACCGATGTGTAATAATTTACCGTTGTGTAATAATTTACCGTTATGTAATAATTTACCGTTGTGTAATAATTTGCCGTTGTGTAATAATTTACCATCGTGTAATAATTTATCCATCAATAATACTTCAAAGTTTGTTCAAGTTTCACAAGTAAAGACCAATAGTCAATCACCTATCAAATGAAATAATATCGCAGAGCAACCAACTCGACTTCATACAGCCATCCTTGATTGACGAAGCTTTTTGGTGCGCACGATTGGCTGGACGTACAATGCTCCGGGTGGCCTCAAAAAATTGTTTAGCTCAAGACCAATTTAATAACGTAAAAAAAAACGCTGTAAAATCCTTGTCACATGAGTTTATTATTCTATTGGACACATCTACTATTATGTTGGATGTTTATTTATAGTTTCTTTAATGTGAACTAATTGAAATAGCTATTTATGATGGTTTCTACCAATTTTGGCCCCCAAAACACGAATTAGGTACGCTCCTTTTGGTTTATTATTCTGTGAATAATACACCTATGTAATCGCTCAGCAAAAAACGCTGCAAAGTCCTTGTCACATTGGTTTATTATTCTAATGGAGTTCTAGAGATTTTTGTTGGCTGTTAAATGTATCGTTTCTTTCATGTGGAATGATTGAAATAGCTATTTCTGATGATTTCCACCAATTTTGGCCCCCAAAACATGAAATTGGTACGCTTTTTTTTTTTTTTTTAAGATCATCTTTGATCATTGGTAGTGGCATTTAATGGTCTTGATTCACCTGTTTACACTTTTTCCAATGTTATTGTACACATTGATGGTGATTTCAGACAGTTTTCCAGGTTTTTGACTCATAAAAAACCAATTTTGGGAGCTGAACCTTTGGTAAAACCTCAATTTCCGCGTCTTTGGTCAAAATCGACTTCATGTTCGGTCTTCTCGTCCTCAAAAACATGGAAAAAGATACCTCAAAAGCTCATGTTACTAACATGTTGTTAAAACGCAAAAAGTACCTATTTTTATACACATTTTCACTCATAACACCCCTGGGTATATTCCGATCGGGCTGAAAAGTTTCGGGACACAACTAGGGCCCAAATGGAGCATGTGTGCGAAAGAACGACTTTTTTAGACCGAAAATGAAGCCTGTACACGTGATACGGCGTACGGCGTACGGCGGACGGCGGACGGACATTGCATTTTTGGAATCTACGCACCTTGAAACGGAAAAGAAAAAATTTTGAGGGGGTGTTATAAAAATGTTTTGCTGAGCGAATACATAGGTGTATTATTCACAGAATAATAAACCAAAATGCAATGTCCGTCCACCGTACGCCGTCCGCCGTCCGCCGTATCACGTGTACAGGCTTCATTTTCGGTCTAAAAAAATCGTTCTTTCGCACACATGCTCCATTTGGGCCCTAGTTGTGCCCCAAAACTTTTCAGCCCAATCGGAATATACCCAGGGGTGTTATGAGTGAAAATGTGTGTAAAAATAGGTACTTTTTGCGTTTTACCAACATGTTGGTAACATGAGCTTTTAAGGTACCTATCGTTTTTCATGTTTTTGGGGACGAGAAGACCGAATATAAAGTCGATTTTGACCAAAGAATAGAAAATTGAGGTTCTACCAGATGTTCAGCTCCCGAAATTGATTTTTTATGAGTCAAAAACCTGAGAAATCGTATGAAATCACCATCAATTTGTAGAATAACACTGGAAAAAGTGTCAACAGGTGGATCAAGACGATTAAATGGTACTATCAATATCAGAGATAATTTATTAAAAAAAAGGAGTGTACGACTTTTCGACTTTAGGCGTACGACTTTATTCGTGTTTTGGGGGCCAAAATTGGTGGAAACCACCAGAGATAGCTATTTCAATTATTTTATATGAAAGAAACAATAACTAAACAGCCAACATCTCTGTAGGTATGTCCAATGGAATAATAAACCCATGTGACAAGGACTTTGCATTGTTTTTTTTTCAAATTATCTTTGATCATTGGTAGTGCCATTTAATCGTCTTGATCCACGTGTTGATACTTTTTCCAGTGTTATTATACAAATTGATGGTGATTTCAGACGATTTTCCAGGTTTTTGCCTCATAAAAAATCAATTTTGGCAGCTGAACACTTTGGTAGAACCTCAATTTTCCACACTTTGGTCAAAATCGACTTCATATTCGGTCTTCTCGTCGCAAAAAACATGGAAAACGATGCCTCAAAAGCTCATGTTGCTAATATGTTATTAAAACACAAAAAGTACCTATTTTTATCCACATTTTCACTCATAACACCCCTGGGTATATTCCGATCGGGCTGAAAAGTTTCGGGACACAACTAGGCCCAAATGGAGCATGTGTGCGAAAGAACGACTTTTTTACACCGAAAATGAAGCCTGTACACGTGATACGGCGTACGGCGTACGGCGGACGGCGGACGGACATTGCATTTTTGGAATCTACGCACCTTGAAACGGAAAAGAAAAAATTTTGAGGGGGTGTTATAAAAATGTTTTGCTGAGCGAATACATAGGTGTATTATTCACAGAATAATAAACCAAAATGCAATGTCCGTCCACCGTACGCCGTCCGCCGTATCACGTGTACAGGCTTCATTTTCGGTCTAAAAAAATCGTTCTTTCGCACACATGCTCCATTTGGGCCCTAGTTGTGCCCCAAAACTTTTCAGCCCAATCGGAATATACCCAGGGGTGTTATGAGTGAAAATGTGTGTAAAAATAGGTACTTTTTGCGTTTTACCAACATGTTGGTAACATGAGCTTTTAAGGTACCTATCGTTTTTCATGTTTTTGGGGACGAGAAGACCGAATATAAAGTCGATTTTGACCAAAGAATAGAAAATTGAGGTTCTACCAGATGTTCAGCTCCCGAAATTGATTTTTTATGAGTCAAAAACCTGAGAAATCGTATGAAATCACCATCAATTTGTAGAATAACACTGGAAAAAGTGTCAACAGGTGGATCAAGACGATTAAATGGTACTATCAATATCAGAGATAATTTATTAAAAAAAAGGAGTGTACGACTTTTCGACTTTAGGCGTACGACTTTATTCGTGTTTTGGGGGCCAAAATTGGTGGAAACCACCAGAGATAGCTATTTCAATTATTTTATATGAAAGAAACAATAACTAAACAGCCAACATCTCTGTAGGTATGTCCAATGGAATAATAAACCCATGTGACAAGGACTTTGCATTGTTTTTTTTTTCAAATTATCTTTGATCATTGGTAGTGCCATTTAATCGTCTTGATCCACGTGTTGATACTTTTTCCAGTGTTATTATACAAATTGATGGTGATTTCAGACGATTTTCCAGGTTTTTGCCTCATAAAAAATCAATTTTGGCAGCTGAACACTTTGGTAGAACCTCAATTTTCCACACTTTGGTCAAAATCGACTTCATATTCGGTCTTCTCGTCGCAAAAAACATGGAAAACGATGCCTCAAAAGCTCATGTTGCTAATATGTTATTAAAACACAAAAAGTACCTATTTTTATCCACATTTTCACTCATAACACCCCAGGGTATATTCCGATCGGGCTGAAAAGTTTCGGGACACAACTAGGCCCAAATGGAGCATGTGTGCGAAAGAACGAATTTTTTAGACCGAAAATGAAGCCTGTACACGTGATACGGCGTACGGCGGACGGACATTGCATTTTGGTGTATTATTCTGTGAATAATACACCTAGGTATTCGCTCAGCAAAAATTTTTTATAACACCCACTCAAAATTTTTTGTTTTCCGTTTCAAGGAGCGTAGATTCCAAAAATGCAATGTCCGTCCGCCGTCCACCGTACGCTGTACGCCGTCCGCCGTCCGCCGTATCACGTGTACAGGCTTCATTTTCGGTCTAAAAAAGTCGTTCTTTCGCACACATGCTCCATTTGGGCCCTAGTTGTGTCCCATACCTTTGCAGTCCAATCGGAACATACCCAGGGATGTTATGAGCGAAAATGTGGATAAAAATAGGTACTTTTGGTTTATTATTCTGTGAATAATACACCTATGTAATCGCTCAGCAAAAAATTGAATAATTGAGGTTGTACCAGATGTTCAGCCCCCAAAATTGATTTTTTATGAGTCAAAAACCTGGGAAATCGTCTGAAATCACTATGTGTATGATAACACTAGAAAAAGTGTCAACACGTGGATCAATACGATTAAATGGCACTACCAATGATCGACGATAATTTGAGAAAAAAAAAGGAACGTACCTACCTAATTCAAGTTTTGGGGGCCGAAATTGGTGGAAACCACCAGAAATAGCTATTTCAATTATTTCAAATGACAGCAACAATAAATGAACAGCCAGCATGACTGTAGATATGTTCAATAGAATAATAAACCCATGTGACAAGGACTTTGCAGCGTTTTTGGAATCTACGCACCTTGAAAAGGAAAAGAAAAGATTTTGAGGGGGTGTAATAAAAATGTTTTCCTGACCGAATACATAGGTGTATTATTCACAGAATAATAAACGAAAACCATAGGTACCCTTCAATCGAAAGTTTTCGAGCTACGGCGTTCTGAAAATGTCAACCCCCATTTTGAACCCCTTCGAGATGACTGACAGTAATGCCGAGCTTCGAGGACCAACTAGAACCCGAACGGAACCTATTTATTATTTTCAATACCTAATGAACCATTGGAATCGAGCTTGAAAAAAAAAAATTCTTACCTCCCTCAAAATTTGATGGTTTACCTACGTTTCAAGGTATGTAGAATCCGAAACTGCAATACAAATATTTCTGTCTGTCCGCCGTACGCCGTACGGGCCACTTTTCTTAGTTACCATGAATCAAAATTGATGAAATTCGGGTTATAGGTTCCGTTCGGGGTCTAGTTGGTCCTCGAAGCTCGACCTTACTGTCAGTCATCTCTAAGGGGTTCAAAATGGGGGTTGAAATTTTAAGAACGCCTATACCTTTTTTTTAGGTGATTTTTTTACGGTTTTAAATAGTTCTCGAACTTGGGAGTTTTTTAAGACCACCCGGAGCATCGTACGTCCAGCCGTTCGTTCACAGTCCCCGAAGTTTGCACCGACAGGCATTTTCGACACCAGGGTGAATGAAATTGTATACAATTCAAACCAAATCTCGTAACCAGAGACGCGCCCACAATAGGAAATTTGGCGGAGATGATAATCATTGCTAGGGATCACCTGATTATATTGGCGGAGTATGAAGTCGAGTTGGCTGTTCTGTGATATTGTTTCATTTGAAAAATGGCTCTTTTGGAGTTTGTAGGTAGGTAGTGAAACTTGAACAAACGTTGAAGTATTATTGATGGGTAAATTAATATTACACAATGGTAAATCATTACTCAACGGTAAATTATTACACAACGGTTCATTATACCATCTACGTAGAAGGGGCTGGAGTTTGGTGGTAGGTACTTTCGCAACTTTTTTCACTCCACATCAAAAATTTCCCTTCAGAACTTCATTATTTTTGCGTTTCTTTTTGCCATTTTAGTTACCTTTGTCATCGATAGAATTATTTTAGCAACATTTAACTCGTGATTTAGGTAGGTACCTAGTAACGAGTACGGGGTTAGGTACTAAACTACGGAGGATCTGCGATCTACATAGTGTGTATGGAATAGTACATATTATATAGACGGGTTATCTATACAGAGAGCTGTGATCTGTAACAGAAGGGTATTCCGTACAAAATAATAAACCGTTGTGCAGGGATTTGCAGCGTTTTTTAATTGGTTTGATTTTGAGGACATGTTTTCTAATTCATTTATATAGATTTTCGGTTCCATCCATTGCGGTTCTGTACATGTTTAAAGGTGATGCACTAGCGCTCTCCAAGCGGGATTTTAATTGAACTACTCGGCGATTTACCTAACAGGTAGGCACGTCATTTCTTGCGGGAACTCAAAAATTCAAATTCCACTCTCGTTTTCTGCCTATACTTTCTTCCGCAAAAAGACCTCTTTATGTGGTAAATAATTGTTAGTTTCCGTTATTGAATAGAATTTTACCAAAAAAATGGGAATTTGTAACCCACGAAAATTGCCCATTCCATTGTCACACCCACAGCCGGACCTTGAGTTTGGTAAGCGGACAAGCGGAGGTTGGGTCGCCGGGGAGCGCTCAGGTCCCTCGCCCCTCTCCAGTCACTGAAGCCGAAGGTAGTGGGAGACTCAACCGCCCGCTGCCCGAACTCTCGAACTCACTCCCACCGCCAGTTGTCAAACGCCTTCGTCGTAGTAGACAGCTGGAGCCGCGTTTTGGTCTCCGCTCAAGGTTTTTTTGTTTCATTTTCCCTTGATTCGTGAACAAAAGAACACCAAAAGCTCCGTATTTCCTTTCCGCCGAGAAGTGTCGTTTTTATTTCAAATTCGTCCGTTCAAATTTCAAATCAGTGAACGGTGGCTCCGAGGATCAACTTGTCCGGCAAAACGAGGACATCCCGTCTACTTCCTGCTGCACCTAGGTGAGCCTCCCGACAGTTATCGTTACCTTCTCGTTTTCAGGTGTGAATGGTCTCATGACAAAATCCGCCTTGGATTTTCACCGAAGAGTCTCGTTATTTTTCCACGACCTAGTGTTTTGAGATCCTCAACTTCTTCAGGTGTAATGGCACACCTGAGGATAGTCCTTACAACATTCTTTGCCCAGCCTCCCTCCCACGCACCTCTTAACCCATAAACCAGCTGCATTGTGTGGCTGGGTTTTTTCCTACCATGCACCAACCCTCTTCACCTGTCTGCGTTCTTCACCTTCTGCACTTCGCTTGTTCTTTATTTTCCCATTGTTGACTGCTTCTGTTGCCAACCCATAGCAACAGGTGCTAGGTAACTGCTATTTCGTATGTTACCTACCTACTTTCATGTGGGTACTTCTAGGAAGGTCCCGAATGTGTACCCTCGCTTCCAACTTTTGAGTGATATTGATGTCGTTCGTATATAAATTACGGTACAGCCTACCTACGTTAGGGGAAACCTCTCTAGTTCATTTGTTGAGCGCTCAAGTAATCGAATACATCCAAAGAATGGATTTTTTTTGCACATCACTTGGAGTGTTTTTGAGCACTAAAATGTGAGTGACGTTATTCGTTTTATGAAATTCCTCTTATAGTCCAAATCTGCAGTGAAAAATGGGGATTCCTACTTACAAAATCAAAATTTCACCTATTTGAACATTTACGATATTTTGGTCCATTAGCTTGGTGGGATAATCGTAAATAATAAAATTAACAACACCACGTTATTCAGCTTGTAAAATACTCTAAAAATCATGTATTACTTAGAGAAATTGGATAGCTACACAAAACTAGATATTTTGCGTTTAGCTCACATTTTGAGAGTTCAAGCGCACGTTTTCGCCTACCCCAAAATTCGTGTGACGGGTCATTTTTCATGAAATTTTACTTAGAATCCGATTCCGGAATAAAAAACGGGGTTACCCTTTGAAAAACGAAGTTGGTGTCGGAATTTCACCTGTTTAAATATTTTAATGCTATTTTTCAATTCTTATTTGAAACATACTTGAAAAATCATTTGAAATTTTTGTTCGAACTCGCTTTTTAAGGAAAATAGAAGGGGGGGGGGGGGAGTTGTGGGACACCCTGTATAGTATTTTAGGCTATATATTTTTCATGTAGATAGGTACCTGCTTAGTACCTATATAGTATTTTGAACGAAAATGTAACCTCCCCATATGTTTACCTACGTTGTTATGTTACTGTGGTGAGGGTGAAATAAGAAAAAGGGGTGGTTATCGAAGTATAAAAATCGATATACGATATCGATATAATTTTCTGGCCATTATATCAACAGCACGATATATCCACGCAGCAAATATCGATATATCGCAAACAAGCCAATCCAAGAGAAATAATTTTATACCTTCGCATTTTTTCAATGTTCAAGATGAAAGTTCCGCTAGACACTTGCGCACCACTATGCTGACACTTGGCAATGACCGACGTAGGGACGGCATTTTTGAAAAATGTTCCCTCTTACGATGAAAAATGTTCCCTTACATGATGAGAAAAAAAGGGTCAGAAGAATTATCAGTCAACTTTAAAATTTCGTGAACAAACTTCGCTTCGGGAAAGGGAAGCATCCAAAAACATTATCAACAATTTCTTGTTCTTTACCCTTCTGGTCCTGAATCGTGTCGCCATAGGTGTTGGTAACCATAATTTATCTTCAGGTTAACTTGTCTCTGTTCAGGCTATGTATATATACGTATGTATGTAGTATATAGGCTGTATAGGGATATGCGTAGGTAGGTAAACACATGACAAATCGGATTCCCGTGGTTCATGGAGACACGCTTCATTTTGCTTTGAAACTGTCAAATTAACAGCAGATAGTACCTCCTACAAGAACTTCAAATTGGTGATGATGATTTAAGAGCAGGGTGGCTAGATAAAAGGAAGACCAGTAAACCATAAAAAATAAATCGATGTACGATATATCGAGTGTCCTCGATATCGATATAAAATTATGGGTGTTTCCGATATATCGATACCCATTCCTTAAAATACATCTACTGATCATTATTCTGGATGTTTCTACTTGTGCCTCCTTATTCTAATTAATTGTGAATGTACCTTCTAGTTTTTCCTAGAGATATTTCTTAGAGAAAACACTATAAACTATAGTAATTTAGATCTGGCAACCCTAGTAATACTCATAAATGCTCATTTTTGGTACCTACCTAAACGAAGTTTTCCATGAAATCACGAAAACGTAAAATCAACCAGCTTTTTGACTAAATCCGTTGCAACCGTTCAGAGCTACGAAGTTTACATAAAGTCAGGAGCTCAGGTCGTAGTTCTTAGGCAGCATCGTAAATTTAGGAAACATCTTCTGGGCCCATCAATTTTTTTACTCAGTAAGTACATAGGTAGTTTGAAAGAGATCAGATAGAAGTTCTGTGCATTGAACATGAAGTTCCCCTTGACAGTAACGCCTAGCTTCGCGGGCCTATTAGTCCTGAAATGGAGCCTGCATTAATTTTGGTTCATGTCGGACGGACACGTTTTGGTTTATTATTTTCTATAATGAATTTGTTTCAGTCGAGCATGAAAAAAAATTTTAACCCCCCCCCCCCCCCCCCGCCACCTTCCTATAAATTTGATGGTTTACGTTTCACAGTACGTAGACTCCAAAAATGGAATAGAAAAATTTCTGTCTGTCCGCCGTACTTCGCACTTCTCTTAGTACCATGAACGAAAGTTAATGAAATTTGGTATTTGGGGTATAGTTAGTCCGCGAAGCTCCTACTGTCAATCATCTCCAAGGTGTGAAAAATAGGTGCTGAACTTTCCAGGGCGCCGTTGTATTTTTTTTTTTTTTTACTCCAACTGAGGAATTGTTTAAGACCACCCGGAGCCTTTCCCGTCCAGCCGTTCGTTCACAGTAAGGTTCTGAAGTTGCACAGAAAAGCTTCTTCAACATGATCGTGAATGAAACTGTATAAATACAGCCCAGATCATTGCTAGGGAACGCCTGATTATAATCACGGATGGCTGTATAAAGTCGAGTTGGTTGTTCCGTTGGTATTAATCCATTTGAAGAATGATCGCTCTTTTTGATTTTGTTGATAGGTAGGCTACTTTTGTAACTTGAAGGAACGTTATGATTCATGAATAACGATAAATAATTAATTATAAAATTCTTGAATCCAGCCCATGTATGGAACTGCAACCCCCCGCCGGCTCCGCTACATACTCGGTTTAGGGCTGTGATCTACGCAGAAGGGGGTATCTATACAGGTTTTGTAATGATTTGCAGCATTTTTTTAATTCCATTTTGGTTTATTATTCTGTAAATAATACACCTATGTATTCGCTCAGAAAATTTGTTTATAACACCCCGTCAAAATTGTTTCTTTTACGTTTCAAGTTGCGTAGATTCCAAAAATGCGATGTTCATCCGCCACATCATCCATATTTTACTTTATTTTCGGTCTAAAAAATTCATTCTTTCGCACACAGGCACCATTTGGGCCCTAGTTGTGTCCCGAAACTTTGCAGCCTGATCGGAATATACCCAAGGGTGTTGAGGGGTGAAAAAGGGGTGTAAAAATGGTTTTCGTGAAGTTGAGGTTGTGAGGTATCGTTGTCCATGTTTTTTAGGGCGAGGAGACCAGATTAATATGAAGTTGATTTTGACCGAAGAATGGAAAATTGAGGTTCTAACGAAGTTTTGGCTCAAAATTCATTTGAGTCCAAAACCTGCTGGGAAATTGTCTGAAATTCCCATAAATTTGTATATAATAACACTAGAAGTGTGAATCAGGACAGTTAAATGGCACTATCAACGATCAAAGATAATTTGTCAAAAATAGGAGCCTAATTCGTGTTTTTGGGGACCAGCATTGGTGAAAACCATCAAAAATAGCTATTTCAATTATTTCACAAGAAAGAAACAATAAATGAACAGCCTCCATTTCTGATGGTATGTCCAATAGAATAATAAACCGGATTCTGTGTAGGTAGGTACCTTGAAACGGAAACCATAAAACTTTCAGGGGAGTTTACAAAAATTGTCATGCTCAATTCCAAAGGTTCATTATTGAAAATAAAAAACTAAAATGGAGAATATTCACTTGTCTGTTTTCAATCATTTAGGTCTGTGAATTTATTAGGTTGAACACCTCAAAATTCACTTATAATCCACAGATTCATATAAATTAAAACGGGTTGGTAAATTTTATTCATAGCAATGGTTGGGGGCGTGTTGTTGAATATAGTTATATGACTATCGAATCACTTGGAATCTTCGTTTCGCCGGTTATGAGTTTGGTGAACTTTTATAATAAATCATAATGCAAATTGTGTGGAACTACGTGACAGACAACAGGTTGTGATTAATGTTGCTACGCCCTGGACGAGAGAACCGTAGGTACTCGAAGGACAGCCTCATTCGATTGTTTTGACTGGAGATGATTTACATCAGTGTCCTAACGACTGGAGCCTTATCATGCCTTCAAAATGACATCAGTCGAATAGTTTGGAGCCCTCCTTCGAAAAGAGTGAGTCAATACCCTCTTCACGGCTCTTACCTAAAAAAGAAAACAACCCAATCCGATGACTATTTCCGTTAAAGCCGTCAGTCGAATAACAACAAGGGGGATTGCGACACCGTAGCGGATGCGGCCTCTTCTCCCAAGTGGCAACTCGACGTTGTTTCACGAAAACGGGATCGTAGGTAGGTAATGAGAGCGATGTTTGCACAACGGTCAGCGGTGAAGGCTTGCAGGATGTTAGTTGTACCTACTTGTCATATGCAGGACTGTATTGCCGGTTGGAATAGAGAGCTGTCCGTCACAGGAGATTTTCCAGGACGCTCGAGGGAAACGTGTTCACTTGACAGCCATTATTATTATTGTACCTAGGTGGAAGCTTTTCCATTGGGTGCCTCCCGTGAGTTCTCCATAATAAATCCACCCACGAGTGCCACTGGCAGGCCATATAAATCTATTGAAGTTTTAAATGCTTACTCTGATAACAAAAATAAATCTTCGGCTTGAAAATCTATTTATTCGGATGCTTTAGATCCCACAGCCAATTGGCCTTTATGCGTATTATGACGTATAGACAACTACGGAAACGTGCGATAGAAAATAACCAAAATCCGTTGGGGATGATCTCACTGTACAAAATAAATACCAAAAGGAATCAATATAAATATCAGCTTCCCACGAACAACAAGGTAGACGTGGTACAAAATAAATACCAAAAGGAATCAGTATATCAGCTTCAAAGACAGGTCCACAGGACGCACCTCGTCCTCATAATGAAGCGAGCATCCGAGGTCAGTCAGCGAATATAATAACGGTTATGATGAAAGCCCCTTGCACAGGTGCGAAATACAAACTGTAACTATTACAGATGAATTAAATAAGTCCTACCTACTAATCACTTTCATGTAAAATTTGACTGTCTATCTCAAAATAATGGATTAAAGGTACAGGGTTGTAGATATTAGGCATTTCGGTGGTTTGCTTGGGAAATTCTTCGAACGAAAAGCAGTTAATTCCTCTCAGAACGGTTTGCCGTGGTCAACACTCGCAGAAGTCGCGAACGTTTACCATAAATCGTGAAGTCTGTCAAGCCGGTACATTAATCAGGTACTGATGAACATCCAAGACGAAGCAGAACCGAAGAATCGAAGAAGTAGGTACAGGAAAATCTAAATCGTGGGGCGGTGAACGTCAATAGATTCATTATCATTGACATGAAATTCGACTTGTTTCGAAGAATTTCACTTGAAATTATCCGGTGTGATACGAAAAGTTCGAAAATCGACTGCTGACGAAACGAGAAAGAAATAATTGTTCGAAAAGTGAGCGAAAAAGCGGTTTTTCATATCATTCCGGTTCAGCCTTTGAGCGTCCCAGAAGAAAACATTCGTTCTGGAGGTAACTGGAGCTTCTGTTTACTCGCAAATACCGTTAAAAAGAAAACACTTCCATTTAAAGTCGCTGACATCGGTAAACGTTTTTGAAACCCTCATTTTTCCCTCCCTGAGAGCTATGAAGGTTTATTGGATGACCTCCTCATCAGATTTCCATGCAAAACTCGATATGTATCGATACTTTTTTCAAAAAAGTATCGATACATTTAAGTATCGATACTTTTGGGACATCCCTACTACATACTTCCGTAGGGCTATGTGCACATACACATACGTACATTAGCGCACATTCATTGCATTAGTGCTGCGTACATTAGCTAGTCCAATACAGCTAAAAACCTGAAAATGGGTGTTATTTTTTCATTCTATGTGGCACCAGAGGTGTGTTCCTCAAATCATGTGTAGTGACGGTTCAGTGAGATGGCAGGCATTTTGATCAAGATCTAAATTATGACTCATCAGTGACCCATTGCAAAATTATGAATTGTACCAAGTGTGGGCGATCGCTTGTTTTCTACTTGACATTCACTGCCAGAACGTAGCGGTGAAAAAAAGAAAAAAAGTATGCACTTGTTCAGTGTGTGTGTACCTTCTCAGACTCATCCCCACAGTTCAGAGAAAAATATCGTGTGTGTGTATATATATATAAGATTGCAAATCGAAGTAGGTGTTAAAAATTCCTCGATTTCAGTTCACACTTCCAACAAAACTTTTCTAAAATATCAGCTTTTTTAATATCAGCCATTGTTGGAGGGCTAAAGATTAACTGGCAAAAATGTGTATCAGCAAATTTTTGGCCGTTAGCACTCTAGATTTAAAACAATAGAGATGTTTGAAAAAAGAAGCACTAAGACCTTTGAATTTCTGACACTTCTGAAAAGATCGGGGCTCACCACGCGGCGAACTGGCGAAACATTCTACTGGGATTATGGCATCCATACGGCGCTAACTGACCAAACTGGGGCAAGTTGAGGAAACGAAAAGAGGGAAGGCACAAAAAAAGCTGCAAATTATTACACAACGGTTTATTATTTACCTGTATAGATGCCCCTACTGCGTAGATCACTGTTTTCTGTGGTCAATACCCTCGAGCTCCCTCCAGGAAAGCCCTAAATGGAGTACTGGAGCCGGCCTGGGAATTAAAGTTTCATACAAATGCGCGGCATTCAGTCATTAATTGTTTGTAGTTATTCATGAAGCATAAGGTAAATAATAAACCGTATGTAATAATTTACACGTATAGATGCCTCTTCTGCGTAGATAGTATAGTAAACCGTTGTGTAATAATTTACCCAATAATACTTCAAAGTTTGTTCAAGTTGCAAAAGTACCTATCTGCCAAATCAAAAGAGCCATCATTCATCAAATGAAATAATAATATCACAGAACAGCCAACTCGACTTTATACAGCCATCCGTGATTATAATCAGGTGCTCCCTAGCAATGATATCTGGACCGGATTTATACCGTTTGATTCACGATCATGTTGGCGAAGCTGGTGCAAACGAACGGCTGGTCGTACAATGCTCCGTATGGTCTCAAAAAATTCTTTAGTTCCAGATCAATTTAAAAACTTACCATTCTATTGAAACTTCCGAGCTACGGCGTTCTGAAAATTTCAGCCCTTGTTTTTCACCCCTTAGAGATGACTGACATTAACGCCGAGCTTCGAGGACCAACTAGACCCCAAACGGGACCTGCAGACCAAATTTCATCAATTTCGTTTCATGGTAACTAAGAAAAGTGCGAGGTACGGCGCACGGCGGACAGGCAGACATTTTTTGTGTTGGTTTATTATTTTCAATAATGAACCTTTGGAATCGAGCATGAAAAAAAAAAAATTAAACCCCCTCAAAATTTGATGGTTTACGTTTCAAGGTAGGTATGTGCTTACATTCCGAAAATGCAATTAAAAAATTTCTGTCCGTCCTCCGTACGCCGTACTTAGTTACCATGAGCCATAATTGACGAAATTCGGTTTATAGGGTCCCGTTCGGGGTCTAGTTGGAGCTCGGCGTTACTGTGAGACATCTCTAAGGGGTGAAAAGTAGGGGTTGAAATTTTCAGGACGCCTATACCTTTTTTTATTTGCATATTTTTACGTTTTTAAATAGTTCTTGAACTTACGAGTTTTTTGAGACCTCCCGGAGCATTCATTGTACGTCCCGCCGTTCCTTCACAGTAGGCCCACCAAGTTTGCACCGGCTGGCTTGGTCAACAGGAAGGTGAATCAAATTGTATAACATTCAGCCCAAATATGATCACTAGGGAGCACCTGGTTATAATCACGGATGGTTGTGTGAAGTCGAGTTGGTTGTTCCGCGATATTATTCCATTTGAAAAATGAAGGCTGTTTTGGATTTTGTTGATAGGTACTTTTGCAACTTGAACAAGCGGTGAAGTATTATGTAATTGATGGGTATATTAGACGGCGGTCAATTATTACACAACGGTAAATTATAACACAAAGGTAAATTATTACACAACGGTTCATTATACCATCTAAGTAGAAGGGGCTGGATTTTGTTGATAGGTACTTTTGCAACTTGAACAATCGCTGAAGTATTATTGATGGGGCAAATCATTACACAACGGTAAATTATCACGCAGCAGTAAATTATTACACAACGGTTCATTATAGTATCTGCGTAGAAGGGGCATCTGTGCAGGTAAATTATTACACAACGGTTTATTATTTGCCTTATGCTTCATGAATAACTACAAACAATTAATGACTGAATTATTGAATCCCGCGAATTTGTAGGAAACTTTAATTCTGGGGCCGGCTCCAGTATTCGATTTATGGCTTTCCTGGGGGGAGCTCGAGGGTATTGACGCAGAAAACAGTGATCTACGCAGAAGGGGCATCTATACAGGTAAATAATATACTTTTGTGTAATAATTTGCAGTATTTTGCATTTTCCCATTCTACATTCGTTGAAACGTAAACCGTCAAATCTTGATTGGGTGGGGGTTAAATTATTTTTTTCATGTTCGATTTCAAAGGTTCATTATTGAAAATAATAAACCAAAAAGGAAGCGGGAATTTATTGAACTGAACACTCAGGCGAAAGTCACTGGTCACTGTTAACGCTAGATTTTGCCAGATGCCCGGTCAGCTGACGGCGCGACAGTATCCATGAGCTTGATTTCAAGGAGGACCCTACATGAATTTCTTTTGTGATGGCGTAAATGCACTGCCAGGCCCCGGCAAACACGCGCCAAGCTTCAAGTCAGCCCGTTTTGAAAAAGGTTTTCTCTCGGTGACTTTCTTTTTTTTTGTCGTCGTGTTACCAGGTGATTATGTGTTACTTCAGCTACTAGTATAACACCATGAATTAACATTCAGGAAGTTTTCATTTTCCGTGCGCATATCCCATTTAATACCAGCTAAATTCTTAACGCGCTATAGTAAACCGTTTGGAACTAATGAAGAGCGTTTGGCATCATCTTCTCATCGTTAGCGGTTGTTCCCGTTTTGATCGGTTGAGCCTGTTTTGCCAAACATCGAGTCCCCTACGCAGTTGGTAATAATACTAATGAGCGTTTAAAGCGGTCACATCCCTCTCATTAGTCAGGAATCACCAAGAAACGTTCCAGGAACATCGTCAAGCAAACAACATTGTCTTAATTCCTCATGTAGAATCATCTCGGTATAATATTGAGAGATAATAATTTATTATAAATTGATTTGGTAAAATACATTTTCAGCACATTGATATCTGGCAGTTAACGTGGCATCCGCTCTGACGAACGTAAGGGTAGCTGATAAAGGCCTACACCTGACAAATACCTACGTCAATAGGGTTTCACTGGCTATTGGTTTTGACTGCCTCACCAGGTTCTAAACCAGACTGTATCGAGTTAAGTACCTTATCATTGTATGGGGAAAAAAGCAAAAGAAAAAACTGAAAAGATTGGGAAGACAAGTATTTCGTTTTCTTGATCACTACTGGATAGGTGTGCCCCCCCCCCCCCCCCCCCCCGATTCCCCATGATCCCCCCTGATCTCCTAATTGTTATTTAGGAACATCCAAATAGTTTTTTGAAGAAGTGTTTCAAGACAAGAAGTGCTTTGCACGACTGGTGCCCTCCCACTCATTTGATGTTTTTGCTGAACAAAGCTCAAAGCCTGCTGATCACAGGTGCGCTGAGTTGATTCTACCACCACTCTAAACTGAGGTATTATTGCTAACACTGGAATCCAGTAGGCACTTATGTATGGCATCGCATCCCAACTATTGCTAGATGTGGGTTAGGAGACCCTCAGGCTATAGCGCTGACCCCGCAGTCTCAGCAAAGATCCGCGGACTCCAATCCCCGAGGAGGGCGGCACAAGCGTTTTGCACAAATCTCACATTCCCGATTCAGCAGCCCAGGATTGTGCATACCTACCTGCTGGGTCGTCTCACAACGAAGTTGTGGCTATAGCGACTTCGCTATTACTAGGGTGTCCAGAGTGAATTTACGTCGTATAATACGAGCTAAGAACTATTATAAACGTACAGTTACTTAATGCTTACAATTTTGAACAAAATTTTTATTCAGATGTACATCCATACCACAGTGTTCGAGCGCAAAATACAGAGGCCGAGTAGACGGCTAATGAATGGCCAAGAATGACCGATGATGTCGTATAAAAAAAAAACTTAGTGGCCCCCAGGGCTGAGTTGATGGGTTGGCTGGCTCACCCCCACTCACCCCTTTGTATCTAACAGTCGGAAGATTCATTGGGTTTACCCGTCCACGGCATTATTATCGTCACCCTTCATAATTCACCCTGGCCGTCCGGAAAAAGGAAGAAATGTAACTTATTTCTGAGTCCACTACGATGAAATACATATATTTATGCATATAGGTGCTAAACAACATTGCTAATCTTGTTCTTCATTGCAAAAAATGAAACGTTTCTGTTATCCAAATAATTATTTTCCACATACATATTGTTCATAAGTAGATACCACCTGTTTTGTTTTTGATTTTACGGCAGGTATTTGTAAGTACAAATTTTGGGCAATCCTTAAAGGTAGCAAAAACCTAATTTTTGATTAATGTTCAACACACAGTTTACTATTGAAGTAGTCTTATTGTTTCAACCTCAGGATAGTTGCGTCAGTCTAGTATATATTGTGTCTGATGATGCCTTAAAGCGAAAAGCTTTACAACGAAGTGTACTACTATTTTGGTTTAGTATTCTGTGAATAAATACACCTATGTATTAGCTCCGCAAAAAATTGTGTGAAGGCCCTCTTAAAATATTTGTTTCTTTTACGTTTCAAAATGCGTAGATTCCAAAAATGCAATGTCCGTCCGCCGTCTTCTGTACGCCGTTTGATCCACGTCTACCTTTATTTTCGGTCTGAAAAATTCGTCCTTCCCCACACAGGCTCCATTTGTGCCCTACTGTGTCCCGAAAATGTGAATCCCGATCGGAGTATACCCAAGGGTGTTGGGTGTAAAAATTGGGATTTTTGTGTTTTAGTAATATGAGCTGGTGAGGTATCATTTTCCATATCTTTTAGGGCGATGAGACCGAATATAAAGTCGATTTTGACCATCGAGCGAAGAATTGGGATTCTAACAAAGTTCCATTCTTAAATTTAGCTTATATTTTGGTCTGAAAATTTCTTTCTTTCCCACACAGGCTCCAGTTGGGCCCTCGTTGTGTCCCCTATCTCGGCAACCCGATCGGAAAACTCCCAGGGGTGTTAGGGTTATTCAACATTTGTGCAAAATTAGGTATTTTTAAATTCATTGTAAACTTCGGCTTGTTAGGTACCCTTTTTCATGTTTTTAGGGCGAGGATACCAATTATGTAGTTGATTTTGACCAGAGAGTGAAAAATGATGTTCTAACGAAGTTTCAGCTCCCAAAATTCATTTTTTATGAGTCAAAAACCTGGGAAATGGTATTAAATCGCCATAAATTTGTGTAATAAAACTAGAAGAAGTTAACAGGTAAATCCAGACAATATGGCACTATCAATTATCAAAGTAAAATTGCCAAAAATAGGAACCTAATTCGTGTTTTTGGGGGCAAAATTGGTAGAAACCGTCAAAAATAGCTATACCTCAATAATTATTGCACCTGAAAGAAACACTAAATGAACAGCCAACATTTCCGTAGGTATGTCCAATAGAATAATAAACCCATATGGCAAGGTTTTTTTTTCAGTTATTATTTTCCACTACAAAAAAGGGAAATCCTAAAAGTGCTGTTGGTTTGGAATACAATTTGGGAAAGTCACCTACCACAAGCCTGATGGGATCGCCAAAATCAGGATAGTCTCCCGTCAAGTCTAATGTGTGAACCTTGTTGAATGTGAGTTCCCTTTTAAGCAATTCAACTCTGTCCATTTCTAGACGGTTTCGACAGTGTCGTGTAGATATTTATTTCTAATGGACCCCAGTTACATACAGTGCATTTAATGAGAGTGAACGACTATGACGGAAAAATATAGGAGAAAAATCTGCGGCCATGAGTAGATCAGGTTTTATTGGTTTATGTAAATCTTAGCGTGGCCCGTAAACTCTTTTAATTTCAACTTCTATTTGTCAGTTAGTTGTTGAACGAAATCGATCATTCGAAGTGGTTCTGGCGTTTACTGCACCGCTAAAAATCATTTTATGGATTGTCTGCGCGGCGGTGAATAGTCGAGTGACCTTGTTCCGAACCCCAAAAATTCCTCAACTGTATTTAGGGTTCACATGCAGCTACCAATATGCACCTTTCCTCCCATTTATCGGACCCTCATACCCTGCATTTTGAGCTGTAGAATCGCACATCTGACTATAGTGCATCATTTATTTACTTCTCTGTACGCTCACTTGATAGTCATTTTCACGTGTTGTATAGAGGTCTGGTTTTGTACGGAAACATCGTAGAATACTGTTGAATATTGGTTGTTTGTAGACGGTGCTGAGGGGGCAATCAGGAATGGAGAGTTACGAATCCTCTGTTGATTTAAATTCTTCATTTGAAACTAGTTTCGGGCTGTCTCGTCCATCATCAGTCAGAGTTGTTAACTGTGTGGGTAAACTAGCTGGGACAGACAAGCAGGTTTCAGGGACATTCACTGTATTTATTGTAATAAAATAGCTGTTTCTCTCCAATTAATGATTTTACTTGTGGTTACGCAGTCGATATCTCTGACTGATGATGGGTGAGATAGCCTGAAAACAGTTTCAAATAAATAATTTAAATGAGCAGAGGATTCTTCACTATTCCTAATTGTAGGCTCCTTAGACAGGCGCTCACAGTGCTCGCATGTACTCTGTATCAGAATACACCAATTTAATATCCTGTGTACTCGGTACATACAGCAACACAGCTGGGGTGATGTAGTCCCAGTTCCATATTCTACTTGGGCTCTGTCTCTACTCGAGTGCAATAACTTCAATTTATCGTTCCCTAAAATGGCCCTCCGTCAACCTTCACAAGTGCACGACAGTTATTGATTATCGTTGATTATCGACGAATTGGTCTACCCGTCCCTATAAATATTGCCGTACCCATTAAGTCACTACAGCAGAAGAGTTCGGACGGGGCCTTCGGCGCTGTGAGTCGAAAAGGGTGGAAATTCCACACTCGGCCCGTATTTTTCGCCCTTGCTCGAAGTGGAGTGTGAACGACTGGGGAGCTCCATGACAGCATCCGCGTCGAGCCGGCTGAGACCGACATGACTGGTGTAATACCGAGTGATATGCCAACATCCCTCGGAGCTGATAGCCGTCATACCCATCGATTCCTTACTCGGAGCGTTTGTCGCACTACTTTTGTCTGTACCTACCCGAGAAAGATTGTAGTCGAGTGCATTGAGGAACCAGTGTTTAAAAACAACAGTTTTTTTTTGGTTTATTATTCTGTGAATAATACACCTATGTAATCGCTCAGCAAAAATTTTTTATAACACCCCCTCAAAATTTTTTCTTTTACGTTTCAAGATGCATAGATTCCAAAAATGCAATGTCCGTCCGCCGTATCACGTGTACCGGCTTCATTTTTAGTCTAAAAAAGTCGTTCTTTCGCACACATGCTCCATTTGGGCCCTAGTTGTGTCCCGAAACTTTTCAGCCCGATCGGAATATAACCAGGGGTGTTATGAGTAAAAATGCGCACAGAAATAGGTACTTTTTGTGTTTTAGTAACATGAGCTTTTGACGTATCGTTTTCCATGTTTTTGGGGACGAGAAGAACGAATATGAAGTCTATTTTGACCAAAGAGTGGAAAATCGAGGTTCTACCAAAGGTTCAGCTTCCAAAATTGATTTTTTATGAGGCAAAAACCTGGAAAATCGTCTGAAATCACCATCAATTTGTATAATAACACCGATGGCACTACCAATGATCAGAGATAAATTGGGGGAGAAAAAGGAGCGTACCTAATTCGTGTTTTGGAGGCCAAAAATTGTAAAAACCATCAGAAATAGCTATTTAAATTATTTCACGTGAAATAAACAATAAATCAACAGCCAAAATTTCAGTAGGTATGTCCAGTAGAATAATAAACCCATGTGACAAGGACTTTGCAGCGTTTTTCTGTATATCGCTCTTGCTGCCATTTTTATGGACCGAAATCTCGGATGTCCGTTGGAAGCTCTCACATGGTTGTATTTAATGTGTACAACAATATATGTCAAATTGCCCAGTTTAGTCATAAATACGACGAATAGTAACACGCGGTTTGCACTTCCTGGGCGTCTCGAATCGCGAACCACCAGATCCTTAATTTCAAATTGAAACTTTTGTAACAAGTTCTACGTACTCATGATTATTTATAACTAACAGTAATTCAATAATCTTCTCTACAATATGTTGGTATATCATTGTACATATTATCTACAACTAGCATAATATCCACCTTAAATTGCCGTTGGACTTATAGAAGTACTAGTGAGTCAGCTGATCAAGAGATTTGGATGTAGCCTAAGTTGTAGTTAATTAGGTCCCTGAATAATGAATTGTAAGACTGAAGATTGTTGTTTTTTTCCCACCATCGTGGTACCAAACCTATCTAGCAAATTCTGGTCCATTTAGCAGACCCTCGACATTTCAAGACGTAAACCCCAAAATATTATTTTGAGGATTTTGAGTGCCACTGTCGGCCCTCGGCACTGTGTCGTCTCTCTCCTATTAGCGCCCCGGAATTATTTTTGATCAAATTTTTTTCCGTAAATTCCAAATATGTTTCTTTATGCACTAAATATTTCGAGAAAAAGGCGAAAAAAATTCCTGGGCACCACTTTTTACGAAAATATTGACACCTTTTATATGGGTGCCAAATGGAATTACTGGGCGTTCCAGGTGACTTGTGTTTCCTCAAGTACGATCGTGTGGCGCCTCGCTGTTCTTCGGCAAAAGCTTTCTTATCTGGTAGAGCCAAGTTCGTAATCTTAATTTTCATCGCTCGTTTTCTCACTTTCCTTTGCTCATGAAACGTAATATTCGAATCATTTACATGACTGGCCACGTTACCTGTTTCTGGAGCAACAGTTATTGCTGGTTCCAGATTCTTCGTATGTATCAGCGTTTGATGGAGGAGGTTCCAAATAAATCGAATGAGTTTGGCCGTTTCCTGGTACATATTCCATTTTGGAAGAGTTTAACAGCCTCCTGAAGTGCGCTGAACCTGCAAACAAATCCGTGAGTTTGGTGGACGACAAGCGGCATCCGCAAATAATTTCACATATTTTAGGTACCTAATAAAAACCGTAACAAATTTCTGGAATTGTTGTATAATAATGTTTGTAAATGTGCCTATTGCAATAACTTAGTTCCTTAGCAAGTTGTAAATAAACATTCTTTGAACTGAATTGAATTGGCAATTAGCATAGCAATTAGAAATTCCTTGTGCGACTTTCTAATTTTTCCCTCTGATACTGGGATTCGGAAAAATAATTTTACCAGCCCTTGTACAGATAATGAATATTGATGGACATCTGCCATTAATTTTCTATCTGAGTGAACGCGACAGTATTTGCATCAATAATTATTACGCACTAAATCAATCGAGAGAACCCAGTGTTGAAACATCAAGACTGATTCTGAAACGATGGGTGCGTGTAGGGCGTATGTAATGGAAAGTTGAGCGTATAGAGACTTAATTTGTTTGTTAATAATGGCATCAAATCATCTCGATTTGGATGAGTTGATCTTTGAAAATGTGCGAGATAAATCCTGTTCCGTTGGAGGATTCTTTTTGCTAATATCTGCAAGACATGTGTGATTGACGGTACGGTTTCAAGGGCTTTGTCGTTAGTTTATGCATCATGAGTTTTCATGAACTGTTATAAGGAATTATATTTCAAACGAGGTCTTACCACTTCATTGTTGGTCATATCGAATAAATTAGCAAGTGGGTATTCCATCATAAACATAATATGTAACAAATGATACGGTTTACGAAAAATTATTAAAACGTTGATATCGAAACTTTTGACTAAGAAGATAACAAAGATGGTAAAATGACTGATAACGTAGTTCAAGAACTGAATGAATTGGCGAATTTTGGAAAACTGCGGTCTTGCAATAGGTAAGACATCCTGCGCTGTTCATTTTGTATATTTACTTTTTTCGAAAGTGCCTCATTTTTTTTCTCAAAACTGTATTATCACCAGTTGAATGCATTCACGAAGTGAGACTATTTCAACAGCTGACTAGCGCTAATCAGTGGCACTCGACGGTTGGTGTACAAGCGGCCGGATTCTTCATTTCCTCTTGTTGCTGGATTAAGCCGTCCTTAGCTGCGTGTCCATGTTTGTTGCTGATCTTCAATGTTAACTCGTTTGCAATGTTTACACTGCATTTTATCTTTTCCTCCTTTTCATTTATTGTCCCTTCTTTTCTCGATCTGTTGTGCTTCATTATCCTTAATATTCTTGAGATTTAATCTTACCTTGTTAGGTATAACCACAAACCAACTGTTTGTAGTTTAAGTGTCTGCATTTTCACCTAGCTTCGTAATACAATCATTGTTGAAATGTTCAGTAGGTACATAGATTATTATTAATAAAAACCCATAAATCTTCATACCTAACCCTCCAGGAACCAAGTCACCTACGCCCACGCATCCGCCAACTAATGAATTATACATCTACCTACCATCTCAATTAACTTCAAATCCTTGGGAACACGTTCGAGGCGAAATAATAATAATAGTTAATGTATTGCGTTAATATATTGAGTTGATGATAGTTAACAATCACAATGAAGAATCCAGGTAATCACGTAGTCCAAGTAGGAGATCAATTAGACATGGTTCTGTCATTTCTTAAAATAGAGTCGAACAAATTGTAATTACCTATTCAACACTTGGACCTAGATTTCCAATAGCCTAGCATTTTGTAATTGAAGCAATTACATATCTGCCTCGGATTCAAGGAGAATAGTCTGTTTTGATGATCCACAATCTCAAGTGTACATAGATTAAGATTATCCGTTTATCGAACACAAAAGAATACTACCTACTAAGATACGAATTCAAATAGGTTGGATGACTCGATTAGTTGTGTAACTCGGCGTGGTAAAGACCATGAATGTAAATACCTACTAATCCAACCGATCCTGTCCTACTTAACTAGGTAGGTACCTACCTGCTCATCGCTCATCCTGCTGAACTGACGAGACGGGGTAACGTGATAAGGTGATAACGTATGTACGTATGTATGTACGCTTGTACGTCCATCGTCGTGTATCAGATCCGTTACTATAGTAGGTATTCGTAGATTTGACTGGGAACTTGATAAATCGGCTCTTAGTTTTCTATTATCATTTTCTTTCTGGTTTTCTGAACGGATTGTCCAACATTGTAGGGATGCAAGATATCAATATTAATTGACATGTGTCCTTTTAGCGAATTTTCGAAGAAAAAGAAGCTATTGTTCTCGGTCCAAAATTTTTAAAACTCGAATTTCCGAAAGATTTTTATACCAAAATCCGTTTCAGACCATCCTGAATTCCCTGCCGAAAGACACCAAAAATTATATGTATATATATATATATATATATATATATATATATATATATATATATATATATATATATATATATATATATATATATATATATATATATATATATATATATATATATATATATATATATATATATATTTATATATTTATATATATATATTTATATATATATATTTATATATGTATGTGTCATTCCAGACGATAACTCTCGAAAGAATTGAGATAAAAAGTTCAAATTTGCACGAAAAATCTGTCTTGGCAATCGACAGGCTAAGTTCGAAGATGGGCAGAATCGGGTCACCCTAAGGGGGAGTTTTGGGGAGTTTTAGGGGGGGAAAATTACCCATAAATTCCCAAAATGAAAAAGTCTGACAAGTGACACCTCATTTTAAAGGTTTTTGTACGCTGAACACGATGGTGAAATCAGAATTGCGATATCTCATTCCGTTCCCAAACTGGAGCACTTTGAAGATGAAGGAACGTGGTTATTTCTTGAGATGTTCTTCCTGGTTCGTCTGCTCTAATCTGATAACGGAATGGGATATCGCAATTCTGACTTCACCATCGTGTTCAGCGTTGGAAAATCTACAAACCGAGGTGTTACTCGGCAAAAAATGGAACAAAAAATTTGTTACCTACGTACTCAATACCTACTCTTCTGGTATTCAAAACATTTTTGATTTCCCCCTCCCCCTCCTTCCACCCCAAATTTTACTTTGCGTAAAACTACTCCTGTTTTAATTTTGTATGGTATCAAGTTGGGAAAACATTGACCGAAAATTAATTTTCAGAAAATTTTAGGCGGAGGAGGAAGATGCCGAAAACTTCGAAAATTCGCTCTTATAGCCATGCTGCATGACTGTGGTTTTTTTTCTTAATATTTTTCAGCTACTATTTTTGCTAGTGACTAACGTTAGTCACTACCCTTAAGTGATGCAAAATAATAATATTTTTTGGTAACTAAGATGATGCAAAATGATAATCCTTAGATGGAAAAATAATAATATTTTTTGGTAACTCAAATCAATATCCTTTGGTGATGCAAAATAATAATGTCCGGATCTACATATTGAAGTTATTCTTTCGTTTTCAAGATTTCTATTCATCATAGCCCACACAAGTTATTAGACCTTGTAATATTCTGGGAAATCCCCCAGCTGTGATTGAATGGGTTATAGAATGATGTAGAAGACGTTCTGGTGATTTCTCCATTCTCTTCGAGTCCTCCAGTCGGTGCTCACGTTCTAGTCCGGTATTTACTTCCGATAAAGTTTAGACTTTATACTGCTGAGTGGATGTCGATAGTGCATAGGTGAATTCATGTCAACGTATATCAAATGGCATTGCCCCCCCCCCCCCCACTCATCGCCTTCCTCAAAGAGCCTGAAGTCTCATTTGATGATTCATTTGATCCTGTGCGGTTTCTGTGACAGTTGAATTAATATGTGATGTGTGCCAATGCAGAAGCGCCCTGTGTCACCTACCTACACAGACCTACATCCTGGTGAGAATGCATTCTTGCTGTCCATATTTACTTCTTGTGTGAAAAGAAATGTGTCGGCAGGCCGCCTGTGAACGTTTCGGAGCAGATCCGCCGTGCTGAATATTCATCGTCGTGTGTAAGCCCTTACTTTGCTTCTGGGTTCAACGCTCTTATGTGACAAAAGAGGGGCTGGCGGTTGGGTGCCTGGGTGGCAGTTGCTCGACGATCAGAAACCACATTGCCGACCGACGCGACTCCAGCAGCGTAGAGCGGGCCCCTCGAAATGTCGTCGGGGTCGCACCCGAAGTTATGCCGAGTGCGTACCTTTGTGTAATGAGCGGGAGACTGGAATTCCTTCCCGCGGCTGAAAGAACGAAATAACCCTGTGATTAAAAAAATGCTACTGAAAAACACTCTCACGCTTACGGTTTTTAAACACTTTGAACGAAATTTGACTGGTTGAATCACTGAAGAGCAATGTTGCAGATCGTGTCAGTGAATATGGTATTGTTTTTGTGTTGATCAGGAATTTACTCGTGCATACAATAGAAATCTTGTATGGCAGCCTTATGGTGAGTTTGTTGGTTCAACTTTGTAATGGATTCAGTACATCAGAAAGGTACCAGGTCCCTATTAAAGAGCGCCTCAATCCCCATAAGGCTGCCAGATGATTCCTGAGGTAGTAATTATGTCAAATTTAATAAGACGACCAAAATCCTCTTTGATAGCGGTTCACAGTACAGATAAGTGGTGGAACTAGTATGAGGAGACGGGAGTGCCATTCCTGAGTCCTGAATCAAATTTTCCTAACGAGTTAATAGATATTGGCGAACGACTGAGATGTCTATTAGAGAGGAGTAGACACAACCAATGGGCCTCAGATATCCGCACCGTAACGCCGCAGATGTTACGTAACTCAATCATAGTAAACTTTTAAAAGAGCTTGAATCTTTTAAACAACTTTTTTGCGTAATTTGGCAAGGATTTCAATAAAATAGTATTTTTAGGGCGGGTTTTCTCCACCTGTAAAGTGCGAGTTACGGTTTACTTGGAGATGACAGAAAAAATGAATGCATTTTTGCATGTCTTTGTTAACATTATCTCGCACTTTAACTCAAGTTGGTTTTATTTGTTCAAAACAAAACTGGTACAAACAAACGAATGACTTTCACTGATGCAAGCAAGAAAATAAACTATCTTACCTAAACGTAACAAATTGAAGTTGTAAAAGTAATATAAATATACTAAACACGTTTATGGTGACAAATGTAGATCGATTAAACCAAATTAATTAATAATAAATAGTAAACATCCCGTACAGTAATGCATCCAGTATAGTGGAACGTCCCTTATGGTGTTGTATAGATCTCACTACAGTACATACATATTACACATACCAAATCACTCGCGAAGAAATCGTGGAAACCCATTTCAAAGAAAAACGTAGTTATTGAAAAAATAGTCTATTTCCACTAATCGACGAAAAAACGCGAAAAACACTGTTATACCGGTTTCGGTGATCAAACCATCGTCAGTAACAAACAATTTGACGTTGTTTGTTACTGACGATGGTTTGATCACCGAAACCGGTATAACAGTATTTTTCGTGTATTAGTGGAAATAGACTATTTTTTCAATAACTCCGTTTTTCTTTTACATACATATGACTTCAGTACAATGACGTATTGCTTCTTTTCCCAAAAGCTGAAAGGTTGAGCCATAGAGAGAAAGAGGAAACTCCTTTGTTTGAGCCTGGTCACTTGACGAAAGTGAAAGGGATCGAGGATCTGGGAATATTATCAGTAAACCTTACGGAGAAAAAAGACCTTCTACCATTAGTTCCTTAAAATAATGTCACGAATCATCCTGGGTTGACAAAACCTGCGAGACGGGATACCTGAGGAACTCTATTCTGTTGTTGAAGTTAATCTGTTTGGATCGTGCGGCAAATTTTCCATGAACAGCCTCGTGGGCTCTCCGAATAGAACGCCAAATTGGATATCTCGTTTCATTACGATGCGAGGACCCATGTTTCAAATGGAAGTCAATTAAGCAACAATTGGCTGACCTCCGATCCTTCAATATTGGCCGTGTAGTTACCGTCATGGGACGAGTCATGAGTCAGAACCGGTAGTGATAATATCGCACTTTAGCTTGGAGGCTAAGGTATGGTTTACAGACATTGCAGCTCTGCCTTGTGATATGCCCTACAATGGGTTCCCATGGTTACTTCAGATCCAAGAACACATAAGAAAATTAGCTGGTAGTTAGCATAAACTGTCATAAATTTCTCCCTTGAGAGGGAAAAACATTAAATCATGTTTAATGTTTTTCCCTCGCAAGGGAGAAATTAGATATAGTTTTTTAATGTCAAGAAAAAATGAAAGCCACAATTTCACTGAACTCTACAAGTATAATGTTGCATTTACTGTACTTATTATAGAACTCGCCATCAACATATGGTTGCTACAACAGAAGGTAGTAACTGTGTAGTAACCAATGAAAAACGTAGCTATTGACTCTTGTTTCTTTCGAGTGCGATATTCTTTATGGTTGCTACAACAGAAGGTAGTAACTGTGTAGTAACCAATGAAAAACGTTGCATATTTGCGTGTCGGAATTCACAGAATGACCCCCAGCCCTAAAACATTAAACATGTTAATATTTTCATTTGATGTAATTTCGTTCTTTTTAAATGGAGTGGTCAAAAGAAAGCAGACATGCCGGGTAGAGGTATCCACGACTTGCCTTCTTGATCGCCCAGAAACAAGTCAAACAGTCGACATGAAGATGGTCGGTCCTGGCCGGCTGGCTATGTTGTACGGGTGTGAGAAATGAATCATTATAGAAATTCTGTAGTAAGCATTCACTTGGCCTGTGCATAAGTTTTGTTGATAGCTCAGCCCAAAAATGTAAGTGCTAAGTTGGTACCTACGCCAGCTGTATTGTACATATATAAATCTACCTTAAGTACTGCATCAGTGCATCACCCAACAGTGTCAAGGGAATCTGAGTGGGAAATCTGCTGCTTCTTTGTTCAGATCTGCTTCTCCATAAATCTTGGCCAAATCAATCAGCAAGTGCTGTGCTTTCAACCTAAATGGATTATTTCCGAGTCCTTCTCTTTATACTACGATGAGTGCGATTGTTACACAATTATTGCATTCCTACCATCTAACTCATGAGCTCGAGCTGTTGTTCGTAAGTCGCAGAAGGTAAATGCATTGTCTGGTTAACGTTTCTGGTCCTCCGCCCTATCAGACTGTATATTTACTCCGCGTAATCTCTCACTCTATCGCTGTCAACTGTTCTTATCAGACATTGTCAACAGTATTTCTTCCCAAGTGAGCTACATGTTATCTATGTGGTTATGAAACCTTGAGCGTGATGGCACCTTTTGCGAAGTGAACATGTTCTTTTGAAACGCTTCATATTATTGCAGTGGTTTATGTACCACGTATAGGCCCCTTCTGCATAAATCACTGTTTTCTGTGGTCAGTACCTACCCTCTTGATCCCTCCCAGGAAAGCCGTAAATCGAGTTCTGGAGCCAGCCGGGCAGTTGCAGTTTCATAAACATGCGCTAAGTTCAAAAATGCAATAATTAATTATTCGTTGTTATTCATGAAACATAACGTTTGTTCGTGTTGCAAAAATATCAACAAAATCCAAAATAACCATCATTCTTGAAATGAAATAATATCACAGAACAACTAACTTGACTTAAAGCCATGCATGGTTGGTGCATGGCTGTTCTCTTGCAATGTATCTGGGCTGGGTGTATACCGTTGCATTCACGATTATGTTGAAGCTTTTCGGTGCAAACTTCTAGGCCTTTCTGTGAACGAACGGTTGGACGGACAATGCTCCGGGTGGGCTAAAAAATTCCCAAGTCCGAGATCAATTTGAAAACATAAAAAACTCAAGATAATGGCGTCCTCGAAATTCCAGCCCCTATTTTTCACCCCTTAGAGATGACTGACAGAAACGCCGAGGACCATCTAGACCCCAAATGGAACCTGCAAACGAAATTTCATGAATTTTGGTTCATGTTAAGCAACTAATAAATAAATTGCGAAGTATGGCGAACGGGGAGAAATTTTACAATTTATACATTTTCGGATCCTACTCTACCTTGAAAAGGAAACAAATTTTTTTGGTTTATTGTTTTCAGTAAGTAATAAACCTTCGGAATCGAGCATGGAAACATTTTTTTAACCCCCCCCCCCCCCCCATTCAAAATTTGATGGTTTCCGTTTCAAGGTATGTAGGATCCAAAAATTCAATAAAAAATTTCTGTCTGTGCGCCATATTTCGCACTTTCCTTAGTTACCATGAACCAAAATTGATGAACTTGGTTTGTAGGTTTCATTTGGGGTCTAGTTGGTCGGCGAAGCTCGGCGTTAATGTCAGTCATCTCTAAGGGGTGAAACATAGGGGTTGAAGTCTCCAGGACGCCGTTACCTTGAATTTTTTTCGTTTTTAAATAGTTCTTGAACTTGGGAGTTTTTTGAGACCACCCGGAGCATTTTACGTCCAGCCGTTCGTTCACAGTAAGGCCCCGAAATTTGCACCGACAGGCTTCGCCAACAGGAGGGTGAATCACATTGTATACATTCAGCCCAGGTATCATTGCTAGGAAGCACCTGATTATAATCACGGATGGCTCTATGAAGTCGAGTGGTTGTTCTGTGATATTATTCTATTTGAAAAATGATGGCTCTTTTGGATTTTGTTCATAGGTACTTTTGTAACTTGAACAAACGTTGAAGTATCATTGGGTAGATTATTACACAACGGTAAATTATTATACAACGTTCAATTATGACACAACAGTACATTATCACGCAGCGTTTTATTATACCATCTACGCAGAAGGGGCATCTGTACAGGTAAATTATTACACAACGGTTTATTGTTTACCTCATGCTTCATGAACAACTACAAATAATTAATGATTTAACTATTGAATCCCGCGCGTTTTAGGAAACTTTAATTCCCGGGCCGGCTCCAGTACTCCATTTGGGGCTTTCCTGGAGGGAGCTCGAGGGTACTGACCGCAGAAAACAGTTATCAGAAGGGGCATCTATACAGGCAAATAATAAACCGTTGTGTAATAATTTGCAGTTTTTTGGTGTTTTTTTGCATGCCAAATTCCAAAGGTCCGTTATTGAAAAGAATAAACCAACATTTTTGGAGTAGGTAACAATATCGTACAAGGTGCGTCTTCTATTTCGAAAAGAAGAAACTAATTCCAAGTCATATTTGCTATTTCGAGAAAAATGGTTTTTATAATAATTTATTGTTGATTTGTTTCGCCGTGCACACCGATCAGTTATTTTCGAGCTTGAATTTCACAGTCGTGTTTCGGATATTTTAGAACGTTATAAAAGTTGTAAGGAATAAAATTACAATGTCCTATGACAGGCATAGAATCCCTATACACAGTGCCTAGATCGTAGAGGTACCAGGATATCTGTATGGGAAAAATTGCAATGAGCGTGGTCTCTGCCTGATTGTCTCTTGGCCGCGATCAGACCTCGAATAGTACGTCACAAAGGGCACTCAAACTTTACAGGACTATTACAGGCAGGAGTAATGTGAAAATTTCCATGGGACAACGTAACTTTTCGTGGCTCTCCAGGATTTTTGTTGGCTGCGCTAACCAACCTCAATATAGGCGTCTCGTTGAGCTCTACCAGACCCAGTTCGTGCAGGAACGAAAAAATAGTGACACAGTGACCTCTGTTTAGTGGGTGACCAACTCACACTTCATGATCATTCAGCTGAATACAATCAGATTTCGTTTTTTGTTAAATTAGCATTTTTCAAGTACTGAATACAGGAGGCCGGGTTTAGTCTTTGGTATATTTACGTTTGAAATTTCAAAGTGAAATTCCACAGATCGAACAAATCCCAATTTCTTTGCTCTTTAAACATTGTTACTTAATTGTAGTACCTAGTTGTCTCTTTACATACTACGTACTGCTTGATTATGATTAAATGAATATTATTTATACCTGCCTGCTTTGTGTATTCCTATTTTTCAACATCCATCTTCCACTGCGTTGTGCTCCAGTATTCATACATGTTCCGAAAATTGGATCATCAAAGAGCAAAGAGAGTATAGCTACCATGTATCTGTTGAGAAGGTAATCACTTGGTTTTTTCTACAAATAATGAATTTATTTCATCATGAATATTTTAAGCGAATCTATGAATGAAAGAAAATCCATAACTAAGGCTTAGTAAATGCGCGCACACCGGAAAGTTTCGAAAGAGTACCTAATGAAGGACGTTGAACACGCAAAACCATATTGATTCTAAAAATGTAATTGTTTGTGGGAATCTAAAAACAGTTTTGAACATCAGTCTTCTTATAACTATGAAGTCATTGGGTTTCATAAAACCGGACACAGCTTCAAAGCAGATATCCTTGAGTTTTTTTTCAAATTGCAAATAGATCACTTTATGACGGTCCCCAAAATATTATGCCTTAAAAATTGAAGATCACAAGTTTCGCATCCTTACCGCAAAATGAGAGGTCTTGCAAATCTATCGACGGTCGTATTGCTATTTTTTGGGTAATAATAATAATTGCACTCAACTATGAAGCAAAATAGGTACCTTTTTATTGTACATATAAAATTAATAGGTACCAAATCAAATGAACTTTATGGGAACTTTATGAGACTGTTCATATTTAAACAACAGCATTTTAAAACAGTCAGTCAGGACGCACGAGTTGTCGATCAAACAAAACAGCTCAAAACCACACGAGGAAGTCAGCCCAACGTAAACCAGCTGTTTGTTCTATTTTGTCATAGTTGCAAACGTCATAAAAAAAAGAAATAAACTGGTAAGAACAAAAGAAAAAAGCAGTGTTGTCGAATGAAATCTGGGATAGAGTATAAGATAAAAATGATGACGGGTTATGCATCCGAACTCATGGTGTGAGATCTGAATACTCTGTAATTTGTGGCAGGTTTTGCAGCCGAACCAAATATGTCAGCTTCTGCAACCGGGCTCACCAGAATATATGGCTCATCGTAATATGGCTAGTTTTGCACCCGAATGAGTTTTTGAAATCTAATTTTAAATGCTTTTCCATCCCAGTTGATTAATATTCTTGTACACCTAAGGTCGAAAAGAACCCAGGGATACCAAAACCTTAAAACCAACATTTTTTGAGGGTGCCAGGGTTTGCAACTGGACAACTGCATAATTATCTCTACACAGGGTTCCGCACTTGGTTTACTTTGGTAATTGATTGTAATGGATATTCCCGAATAAGCGGCTTTTGTTTCTTCGGCTTCCAAAATCCAATTATCCGGCCCTAACATCTTGTTGTTTCCTTTTCAAGCGAAACCCAATCCCGATTGCGGTAATTACGAACTTCTCGATTGACTCAGGAGCTGAATTTGACGTTCCGAACAGACGAAAGCCCAAAGCCAAAACGTGAATTTCAGAAATTAGGTTAGTGAACCGGTGAATGTATAATAGGTATAATATTATGTTAGTATAATCATTTTCATTACTGTCATTAATTGTAATGTAACGGTTTTGATTATTTCATCAATTTGGGCTACATTAATATTTAGTCATTCTGTTTAAGAACATATCTACCAGTTTTATGTTTCCTTTCATAGATTTTTACTTGCTATGTGCTCACCTCGATATCGTTACAACCCGGTTTGTTGCATTGACTCTTGGCGTTTCCCACCACCGCTTTTGTTGATCCCAGTCATTGAATTATTGTTGTGCTAATGGGGTATATGTACATGGTAATTCTTTATTTTTCCATATTATAGATCTTTAACCACATACGTGAAGTGGGCTTTCAAGTCCCAAATTATCTAACGTCCGCACATAATCCTTCCGTTGTTTATGGCAAAATGGCACTCACCAGACGTTGATGCTATTAGTAAGAACAGTTCTCTTTTTGTCCTTATAATTTTAAACTTCATTTACACCTGAGAATTTACACCTAATAGAATAATCTGTTCATACAAATGAAGGTACAAAAAAAACCACAGTCATGCAGCATGGCTATAAGAGCGAATTTGCGAAGTTTTCGGCATCTTCCTCCTCCGCCTAAAATTTTCTGAAAATTAATTTTCGGCCAATGTTTTCCCAACTTGATACAAAATTAAAACAGGAGTAGTTTTACGCAAAGTAAAATTTGGGGTGGAAGGAGGGGGAGGGGGAAATCAAAAATGTTTTGAATACCAGAAGAGTAGGTATTGGGTACGTAACAAATTTTTTGTTCCATTTTTTGCCGAGTAACACCTCGGTTTGTAGATTTTCCAACGCTGAACACGATGGTGAAGTCAGAATTGCGATATCCCATTCCGTTATCAGATTAGAGCAGACGAACCAGGAAGAACATCTCAAGAAATAACCACGATCCTTCATCTTCAAAGTGCTCCAGTTTGAGAATGGAATGAGATATCGCAATTCTGATTTCACCATCGTGTTCAGCGTACAAAAACCTTTAAAATGAGGTGTCACTTGTCAGACTTTTTCATTTTGGGAATTTATGGGTAATTTCCCCCCCCTAAAACTCCCCAAAACTCCCCCTTAGGGTGACCCGATTCTGCCCATCTTCGAACTTAGCCTGTCGATTGCCAAGACAGATTTTTCGTGCAAATTTGAACTTTTTATCTCAATTCTTTCGAGAGTTATCGTCTGGAATGACACATACATATATAAATATATATATATATATATATATATATATATATATATATATATGCATATATATATATTATTATATATTATATTATTATTTGTTATATTATTATTTTTGGTGTCTTTCGGCAGGGAATTCAGGATAGTCTGAAACGGATTTTGGTATAAAAATCTTTCGGAAATTCGAGTTTTAAAAATTTTGGACCGAGAACAATAGCTTCCTTTTCTTCGAAAATTCGCTAAAAGGAACCAAATTTATTTATTTATATATTTATCTTACCCAGACTGGTACTTTTGCCTTAAAAACTCATTTTGGCTGGATGTTGGCCCTTCGCATTAAAGAGAGATCAGCATATCTTTTGTACCATGAATTGCAAAAAGCGTGTACTTATGAGCTCCATATTGTGTTAATTTATTCAAACTTGCTTGCGATGGTGATATTTTCAAATTAAGTTTTCTGATGATAGTCGGTCATGTCAAAAACCATGATGTTGATTATAAAGAAGATAATGGAAGCAGATGATAGTGTTTTATAAGTAATCACAAAGTAGCTACACATAGGTTGGAGATGCCCGGTATCACTCGTAAAAGTTTTACTGTCCATCACTCGTCATTCGTCCAAACATTTTTTTTCAGTTTCGAACAAAAGAGTGGCTTTTTCTTGGCGTTGGAAGTTTCCCAACGGTTTCGTTCTTTTATTCATCTCTCGTCAGACCACTTCTTGAAAGAAATGGTGGGTTGGAGGACGAACTTCACCAGCACTTCAGTCATGAGTGCTAGACCCTGAAAAATCCACGTAATGCAATTTCAGCGGTGAGGTAATTTTTGGTTTGCTACTAAATGAGACCCCGTTGAGTTATCTGGGAGGTGCGGTTTTTCTGAATTTTAGTTCCATGAATGTGCGGAATTCAGGTTTTAGTATTTACCGACCGAAAAAACGACGAGCATTCGTTGATTATGAGTTTCCTAATTCCGTATATATTAGAGAATATACGAATTAAAGTATTATTACGTTGATGAAAAGGTATTTATCGTATTACTACGTTGATGAGACGTAATAAATTTGGAAATCGGGATTGAAAGAAAATGAGTCTCAGGGATTAGTCTCTGTTCCGACTATTCAAGATAAGGGGCTCTCCTGGTTTCGAGTTTATAAGCAAATGATCAAAAACGAATTTCAGGCGAATTAGAGCAGATAAAATCGCTCAAGTTATCGAGATGATAGATTTGGTATAACACGTGCTTCAATCTTTGCTCCCATGAAATAAGTGATTATGGTGTATGGGTATCCAAACTCGTTGAGGGAAACAATGGCATTTTTAGACTAAGGTCAGTTTGCATTTCTTTTCTTTTGTTCAGTGGTGTATGTACCTTCTGTCGTCGTTCTGTGGAGAAGGTAGGTGTTACGTGTTAGTGACCTCGTAGTGATAAAAACGGGCTTTTCTGACGTTCGTCGTCACCTGTGGGGAAGCGAGGTGAGTTCTCCTACCCACGCTAACATGTTAATTGTTAACGTCCGCCTCCAATCGCACCTTTGACCAGTGAGATGTAGGTGGAAAATGAGACGCAATTAGCGTCTGACGACAGCAACTTACCGAGATTTTGCATATAAGTAGTTTTCCCTTCTTGGAGAAGGGTGGAATCCTTTGTTACTACCCTCTTCACATCTCGCTGATAAAGCATTGTTAAAATTCCCTGGCATTTCATAATTTCGAAGTTTTTGTAGCTGTACCTATCCTATATTAAGAAGCGTTATAAATATGAACCCCAGAGCGTCGCTATATACCACTGATAGAATTTGATCTCAATCGCCTCTCAGGACGATAAGCAGGTGCTTTTAACTGTCTTATCTCCTTCCTTTATCAAGAGTACTGCAGCATCTCGAAGCCCCGGTGGTGTTGTCCCAGGTTGTATTATACAAAACAAGCCCAACTTGTATCATAATTCGAGCTCATCAGAGTTGCAAGTCTCTCGCCCACTGATGGAAGAATTGTTACGATCTCATGAATATAATTAATTCATTACTTGGTGTTAAATCTAAAGGGTTATTTTTAATACTTGGTGTAGGTGAAAAGGGGAATAGTTTACAATAATCGGGTGAAGCTATCAGTGGTTGTCGGAGCAGCCTTGACATGATACCGGCAGCCCAACCTTCGACGGTCGCAAGTTTGCGGTTTCACTTCGCCTTGATGAATTGAAAAATTATTCGGTTTCGTAATTTTCGTTTCAGATTTTCTCGAAGCATTTTGTTCAAGAGAACAATATTCCATGTGTCATTTGGCATAATCAGACCTATTTGAGTGGTGGCTTGGTGTGAATTAGTCCAATCCGTTCTACATAAATTCTAGCATGCATATAGTAGCTACATATAATATGTTTTCGCTTTATGATATTATAGCAGTGGCGTAGCAGGGGGGGGGGTGGGGGGGGGGGGGGTTAGTGGGGGTCATAACCCCCCCCCCCCCCCCCCCCCCTTTGGCTCGAAGACTTTACCGCAAATTAAAATTAAACCTTAAGAATGATACCAATCACAAAAGTAACAAACAAATACAACAATTACAGATTAAACGATAAATCTGGGAAACGATCTGTCCCTAACATTTGACCCACTGCACTTTTGACAAAAATGCTTATCAAAATAGTCCCTCACAGCCACCATCTCACACGTCAAGTGAATAATATTGATTTTACCCCTTGCTACCAATTGTTGACCCCCAAAAAGCCTAACTAGACGCCTATTCTGTGTGAAAAAACAACTGAAATGGTATTTTTCTGTATTCACTCATCCTTCCACACCACTTTCAGTGATTTTATATATATTATCAGTTTTATCCGTTTTTAGCAATTTTGACCCCTAAAAACTCAAATTTGACCCCCTTCGATTTTTGAAAATTGCTCATCCTTTTGTTTGGCAATAAGAACATTTTGGCGAAATTTGGAGTTTTATCACATACCCAAGGTCAGAAGATATCGTCTGGAGTGACGCATAAATAAATATAGATAATATGCGTATTAAGTTTTGTTAAAATCTAGGGATGAAATCAGGATGCTCTGAAACGGATTTGCCTATAAGACAATTTCAAAAAATTATATTCTGAAAATTTTGAACCCATTGCAATAGCTTCATTTTCCTTTAAAACGCGAACATTGTTGCCAAATAAATGCTTTATTTCACCAGTTTATCTTACCTAACGTTACCTGTAACATTTAGCGATCTGTTAAATTTAATTTAAATTCAGCTGTTTGTAATGTCAAACCTTATTAGCGAATTTTCAAAGAATGGGTAACATTTTCAGAACGTGCATTTTTCAAATATTTTTGTAGGCAAATCCGTTCGAAGATGAGCAATTTTCAAACATTCCAAGGGGGTCAAATTGGAGTTTTTAGGGGTCGGAAGTCGGTAAAAACGGCTAAAATTGCAAAAATTTATATAAAATCACTGGACATGGTATGGAGGGTGAGTATAAAGACAGAAAAATACCATTTCAGTTGTTTTTCACACAGAATAGGGGTAAAATCAATATTAATCAATCAATGATAATCAAATCAATATTAATTCACCTGACGCTGTGTGGGATGGTTAATCACGATGATTATTTTTCTCAAAAATAAGTAAGTCAAATTTGACTTTGTTAGAGTCAAGCATCGGTAAAAATGGCTAAAATCACGAACAAATTATATAATTTTAAGAAAAGTTGTATATTTTCTCGCTATAATTATCATCTTTTCACACAATAGCAGGAATATTTCTTTGAAAATTCACTCTTATAACCATGCTACATGACAGGAACTTTTTCTATTTCCGATAACCCCCCCCCCCCCCCAATTCAACAATCCTGGCTACGCCACTGTATTATAGGTATGCGTCGGCTCCAATTCCATTGTTGATTGTTGAAGATTCTCCTTCACATGTTCTACGCTATATATTTGGCTTGATATTTAATCGAACTTCTATATTAATTTTATCCAGCTTGAATTGGATTGGATATAGGTTGTCGAAAATAATGAATAATGTTGTTAGTTCTACATCACTATCATCTGAGAGAAAATAAGCTCTAAATAACGAGTCATCATATTTATTTTAATCCTCCATCCCATTGATTAGCTGGTCACTGGTGACGTAGGGATAAAAACTATGCTGTAATGTGTCCCTGAAATTGTTTATTAACAAATATAAGGAAATCACGCACATGCACATCTGATACCCCTTTTACGTGGCAGAGAGCCAAGCGCCAGTGTTATGCAGCTGGTGCAGCGCCTCTCTTTGAAATGAATTAATGTCATTCTATCCTTGTACGAGCATAAATATTGGGTCCTTGGATATTTAATATTTGTGGTGAAATATCAAAACTGTCGGACTAACAGTTTGTTATCACGGTAGGTATATTAATAGGACAAATAAACTTTTGATTGGTTTAGTTGCTTTCCAAAATGAATATGAAAAATGCTGCAAATTATCACACAACGGTTTTTTCCTGTAAGATGCCCCTGCTGCTTAGATCACTGAATTTGTGTAAGACCCCGATTTATTGGGCCGTTTTAGGGTTGTTTTATGATACCTACCTACCCACGCACGCACACACACAAGCAAGACAAAAATGCGCCAGAGTCGAAGTATAAGTTCTCGGCAATTACAGTTACACGAATATGCATTTTTCCACCGCCCCGCCTCCTGTAACGCACGATTTCGGCGCCAGGAATCCGCGGTCATTTTTGGTTTATTATTCTGTGAATAATACACCTATGTATTCGCTCAGCAAAAAATTTTTATAACATCCCCTCAAAATTTTTTCTTTCCCGTTTCAAGGTGCGTAGATTCAAAAAATGCAATGTCCGTCCGCCGTCCGCCGTATCACGTGTACAGGCTTCATTTTCGGTCTAAAAAAGTCGTTCTTTCGCACACATGCTCCATTTGGGCCCTAGTTGTGTCCCGAAACTTTTCAGCCCGATCGGAATATACCCAGGGGTGTTATGAGTGAAAATGTGTGTACAAATAGGTACTTTTTGTGTTTTAGTAACGTATTAGTGAAATGAGCTTTTGAGTTATCGATTTCCATGTTTTTGGGGACGAGAAGACCGAATATGAAGTCGATTTTGACCAAGGAGTGGAAATTTGAGGTTGAACCAGATGTTCAGATCCCAAAATTGATTTTTTATGAGTCAAAAACCTGGGAAATCGTCTGAAATCACCATCAATTTGTAGAATAAGACTAGGAAAAGTGTCAAAACATGGATCAAGACGATTAAATGGCACTACCAATGAGCAAAGATAATTTGAAAAAAAAAAGGAGCGTATTACCTAATTCAAGTTTTGGGGGGCCAAAATTGGTGGAAACCACCAGAAATAGCTATTTCAATTATTTTACATGAAATATACAAGAAAAAAATGAACAGCCAACATTTCTGTAGGTATGTCCAGTAGAATAATAAACCCATGTGACAAGGACTTTGCAGCGTTTTTGGAATCTACGCACCTTGAAACGGAAGAGAAAAAATTTTGAGGGGGTGTTATAAAAATTTTTTGCTTAGCGATTGCATAGGTGCATTATTCACAGAATAATAAACCAAAACGGGTGTTTCCCGTAAAAAACAACGGAAGCGCCCCCGTAGATTGGCACTAAATGATAGTTCACGGAATCACCCTCAGAAGTGGTGCATCCGTAAATATTATGCGGTCACGGATGCACTCTATAAATTTATCCGTAACCACTATCTTGTTGAAGGATCGTCAACGGAAACACCCGTGGTTTCCGTGGTATACTATTTCGGCAAAATCAACGGATGATAATTTTCACGGGAGTACCCCGAAAATCCCCGTATAAGTGTAGTGATTTCCGTTGTTAATCCTTCAATGTTCCGTCGCACGCCCGTGGTTGTACCGTGACTTTGTACGGATCGTCATAGCCCCACCCTTGACTAACCCGTAACACTCCATCGCCTCCCCGTAGCCCATCCATGATTTTCCCGTGAATATCCCTGGACTCTCCATATAGTCCAGTAAAGGGTACGTAACCATCTACAGAGCACCCTTTACGGACGAGCTACTGAGGATGACTGAGAGACGTCCGCTGCCTCAGTGGCTCCCACTAACCGATCGTCGGAGCCGTAAAGGAAGTGCACGTCTCTCCGCCGCTCGTCCGAGGATCCGTAGCCTACCGAGTAGCTCGACCGAGTAGTCGGTGGAGTACTCGGCCGAGCTACTTCGATGAGGCGAGTGGGTGATTACATTTCAGCTGGGCAGAGACGAGACAGTTGCGTTGTGTAGTGTTCCGCGTAAACAGCGCACAGCGATGTAAAAAGAGAAAAACGCTGCCTAGTCCTTGTCACATGGGTTTATTATTCTACTGGACATACCTACAGAAATGTTGGGTGTTCATTTATCGTTTCCCAAAAACAAAAATTGGGCTCTTTTTTTACAAATTATCTTTTATCATAGACAGTACCATTTAATTGCGTTGATTCACCTGTTAACACGACTTTTAGTTCTATTATTATACAAGTTTATGGTGATTTCAGACAATTACATTGGGTGCTGAACCTTCGTTACAACCTCAATTCTTCACTCTTTGGTCAAAATCGACTTCATATTCGGTCTTCTCACCCTAAAGAACATGTGTATAACGATAACTATTTTTACACACATTTTTCACCCCGTAACACCCCTGGGTGTATTCCGATCGGGCGGCCGAGCTTCGGAGCACAACTAGGGCCCAAATGGAGCCTGTGTGCGAAAGAACGAATTTTTCAGACAGAAAATGAAGTAGATAAATATATGGATGATACGGTGGACGGAAACTGCATTTTAGGAATCTACGTACCTTGAAACGTAAAAGAAAAAATTTGTGGGAGTGTTATTGTAGTTTTTGCTGAGCGAATACATAGGTGTATTATTCACAGAACAGAAATGCGCGCTCGCCCGCCGGGTGGGTATCACAAGCGCTAATTCCCTTGGAATTCGTTTGAAAAGCGCAAATTTTTTCATGTTTAAAAGCGTGAGGTTCCCTGCTAGTATTTAGATTTAAAAGCGCGAGCCACTATAACAGAATAAAGTAACAGTTCTTGAAGCAGATAACGCCTTTCCTAGGCCCCAAACCGCAGATCGTCACCGAACTGAGGAGTCGCGACTTTTGACCAAGACCCAGGCCTCTGTTCATTGAAATGTTTACCTACTCAGTTTACTTACATAACTCCCACTTACACTGTCATTGTTCCTGGGGTTTATCGTTTAGTATTCATCCTCCGCTCAGTGCGTTTGCGCTGATACTTTTGATATTTCAAATTTCTTTCAACATATAACAACTTTATATTTGATAGGGTAAAAACATGACAAAAAAGTTGTTAATATATAATTTTTTCCTCACATTTCTGATTTTTTGATTCCTGTTTCCTTGATTCAGGTAGGTACAGTAGAAGGTGGTAGGTAGGTATTTGTTAAAAGAAACAGTAACAGTACCTACGTAAGTAAAAGTAACGGCTCCAGCTCGCGCTTTTGACACAGGAAGCAGTGGCGCTTATGAACCTAATCTTTCTTCTCTTCGATCTCTTCGATGAAGTTGATTTTAGATGTTTTTGGACCACCTCACCGCCTTTGACGGGAGACACCTTCACGCACGTCCATGACGACAAGTGGCTCTTATGGGCACACTACGGACGGCGTTCCTACGACGGGAGCCACATTTATACCCCTCCCATATAACAAACTGTCAACCACGGATGTGCCATGGACGGCGTTCCTTTGACGGTCCTTCATGCCCGTCCGTGACTATACGCCTTCTACGGAAAATGTATAGACGGTGTTCCCACAACGGAAGCCACATTTTTATACCCCTACTTAATAACAACTGTCAACCACGGACACACTCTGGACGACATTGCAGGGCGGACACCACAATTACACCCCTCCTCAATGACAACGATTCACCAAGGATGGATTACGGACGACGTTCCAACGACGGAAGCCACCTTTATACTCCTCAGTAATGACAACAAGATCTACGGGCACACGACGGACGATGAACAAACAACGGATGCCCCTCATACCCGTCCTTTGTCATAATCATAACCAATGGTTTACGGAACGACGACCCTCCGCCAGAAGAGTGGCTCCGTGATCCTGACGGATGGTTGTTCGTTACGGAACCCACCACGGAATACATCCGTCGTGTTCACTAGCGTACACGGAACGCGATGGAACGTCATTGCCTCACGGACACCACAGGCGCCTCCGTGAAAGCCGACGTCCCGTTAAACCATGACCTTAACCGATGGTCACGGGTCGCTACAGATGGTCAAAATGCCGGCCAAAGAAGGTCATTTTTAAAGGAACGTCTACGGATGGGCGACCATCAGCGATGGTATCCGCCCCTCCATCACCACTTTTGGTTTATTATTCTGTGAATAATGCATCTATGTAATCGCTCAGCAAAAAATTTTAATAACACCTCCTCAAAATTTTTTCTTTTCCGTTTCAAGGTGCGTAGATTCCAAAAATGAAATGTCCGTCCACCGTCCGCCGTATCACGTGCACCGACTTCATTTTCGGTCTAAAAAATTATTTGTTTCGCACACATGCTCCATTTGGGCCCTAGTTGTGTCCCGAAACTTTTCAGCCTGATCGGAATATACCCAGGGGTGTTATGAGTGAAAATGTGTATACAAATAGGTACATTTTTGTTTTAGTAACATGTTAGTAACATGAGCTTTTGAGGTATCGTTTTCCATGTTTTTGGGACGAGAAGACCGAATAATAGGAAGCCGATTTTGACCAACGAGTGGAAAATTGAGGTTCTAACAAAGTTTCAGCCTTAAGATTACGTTAAATTTTGGTCTAAAATCGTCGTTCTTCCGCACACAGTTTGGATCCCCATTTGGGTCTTTGTTGTGCTCCGCAACACCCAGCACCCAGGGGTGTTATGGGAAAAAATGGGTGTAAAAAAAGGGGTTTTCGGGGGATTTTTGCGGTTTTAGTGAACATGAGCTTTTGAGGTATCGTTTTCCATGTTTTTTAGGGCGAGAAGACCGAATATTAAGTTGATTTTGACCGAACAGTGAAGAATTGAGGTTGTAACGAAGGTTAAGCTCCCGAAATTCATTTTTTATAAGTCAAAAACATGCCTGGGAAATTGTCTGAAATCACCATACATTAGTATAATAACACCAGAAGTATTATCATCAAGACAATTAAATCGTAAGTACTATCAATGATCAAAAATAATCTGTTTATAAAAGAGCCGAGCCTAATTCTGTTTTTGGGGGCCAAAATTGGTGGAAACCATCATAAATAGCTATTTCAATTATCGCACATGAAAGAAACAATAAATGAACGGCCAAGATTTCTGTAGTATGTCCAGTAGAATAATAAACCCATCTGACAAGGACTTTGCAGCGTTTTTGAGTACTGACACTTCTGGGGGAACAGATCAAATTGAATTATCAATTATTGTGCATCCATTTCAGAATGGCACCAGAAAATGAACTAACTGTAGCGTAACTGTAACTGTAAGGCGAAGTCCGATTTTATTGTCAACAAAAATGACAGCGGGGAATTTTTGTCAAAAATGTTTCTTCGAGAAAACTATTAAGAACTCTCGGAAAAATAGTAGTTTGAAGCCCATTTGAAGCAATATTTTGGTTTATTATTCTGTGAATAATACACCCATGTATTCGCCCAGCCAAAATTTTTATAACAGCCCCTCAAAACTTTTTTCTTTTGCGTTTCAAGGTGCGTAGATTAAGCAAATGTCCGTCCGCCGTATCACGTATACAGGCTTCAATTTCTGTCTAAAAAAATTCGTTCTTTCGCATACATGCTCCATTTGGGCCCTAGTTGTGTCCTGAAACTTTGCAGCCCGATCGGAATATACCCCGGGGTGTTATGAGTGAAAATGTGTGTAAAAATAGGTACTTTTGTGTTTTAGTAACATGCTAGTAACATGAGCATTTGAGGTATCGTTTTCCATGGTTTTTGGGACGGGAAGACGATGTCGATTTTGACCAGAGGCGGAAATTGAGGTTTTACAAAAGATTCAGCTCCCAAAATTGATTTTTTATGTGTAAAAAACCTAGGAAATTGCCTGAAATCACCATCAATTTGTATAATAACACTAGAAAAAACGCTGCAAAGTCCTTGTCACATGGGTTTATTATTCTATTGGACATACCTACAGAAATTTTGGCTGGTGCGAAGATTCAGCAAATGTCCGTCCGCCGTACGCCGTATCACGTATACAGGCTTCAATTTCTGTCTAAAAAAATTCGTTCTTTCGCACACATGCTCCATTTGGGCCCTAGTTGTGTCCTGAAACTTTGCAGCCCGATCGGAATATACCCAGGGGTGTTATGAGTGAAAATGTGTGTAAAAATAAATGCTTTTTGCGTTTTAGCAACATGTTGGTAACATGAGCTCCTGAGATATCGTTTTCCATGTTTTTGTGGACGGGAAGACCGAATATGAAGTCGATTTTGTCCAAAGAGTGGAAAATTGAGGTTCTACCAAATGTTCAGCTCCCAAAATTGATTTTTTATCTGTAAAAAACCTGGGAAATTGCCTGAAATCACCATCAATTTGTATAATAACATTAGAAAAAACGCTGCAAAGTCCTTGTCACATGGGTTTACTGTTCTATTGGACATACCTACAGAAATTTTGGCTGTTCATTTATTGTTTTTTTCATGTAAAATAATTGAAATAGCTATTTCTGGTGGTTTCCATTAATTTTGGCCCCTGAAACACAAATCAGCTAGGTAGGTGCGTAGTTTTTTCTTCTTTTTTAATAACTATTTTTGATCATTGTTAGTGCCATTTAATCGTCTTGATCCACGTGTTGACACTTTTTCCAGTGTTATTATACAAACTGATGGTGATTTCAGACGATTTCCCAGGTTTTTCACTCATAAAAAATCAATTTTGGATGCTGAACATTTGGTAGAACTCAATTTTCCACTCTTTGGTCAAAATCGACTTCATATTCGGTCTTCTCGTCCCCAAAAACATGGAAAACGATATCTCAGAAGCTCATGTTACTAACATGTTGCTAAAACGCATAAAGTACCTATTTTTACACACATTATCACTCATAACACTCCTGGGTATATTCCGATCTGGCTGAAAAGTTTCGGGACACAACTAGGGCCCAAATGGAGCATGTTTGCGAAAGAACGAATTTTTTAGATAGAAAATGAAGCCGGTACACGTGATACGGCGTACGGCGTACGGCGTACGGTGGACGGCGGACAGACATTGCATTTTTGGAATCTACGCACCTTGAAACGGAAAAGAAAAAAGTTTGAGGGGGTGTTATAAAAATTTTTTGCTGAGCGAATACATAGGTGTATTATTCACAGAATAACAAACCAAAAGTGAAGGCAGGTGAATCAAGACAATTAAGTGACACTACCAATGATAAAAAATAATTTGAAAAAAAGCAGCGTTCGGGTTTTGGGTGCCATAATTGGTGGAAACCATCAGAAGTAGCTATTTCAATTATTCCACATGAAAGAAACAATAAATGAACAGCCAGCAATTCTGTAGGTTGTCTAACAGAGTAATTAACCCATGTGACAAGGACTTTGCAGAGTTTTAAATTCTGATGATCGCTAAACCAAAGTAGGACTCTCGTTATATTTCCGAATGTTCACCTAATTTGGATGATTCTTTGGCCATGAACACCCGGGCCCCTCGTTTGTTGTACCTACCAACGAATAGATTAAATAATACCAATCAGCAAAATCCAAAATAACCATCTTTCTATAATAATAACAATAATAATATAGTATAAAACACCCACACACGCACACATTTTTTTAAATTTTGGTTTATTATTTTCAATAATACCCCCCCCCCCCCTCAAAATTTGATGGTTTCCGTTTCAAGGCATGTAGATTCCGAAAAAGGAATAAAAACATTTCTGCCCGTAAGCCGCAATCCGCACTTTTCTTAGTTACCTTGAACCAAAATTGATGAAATTAGGTTTGTAGGTCTCATTTGGGGTCTAGTTGGCCCGCGAAGCTCGGTGTTACTTCAGCCATCTCTAAAGGGTGAAAAATAGGGGTTGAAATTTTCAGAACGCCGTAGTTCGAAAACTTTCAATAGAAGGGTATGGTTTTTCTAACGTTTTTAAATGGATCTCAAACTAAAGAATTTTTTGAGACCACCCGGTGCATTGTACGACCAGCCGTTTATTTGCACCGAAGAGCGACATCAACATGATCTTGAATGAAACTGTGTAAATGTGGCCCAGATATCATTTCTAGGGATGATTATAATCACGGATGGCTGTACGAAGTCGAGTTGGTTGTTCTGTGGTATTTCATTTGAAGAATGATGACTCTATTTTGTTGGTAGGTAATTTAGTAACTTGAACAAGTCCTTTTACTTCATTAATAACAACAAATAAATAATTATAGAATTGTTGAATCCTGCGCATTTTTATGAAACTGTAGTTCCCGGGCCGGCTCCATTAGTCTTTTTAGGGCTTTCCTGAGGGGAGCTGGAGAGTAGGTATTGACCACAGAAAACAGTGATCTACGCAGAAGGGCATTATACAGGCAAATAATAAACCGTTGTGTAATAATTTGCAGTTTTTTGGTTCTCGTCATGATCGATTTCACTGGTTATAATAGTAAACCAAGAGCGCCGTAAGCCGTGGGCAATTCGGACCATTCTGTAATTTTTTTAAATGTAGCTTCAAGTCGTTTCTTGTATCCCTGGCGTCAGTCACAAGCCTTTGACCAGTAAGTTGGTAAGTACTGTCTAAAAACGTGGAAAAACATAAATATTGAATAAGATTACTAATTTTAGAAGTCGGGAAAATTTCGTCAATTCATTAGGTAGGTAAGTAATTAGTGAAATTGTAATATTTGATTAAAGGTTGGTGATGGTGGGGGGGGGGGGGGGGGGCAGTACCACTAGCGTATGGACTTGGGTTACCTTAGCTTCTTTCCTTTCTGATATACCTACCTAGTTCATATAGTTCAGAAATGTGGCCAACAGATTGTGTCCACAGTTTTATATTATGACTTCACAGGTACTTACTATTGTACAGCGGTACACCGAACGGTTCCAACCATCCTTGACTCAAGTGGTGTGTTCTCCTTACGTCGGATATCATTAACGGACTGATCATTAACAACATTCTTGTAGTCCATTGCACTATACAGTAAAAACTATAGGGTTCAGGTTAAAATTGAAAATTAATCGATATTGTGGTGCTTTAACGTCAGTTGAGATACGTTTTACACAGTGGCTCATCTTTCTGAGAAAAACAGCATTCGGATTTTACGCCGCCTCCAAACTTGAGCATTGGCCCCGCATGAAGGTCTCTCTGAGCTGAATGCCCTCAGGCGTGGACGTCTTCCCGAACACGAAATACTCGGTTCCGGTGGCGGTACAACAGAGTGAGTCTCCGTGCGGCACGTGCTCTGTGTGAATGGTTTCTTGGTATCCCCTACCCCATGCAGTAGTGGTTCGGAACTCGCCGAAACGTCAGTAAATCTAATTCTTTGTTGCCAGCTATAAGCATATCTATTACTAGTTCCCAAAAAGGATGTTCATGAACTCAAATTGAATTTATGGAACAAAATCTTCTACCTGCATATATGATATGAAGAAATCTTCTACCTGCATATATATGAAGAAATGGGTGAGTGATATACCAGAAGCATGATAAAAGTGACAAAGGTAATTTATTCATTAGTTGAATTGTGTTGATATCTAGATTATGTTTCGAATGGTTTCATCCCTTTTTATCATGCAAGATTATGTTTCTTTTGATTAGGTGAGATCATGTCCACCATTCAGTATATAGGCATGTGATCAACTGATCATGTTACAGTTTTGTTCTGTCCTGGGTTTATTATTGGTATGTTTTGATAAATTATTGATACTGGTTTATTTTGAGTTGCTTCATGGAACTTCGGTTTTATTCGATTCTCATGAAATTATTATCTCCTAAATTGAGGGCGATATTTAATTTATTGCCAGACCGCCCGAGTGTGGTATGCTTGCATGTAAAGGAGGTAATGTGAGAGGGGCACACGAGGGAAAGTCTATAGTCGTGCTCTTATAGCGTTAATGGCTGTGCGTCACCTGTTTAATTTAGACAAGTGAATTATCAAGCGACTGATTTTTATTTATGGTCATATGTACATCATCTGCTGTAGTTTACAAAAAAAAGTTGTACACCAGCTAACCATTTGAATCATACCTTCGATGTTAGGAAACCATACTGCCCTTGTAGATCTGTTTTTCATTTCTTCATCATATTTATGTAACTATATTGGGATGTGAAAGTAAATAATATTTCCTTGTCTAAACTCATCGGCTCGTACAACATTTGGTGGCTGTTAGTTATTTTTTTTAGATTTTCAGCTATAGTGTTGATTCCATGAATTAAAAAATAATATTTATGTGTTTACCTCTCATGTATCTCAAAATCCTAAAATATGAGTTGTCATGCAAAGTAAAATACAAACGCAATGCGCCGTTGCTCTTCGCTCTGAAACGGTCCTTTGAGTTCTACGTTCATTTTTTATCTATAACCTAAAACTTGAACCTATAAATCCGAGCCCTAGTGTTAAAATTGATACAGGTGTCACAAATAATTTTTGAAGAATAGTACAAACAAGCTTTACTGAAAAAGGTGAACTTACAGAATTAATTATGTTCTTTTCCTTTTTTCGTAATTTTCAGTACCATGTTGCTACTTATTTTTGCTCTAGTTGTTTTTTCTTAACGTTACCTCGCTCCTATTACCAACGGCCATTAGTTTCTCAAGGTCCCGCCCCAAACTCGTCCCATTCCATCTCAGGTGTTTCGAGGAAATAGCTTGCGGCTCTTTATATCACCACGCCTTTTCTCGTAGAAAGTTGTTCGCTAGGCATATGAGAGCAAGTCGAAACGAAAACCACCCCGATCCTGCTGTAAAATGTTTTATGAGATTATTCGAGGGTAATCATTTCCCTGTTAGGTAGGTAGGTATCTCATCTCCATACTCGAGATTCATTTCATACATTGATAAATAATCATGACCGATTACTATAGGTACCAAAGTTCGCTGTTCACTTGATTTCCGAGTAATAAAATTTCAGTTTGTTTTGTGTTCAAAAGTTCAAAATTCGGGAGGATAACTACAGCAAATCTGCCTTGCATTATATTTATATGTTGAGTATCTTCTCAGTGTCTCAGAAATAACAACGTCATGTTCTTTGTTTTCAGGTATGGCTTTGGACACTACCAATTAGTACCTACTTCGACACTACCGCAAACGTGAACTTCACCTCGGTCCCTGGTATTCGTGTATAATATTTCCATAGAATGCCTGTTATACCTATAAAATCCCCTAAACCGTGGGGTTTAAGTACTTGGTCCCACATCTTTCAAACTCAGTTAAAGAAATGAAATTCTGATTAGTCAAAATAACGCTCTTCAAATCAACTTTCCAACCGATAAAACGCTGCGAGTTATTACACAAAGATTTATTATTTTCGTATAGATATACTACTTCTGCGTCGAATACTGAAGACCCTGATTTTGTAGGATCCTTTTTTTGCGGTGGATACCTACCTACTCTCGCAAGCACACACACAGACAAGGCAAAAATGCCACCAGAGTCGAAATGTAACGAACATTCGAAATTTAAATAAACTTAATATGCATTTTTCCACCGCCCCCATCTACTGTAACCCCCCCCCCCCACGAACCCCCCACCTTGTCATTTTTGAAATTCTGGTGGTCCCTGAACCTAAGTTGGACCCTCGACATGTTCCAAAATTTTCACCTAATTTGGATGATTCGTTTGGCCCTGAAACAACAAACGTGTACTTACCTATCAGCAAAAATAGGTTTCAAAAAATGCCCATCAGAAAAATCTAAAATAACCATAATTTTCAAATGACATAGTCACTGAACAACCAACTCGATTTCATAAAGCCATGCGTGATATAACGAGCTGTTCCCTAGCAATGTTGCAATGTTCTGGGCTGGATGAGTACATATGATTCACACTCATGTTGACGAAGCTTTTCGGTTCAGACTTCTGGGAATTACTGTGTAACGCTCCCAGTTGTCTAAAAAAAATCCCAAAGTTTGGAATCAATTTAAAATTCATAAAAACCGTAACCGTCGAGGTAAGGCGTTTCGATAGGTTAAACCTATATTTTTCACTCGGATTGCTGACAGTAACCTCGAGCTGCGCGGGCAAACTAGACTTGGGACCTTCAAATTTCATTAATTTAAGGAATGTGCAAAGCATACGGCGGACAAATATACATTTTTTAATTCCATTTTCGGATTCTGTGCGGAAACGCAAGCAATATAATTTTGAAGGGATTTGAATTTTTTCTTCTTTTCCATGCTCGATTCCAAAGTTTCATTGTTGAAACTAAAAAACTAAAATTTATTGTTCCCAATTTATTGCGAAGCAAATCATCGTAATAAGCAATTCAAACTTATTCAGACTTGAATTAAATGTGATTTTGTTGACAATTTAAACTGTGTTCGGTACATTAATTCCATAGTATGCTCGCGCTGATTGTGACATACATAATTGTGATTGTGTTGTTGAACATTTTATTTTATTATAGTTATTGTTCATTAATTTGATCACATTTACCCATTGGGTATCATGCTATATCCATTAGCCAAATCAGCATGTTCTAGTAATCTGATCTATTCTTGTGTTCATCTGTTGGTAAATACTTACGTATTCTAGAAAACTTTCTTCAAAAAACGAAACCAAAAAGGTAGGTTATAATAATTTATTGTAGTACTTATTGTTGCACTTGAATTGCGAGTTTGATTCAGAGCTTTACTTTTTTCCCCCAGTGACGATTTACCCCTTCCCTTGTTACGTTATTGTTGGGACCGTTTCTCAGTTATTTGAACAAACGGGACAGGATGTGGCTCAAGCCATCTTAGTTGGATTTCGCTTTCGGACGTCTCCTCAAACATTGAATGGGCTTGACAAATACTTGCGAAATATCTCATGCAACCGTCTGGAAAAGTTTCTCACCGAAATCTCCTCTGCAAAAACGAACTATCACAATAATTATTCTAAGAACAAATTTTGCTTATGTGCAAATGTGCTTATGAGTACCGTTTCTATGTATATCTGTTTGTTATTCTGCCGTAACTCCTTCACCCTACATGGAAAACTGTTTTTGGACGTTGTAGTAATTACATTCTGGGAGTGGTTATATTACTTGATTCAAACAGGAGATCGGAAAAGCCATCAATTACGTAAACGAATCAGGATCAAAAGCGGCGGCGGCGGCTTCGAAGAAAAAGAATTACGCCATTAAATGAGGGCGTTACGTGACATCGGACTGGAGTAAGAAACGAGAAAGGGTTCAGGTCGGAGCGTCAAGCCAATTTGCCGGATTCTGAGTGGCGGATGTGACGGGAGCCAGGTGATATGGTTTGGCTCGGAACAGAATGACATCGGCTCTCGGGTGATGGGTCCTGGAGGGATCAGTACCGAGAAATCACTTCGCGGCTTCTTATTATGCGAAGGAATCACGAAACGGGTCGTTTGCTGAACAAAGAGTTTGGGTCGGTTCCTCCAATCCAGGCAGCCCAGTCTGCAGTCAACGCCCATTCACAGAAGAGCCCATCAGTCTCATTCCAAGGCAAGATACATGTACGCGTACCTCAGGATGCTCGTTTCGGTATTTTTGGATCAGTGATCCAAAAATTGGACAAAAAACGTAATTTCGGTTAGAATGGGGGGGGGGGGGGGGACTGAAAATTGCTGTTTTCACATCAATGATTTACTTCTGATGTGTGCTGTCCGTCGATGTTTTTATTCAGACATCGATTGTAGTGGTTTATTCCAAAACCGTTATATCATGCGGCATCAGTGTTGCTGAACATGATTTATATCAGTTACGAGATCCTTTTGTATGGAAAACTTTTCAAGGGGAACCTTTTGAGAAAGCTCTGCGCAGTCTGCACTTTACAGCCATTCGTTTATGGAAGAGTACTCCGTACGACGAAGCCATACAGATTTACACGTACCTCTAAGACTGTTCAGGTTTCGATATTATTGAATCGACCTGCAGAAAGGTTCGCGGCATTAATTATGACCATATAAATGTGCCATAAACATTATGACGGCTGGTTGGTGGACAGTTTGCTTGCGCCCTGTACATCATCTGAAGGATTTGGTTAGTATGGAGGGTACAGTACGATATTTGCATCATGTTTGCACCGTAGTACTCGTAGTTGCGGGAACTACGCAACATAATATCGGCGTTTGATTACTTACAACTCGAGGTGCGGATGTGTTGAACAAGTTGCGCAGTTAGGTATTTGTTTTTCTGCTAGTTTTTCTCCCGTTGTCTCTTCAGCTGTGAGCATCCCAATGTTATTCAAACACCCGCCTGAGGCGCTGATTCGCGTTTTTTAAATGGTATTAGGCAACAGTTTCACAATGTTGCATCAATCCGAACGTTGAACCGGATTCGTCAAAACTTAATTTTTTTGGCCTTGGAATTTTTCGCAGTGTTTGTTCACCTTTCTAATGGCTGTTAAGGTTAGTTCGCTTCTCCTTATCCTTTCTCGTTCTCACCAGATAATGTATTGTAATCTTGTGATTATTATAAAGGTTACCTCGATCGGGCGGTATCCGAAGTTGTGAGCTTCAACCAAGGTAGGTATTGATATTGGATCTGTAGGGGTAGTTCCGCTACTATTAGAAGCATTCCTAGTTAGCATGGTAAGGTAGAACGTTTTTTTTTCTCGCGTGAGTGGTTTGTCAACAAAACTTGTCTGATGCTTCAGGTAAATACTTCATGTACCTACCTGTAGTAAGTATACACAGGTTAGTTCGGTTTGCCCTCTTAGGTATACATACCCGACTATGTCACTGCCACTGCATAAAACGGAGTGTAATTTCATGCACCGAGTATGATAGGGGTTGCCACCTACCTATGTATGATTGAAGTAGTTACACAGAGGTGTACCTCCAGTCTGCATGATACCACATGTTGTTCATATAAGGAAGTTCGATTTCATCATTTAGCAGTATCCTCCGTACGTATACGTATGCCTTATCCATTAGAGGAGTGTTGTCGGTAGAGAGGTGTGGTTGGCTCTGTGCGGTGTACTTGTATATATTGCTGTATGCACAGTCAGACAACGTCGAAGATAATAAAAAATCTGCAAATTATTACACAACGGTTTATTATTTACTTATGTAGATCACTGTTTTCTGTGGTCAATACCTACACTCGTGCTTCCCCCAGGAAACCTGTATATCGAGTACTGGAGCCAGCCGGGTGGAGAGGTTGTTCAAGTTAAAAAAGTACATAATATCAACAAAAGCCAAAATAACCATCATTCTTCAAATGAAATAGTATCACGGAGCAACCAGCTCGATTCCTCCAGTTTCTCACGCTTGTGTGACGCGTCATTTTCCTATCGAGCGTGGAATCGCAACTATTTCTTCGTAGTTTCCGACAAGTTGTATTCCGTGTCTGGATTGAATCATACCGAAAACTGCTCTGCTCGGCTTGTCAGAACGTCGTGCGCGATGATTGAAGGAGAACATTTTTGAACTCGACGAAGAAACGAATCCCTTAAGGATAACAGATGTCCTGGGTGTTGTTGCATCGGGTACATCTGAGGTCTGAGCACTTCGTGGGAGCGGTTCTATGCTAATAGGGCCTAGGGGCTCGTCTCCAATTGTTCCTAAGCCCTCGTTGATAAGTACTTTTACGGCTTCCAACAAAATCAAAAGAGCTGTGATGTAGTCCCATCTCAAAAAGGACATCTCGACTCCATTTCTCATTCTGTTTATAATCATTCTGTGCACCTCTTTTCTTGTCCACTCAACATTTCTCACAAGAAGTTATTAAACTTTTTCTAAACCGTCTCAGCATCATCCGTGTCACCTTTGTTTTCCCCTTTGGATACAATAAATACATAGGTAGTCCTTTGAGGTTGATGTGAAGTCGAGAAAGATACGCTTCCTTTAGCTTCACTGTATTCCTATTCTTTTCTATTCATAACAGTTTTTCTCCACCTTACATCGAAATATCTTAATTCAGGGTGCATTATTCCTATTTCTTTATCCTTGCGGCGTGGGCGAAAATTTCGAAAAGAAACAATGATGTATACCAAAACGTAACTTAGTAGGTACCCACCTACTTGATCAATATTTGCTAAAAAAAATCCAAGGTAGTCAGCGAATACAAAATGGTGTAGTTGGAACCAAATATTTTGAAAACGAAGTTATAGTTTTCGACGACGTTAACATGAGTTCCTTCAGCGTAGCACTTGGTCAGTAACAAACTAGGATTTTCATTCAGCTTGTACAGAGTGAATTTGAAGAAGCTGTACACATTTCCAAAAATGCGGCCATAAAGACGCTCAGTGATCGCTTGAGGTTGAAGGCTACATGGTCGAAACACTGGGTAACCTCAACTTGTATATAAGAGTCGTAAGAACCAACGCGATCGATGCCTATGGAAATCCAACGTATTTGGTGTGGCCACAGGTTTAAAGTGAACGACTTTTATATAGCGTTGTACAAACTACCCCCCCCCCCCCCCCCCCCTTTCAAGCACAGTGGTCCCCCAGGACCCAGTCATGGCGTCCGAACCGTCAGTCAAGAGCCTTGCTAATGGCCAAGAAAAATGGTTGGGAGGGGGAGGGGGGTGATCACTTGCACATGTACCTACCTGTTGAATTGTTTGAAATATATTTATGGCAGTTGAAAATTGATTTCCAAAGTCAATTTATTTACTAAGTGAAAGCTCGCTCTTGTGGTAGGAATGTGGCAGGTGGGCTCGATGGGCGCCGTAGCGACAGATGCGTAATGGACAACAGCATTTGCACCTGCTTGGATTCCTTCCGATTTATTCTCAGCTTGATTGGACGGAGGACCTTGATTCAAACAGGTGGTCGACTTCTCTGCCCACCCCACTGTTTCGTTCGATCGAGTGGCGCGGGTTCGTCCGGATGTAAGACATAATTTCTCAACATCATCATCATCAGTATTTCTCAGTAAGCCATTATAATAGACGCAACTTGCAATTTAAACAAGGCTCCTCCGTGATAGTCCATTGGCTGTATATAATAATTATTTGGGGAAACATTATAACTATGATGAAGGCTCGTCAATCATAAATCAGTAAAAGTCAACTATTAAGTAGGTAATCATCTCAATGACGAGAAGTCAAAGGTTCTTCAGGAGTGGACCACAGGGTGGACTCTTGTTACGGTGATGGCTATTGACCTCGAAATTTGAAAAATATTCTTGGCTTCTAAAATACCAACTTCTAAAAGATCTGTAGATTTAATTGGGTAAAAATAACAAGATAATAATATCTTGTTGCATACTCAGTATGGGTTGCATTTGAGTTTTTGCAATTTTTCTAAGTAACAACGTATTAATTATGTTAACGAATGTTGATTGAAAAATTCAAAGTAATATGAAAATTGGAAATGCATCTATTGACGATAAGTTCCTTAGCCCCAGTTGAAACGGTTGAGGTTTGAACGTTCATGTCGTTAAATACCTTCCTGTTTCTAAGAGCTTATGTAAGAATTTGTCGAAACAATTAATTTACCCTTTCTCTTTCTCACAGTAGGTCCGTTGTTTATGAATCATCAGCGTCTCTCTATTTGCAATTTATTGTGAACGTACGAGCGGCTGTTGCAATAACTGGATATCACTTACCTTACTCGTGCTTTCGTTGTTTCGATTCTCTTCTTTTTTTCGAGTTACAATTGGATAACAAAAGAAATACCTATGTAAATATTTTATCTTGAGAGATAACGAAATGAGAACACCATGCTCGATGTTGGTACCAGGACTAGTAGCCTAACTACCAAGCATTCACTGTCGCTTGTGCGGGGAAAAACTGAGTTTCATTTGATACATTAGTAAAAGTTGAACAATAAGTTAAACCATAATCGTTAGCCGTTCGTTTGAACCGCTCTCTATCAATCAAGTCACTCAGCCCCGACAATGCTCTGGTGGAGTTGATTTTATTCTACCCGACCCAGATATCATGAAAAGGTATTCAGAAGTTATTGGACTCGTTCCAAAGGTCACTTCAGGTAGATAAGTTATCAGATGTGGCAGTATTTGATCGGCAGTAACCCATGGGGAAACCCTGATTACTTTTTGCTTTGATAGCGGATTCCTCTCGTTTTATCTAACAATCGGCGTAATAAAGGAATATCTGGCCGTCGAAAGTTGTCATAATGGTCGTCAACATCATCCGATAAACTTTTATGAGACTACTTATTATTTTTTCTAACATTTGATAAACACATAAATCTATGTGTGAGTAGTTATTATCCCATTACTATTGGGTTAAGATAAATCAGCCATTATGCTGAATGTGAACGACAATACCCGTAGGACGTGCGCCTTTATGCAAACTCCTTTGTTTAAAGCATTTTAACGACTAGGTGTTATCAACGTGGATTTTGAGTCATTGCAAAAACCAGAATCTGTAGCGAATTCTTGTAACGGATGTAAACCTACTCATGATCCTAATTTTTAGACAAGACGATATATATAAACTTCTTCACATTCACAACACACATACACACTCACACTTCTTCACATTCTCTATATATATTCGTAATGAAAGTCTTGTCCATATTAATTTAAAAGGACTAAATCCGTTCTACGTAGGTTTGCGTTTTATGAGTACCCTATGTATTGTTGGCCGGCAGAAGTAGTGGTTAATATGGTCTAAGTCCTCTTATCACTGAAATCTCAAACTCAAATTCATTTGGGCTTTGTTTTGGAGGTACATTATTCCTTAGTCTGTAACGGCTTCTCAACAGGAGGACCCACGAATTGAAACCCTTCTATTTCTCCCTTGTCATCAGGGACCATGGTATGTAGGACTTCGGATATCTTTCTCGGTTTGAGGGAGAGGAGGATTTGCACTGTTGCATAAATATACACGTGTTGATTACGCTAAGAACCGTCCCGGCTCCGAAGCCAGTGTGTGGCAAATCTACTCCGGTTGTCTGGCCATACAGTGGGCAGTGTTTTCGCCAGATTTGAAATCTTAAGACATGCCAGTGTGTGTCTATCTCCGTATGAAGCTCACCAGTGGCTTTCCTTGAACCTGTAGCAGTGAAAGCTGCTTTAAGGATTCGTGTAGGCAGGAGCTTCGGTGCTGGGTCCAGATTCTCGGTTGATATGGTGACGCTGTGAGAACCTTGGTTGCGCAATCGAGAAGTTGAGAGACTCGAAAACTGCTGTGGTCTCAGCAATATGTTTCCATGCATCCAAAATCGTAGTGACGTAGCGGAGTAGGTACTAGGTAGTTGTCGAAAAGTGTCGACTCTGCCTGCAAAGGCACGTCAGATCTTGATCGATGCGCCTCAGTACATGCCAGAACTCGGCCAATTTATTTCTTCTTCCAAGGCACACCTTCAGGGATTGAGTACAGCTATTTCTAGTTCTACTCTCCGTGTTGGAAATCAGCGCCAGCCCCGTCCATGGCTCAAATTATGTAATTGATTAATGAGCCTTCCATCGCACATCCTTCGTCAGATATCAGCTAATAGACTTCCTTGAGTCGAAGATCGTGTACTGCTCCTTACAAGGCTTAACGTTAATATAAGCATACCTATTGCTCCTCCCACGGCTCAGCTTGAGATGATCAACTACCACTTCTACTCCTGAGATTCTGCTGTCTATCTTAAAAGTTTTCTGGCCTGGCTGTACCTTAGGGACTGATTGCCTTAAGTCCCAAAGCACAATATACAGGGATTCGTTAATCTGCCCACCTCATACGGAACGTGCGGCACCTCATGTGGTGCGTTAATGTAGAACAAACAACCTCGTGTGTAGAATATTCCAGTTTTACTATTATAGTCGAAATCTCTATATGTCAGTGAGTACTTCTCCGTTTCCCATTGCCATTGTAAAATTCTCTTGCAAAACTCAAGTTTGTGTCTCGAGTACTGGGTAAGAACTTGTTTTGCCTCTAAAATAATCCGTTCCCCGAAATGTCGATCACTTTCTTCCGATTATCCAGCGAATTCGTTTCTTTGTTCGATCCTTCACTGGACGCTCGCCAGATCTGAGGTTTTAACGCCATCTGTGAACGGTCTCTCTGGTAATATATTCTGCTCCTTCAGCCCGAGACGCCAATAACTTGGCAGTGTCTCAAACAGCTGAAGGTGTTGAGAATTGCATTTGGTTTATGGAATCCTACATTCATTCATCCATTTGGCAAGTTAATGTTTGTTTTTAACGGGTGTTTTTGTCTCGAAATATCGTTGTTTTATGTAGTGGTTCGTGAGACGCAGTTTCTTTTTGAACTTTCCTTCTTTTTTTTAATCTCTCTTTCATTGTGTTTGTATACCTACATGCTTTGAGTGTAACTTCATTCAGATTTTGGAGTTGATGCAGTACGCTTCGATTCAAGTGTATCCACTAAAAATAGCGTTGACCTTAGCTCGATACAATAGTATAATGCAAGACCTCCTTGTGCTGAAGTCAGGCTAGATATATGTTGCAATCATGGAATTCTATGTTTACAAGGGGTACTTACTGTATTTGAGAGGATTGCTTTGATTTATGTTCATATTTAGTACATTCACTCCGTTCACCGGATTTGATGTAACAGTAATGGGCCCCGTTCGTTCTAAGACTCAAATAGTGGGCCAAATTGAAAAACGATTGTCGAGATTTAACCGAAATGAGCCCACAGGGAATTCGTACTACGTTTGCGGATTGTGTTCGTTAAAAGTGCAAAAGTTCAGTACAAACTGTTGAATGGTCAATATTTTCAGACCCTCCCACAACGTTTACGTTTGCTTCGTTTGACATGTAAACAAGAAAGATTTTTTTCCATGGTCTCTCCTCGTTGTAAAGAACAAACTCCGCTAACTGCATCCAACGTGGTGTTCAACGGAACAAATTGAATCAAATTTGAAGAATATATATACCGAACTGGTCGATGTTTTTTCTCTGGAAAGCCTTTTCAAACGCGACAGCAATTTGCCACTTCGAACAATTAGTTTCGTCGAGCTCTTGTATTTGCACCGAACATTCAAGAGCAACCGTTATTGTTTCGATATGCGGGAGGGAAACAAAACATGAGTAACATTCACGTTTTATTATTGTACCATCGAAGTTGAAGTCAACACGAAACTCGCTTCCACGGTGGTAGTACAAGGCACAAACACTAGTTAGCTGTTATAATGTCCAATAGTACTAGGCTGTCTGTTCCCCAAAATGAGATACGATGCATACTTAAAATTATGTAGGTACGCCTCCATGCGATGTAAATGATACTTCACTTTTGTCTGTTGGGGTGCGCTAAGGAATCATGGATTGAGATTTTATAAGTAAACAGCGCTCACGCGGGAATTTGGGAAATCCCGCTGCCGCTGAATTGGGTCTACTGAGCAATGAAGTGATGGATAGTGTTCCAGTATTTTGCGCATTTCATTGAGCAGTATATGATAAATTATTGCAACTTCTTTAACAAGGTCCAACACGCTGAAAATCAATATTTCAGCCTGACCAAGGCAACAGGCTTAAATAGGTAAGTGAAACGAAGGGTCATCCCCGATTTCCCGCACCCCCTGGGTCAACGAGAAGATAATAATAATAATAATAATTTACACACACACACACACACACATATATATATATATATATATATATATATATATATATATATAATCTTAACAAATTCAGTAGGAGTTGTGAGTCGGCGAAGTATAAAACTATCAACCTTATCATAACATGAACATGAACATTACAGTATTATCCCTGAAACCTTGAGACAGTAATTAAATCATGCCGCATAATAATTACACTGCCATTCACCTGAAATATGGCAAAAATATAATTTTACAGCCAAATTGTTAGCCACATCGGCCTGTAGACCTCTTGGTTACGTTAGTTTATCCCTCTAGGTTATCCCTGAAACCTTGAGACAGTAATTACATCATTTCACATAATAATTACACTGCTATTCACCTGAAATATGGCAAAAATATAATTTTACAGCCAAACTGTTAGCCACATTGGCCTGTAGGTCTCTTGGTTAGGTTAGTTTATGGTACTTTCCCCAGATACTGGCAAAATATGGCATTTTAGTAAAGCAGCGTGGCAATATGGCATTTGAAGGCCTCTGGTCATCTGATGGATTAAGGAGAAAGTGGATGCGTACTGAAATTCTTTAGTGACAGAACGCCACAAGGTTTTCTGATGGTTGCACTGAGCCGATTAAGGAGTCACTCGAAAGGATAGTTGCCACTCTATGGCTACTCTGTGGCACTCGCAATATGTAGGTACATGTTGTTTCAAAAATGTGTAGTTCGAAATCTCTCTATCCTGGCACATGAAATCTTCCATTTCTCACTAGGTACCTTTTTTGATGTAGGTACTGTTTGAATCCAGGTATACCTATATCAGTTCTTAACCCAATCCATTTAGTTGCTTCGTTGTACAAGTAAATATTTCTAGCTCCGATGTTAATAGTAACAGCAGTTTTCTGAGTGTGCACACCGAAATTGCTGTATTCAGGGACAACAACGAAGCTTCCAAATGTTAAGCCGGCGGAATGTTATTCTAAAGGTTTAAACCGTTTATCAATCGGAAGGGGGGGGGGGGGGGCGGACAATGGGAATCCAGATACCGCCGAACATATGTAAAACGGAGCATTTACAAACAATGGATTTAAAAAGAAGAAGAAACATTGCTCTCAGCCGCGGCTTTCGAGGGCTGTAATAAGGGGCCAGTCTGACCGGGCTGTGTTTACTAAGTAGATCCTGCGGTAGAGATTTAAGCTGAAATTTGGGGGCGAAAGTCAATAAGGTGTTAGGTAGGGCAGGTTGTTGGTCGGATTGAAACAAATCGTGAATGCTGTTTTGCTTACCCAGGTTGAATTAAAAAACGCTGCAAATTATTACGCAACGGTTTATTATTTACCTATATAGATGCTCCTTCTGCGTAGATTTTTTTTCTGTGGTCAGTACCCTCGAGCTCCTCCAGAAAAGCCCTAAATCGAGTACTGGAGCAGGCCCGGGAATTAAAGTTTCATACAGATGTGCGGGATTCAGTAATTCAATCATTCATCATTCATCATTTTTTGTAATTATTCATGAAGCATAAGGTACATAATAAACCGTTGTGTAATAATTTACCGTTGTGTAGTAATTTACCGTTGTGCAATAATTTACCTGTATAGATGCCCTAAATCGAGTATTGAGCCAGTCTGGGAATTGCATTTCATAATATTGCTGCTATTCATAAAACATAACGTTTATTCAAGTTACAAAAGTGCCTACCAACAAAATCCAAACCAGCCATCATTTTGGTTTATTATTTTCAAAAATGACCCTTGGAATCGAGCATGAAAAAACAATTTTTAACCCCCCCTCAAAATTTGATGGTTTCCGTTTCAAGCTATGTAGAATCCGAAAATGCAATAAAAACGCTGCAAATTATTACACAAAGGTTTATTATTTACCTCTATAGATGACCCTTCTGCGTAGATCACTGTTTTCTGTGGGCCATACCTACCCTCGTGCTCCTTCCCAGGAAAGCCCTAAATCGAGTAGGTACTGAACCCGGCCCCGGAATTAAAGTTTCCTACAAATTCGCGGGATTCAGTAATTCAATCATCAATAATTTGTAGTTATTCATAATAAACCGTTGTGTTATTATTTATCTTATGCTTCATGAATAACTACAAAAAAATTATAAATGATGAACGACTGAATTATTGAATTCCGCGCATTTGTATGACATTTTAATTCCCGGGCCGGCTCCAATACTCGATTTAGGGCTTTCCTGTGGGAGCTCGAGGGTACCGACCACAGAAAACAGTGATCTACGCAGAAGGAGCATATATTTTTATTCCATTTTTGGATTCTAAAAATTAATTTTTTTCGTGCTCGATTCCAAAGGTTCATTATTGAAAATAATAAACCAAAAAGTTTCGTTGAATTCAAAGAAAAAAAATTCGTAGAACGTAATGATGCAAGGGAAGGGAGAGGGGAAATTTGGTCATTATCCCTGGTTCACCGAACTCCGACAGTTAGCTTCCTCATTTCCCTGAAAAACGTATGCTTTATGCCACAGTGTTGAAAGTAGTTAGGAACTGAATCACCGATGGGATGGATATCTCGATTAAAACCTGTAATTCCTGAGTTTCATTACACCCGAAGTTTTCTTCTGTTAATATTAAGTTGGTAAACTCTCTTTATTCGTAAATCTTCATCGAGAAGTAACGGTCAACTTTGAAATGGGCTGTGCGGGTGATTTGATTATGTATCCCAGTTGTGATGGTCTAGACTTTTCCAGCCACTTTTTGCTCGTATATTACCTACTGTATTGGATGATTCGGTTAACAAACTATACCTACTATATCTCTCCGAACTATCTTCAAGACCTTTGACCTACATCTTCGTGAATCTGTTATTAAATTAACTGTACTCCCGCACTACCTCGGTAATTCATATTTGAACTATCTATGTAAATGTCTATTGAACTAATGTATTAACTACTAGTAGCACTGCTATTATGAGTGCGAAATCATAGGTACCTACTGTATTTTTCAGTACAACGAACTATGCATTCACTGAGGATAGGTATTTAAATGAAAATTCGCTAAAAATGACGTAAATTTTCATGGCTGTTGAATATGAACGTGATTCCTCCTTTATACTCACACCTCTGCTAATGTAACTACTACGAGCGCTAATCTAATTTCTACTTCAGTACCATACTAAATCAACTGGGCATCGACCTATAGTACCATTCGTTTGAACTTTCCACCCCGTCTTTCTCAAATTGACAGAGCGTTCAGATTGAATTGAACGTTCTTAGGTTAAGTGTCATAATTTTGTCATAACCGTGAGACCACTAAATTCGACAACTCCGTCAGCTGTTCTTTTCGTTTGGTTGCTCACTTTGTTGTTGATGAGAGCGGGACCCTGCTTCCAAGATTACTTGACTCGAGGAAGTGTCATCAGCGGCCTCCAAACTCCTGCCATCAAACTTTTTATTGGGAGGTCTTTCAAGGGAACTCCTCTTCATAATAATTCGACTTCATCAAAGTTTTAAAGAGCCAGTTAGAGATCTTGGCCGAAAGGAACCTTGCCCTCATTAATTATCGTTTTCATTCTCCAAACCTATCTCCCTAAATTTATTTTCTTTCCAGAAGATCCTTGGATTCGATTCATCTCCTTCTCGTTAAATTGCGCTCACGACTGATCCGGTTATCAGCGGGTTAGTCTTCTACTGCGTACCTTTTTTCATACAATAATAAGTTTTGTGAACATCACCCTGCTGCACGCTTTAATAAATGGTGGGAACCAAACATTTTGACAATCTAGCGCCTGAGTCATTTCGTACTGCGTATGGCACACTCATAGCGTTTTAGTGTTTTATGAGATTAGAAACCATCACGAATGACCACCACCACCACCATTTCGCTCTCCGTAGACATCTCACTTTCTTTACTTACTCCAATGCAAATGGAATACCTTTGGAATACCCATTGGTCTGAAATTGGTTGGTGTTTTCCCGCGAATAGTTTTTCATCATGAGGAATTTCCTAGTCTGGAAAGGAGTTTGGAGGCCGCTTGGTTTCCAAAATTACTTACTGCCTGGAATGAGTTCACAAAATTCTTTCTCCAAGGCGCAATTTGGATCTTGCCCGAAACAAGACTCTTGTCCGAAATAAGACTTGTCTTGTTCTTTCCAGACTTTGTATTAACGGATTTCATCACAAGTTGATTATCATTGATAAGTGACCTTGAACCAGTACTAAATTTATTGTAATTCACAATGAACATGAGCCAGTACTGTGGGTACATCCGTCATGGATGTCTGCCGACAGGGTCGTCATCAAAAAATACTTCACATCGAATTTTCAATGATGTAGGTAACTTCGAATGCCGGTTGCAAACCAGAGAAACGCTGCAGATTATTGCACAATGTTTTATTGTTTAACTGTAGAAGTAGGGGTATTTAGTGCGTAGGTCACTGTTTTCTGTGGTCAATACCTACCCTCATATTGCTCACCACCAGGAAAGCCCTAAATCTACTAAGTACCCACATAGTCGATGTAGTATTATAGGCTTGTTACATTATGTAAGTGTGCATTTTTCCACCGCCCCCATCCCCCGTAACGCGCCATTTCGGCCCCTCAGACCCTTCACCCGTGTCATTCTTGAAATTATGATGGTCACTGAACCCATGTAGGACATAAGTAGGCTTAGATACGTTTAAAGGTACGTAGAATCCGAAAACGGAATCTAACAATTTCTGATGTCTGTCCTCCGGAGCCGTACGCTATGTACGCGGCACTTTCCTTAGTTACCATGCACCAAAATTACTACCTGGAGCATTGTACGTCCACCTTCCAGTCACAGTAAGGTCCAGAAGTTTGAGCCGAGAAGCTTCAGCAACATGAGCGTGAATCATACGGAATACATCCAGCCCAGATGCAACGTGAGTCATAATCATACGGAATACATCCAGCCCAGATATCATTATTGGGCAGCTGATTATAATCACGCATGGCTTTATGAAATCGAGTTTGGTGAAGAATGGTGGGCATTACGGATTTTGTTTATAGATAAAAGTTTGTTGTTCACGGCCAAATGAGTCATCCTAATCTATTTAAAATCTGGGAATATGTCGATGGTACTAAAGAGATTCAACGGCCTTCAGAATAGCGTAAATGGATAGAATGCAGGTGGGGATTCGTGGGACCGAAATGGCGCCCGATGGGCAGTGGAAAAATTCATCTTAGATTAGTTACCTATCTAACTGTCATAGCCGAACGTTAGAGAGCTTATGCTTCGACTCTGGTGGCGTTTTGTCGTGTTTGTGTGTGCTTGCTTGGGAAGGTGTCCACAGCAAAAAATTACTATTAATTATTCAAGGTCTTACAGTAATAGGAGTTCAGTGATTACGCAGTTTGGGTGTCTATACAGGAAAATATAGAACTGATTTTTAATAATTTGCAGCGTTTTTCATTCCATTTTCGGAGTCTACATACCTTGAAACGCAAATTACCAATATTTGAAGGGGATTAAAACTTGCTTTTACATGCTCGATTTCGAAGTTTCATTAGGTACTGAAAAATAATAAACAAGAATTATTCATAAGACCAAAATTATTCATAAAACGAAAATTATTCATAAGTAGGTGTCTATGTTGGTACATATTGACATTCAAAGAGGGTTTTCTAAAGCCCTCTGATTGTTGGCAAAGTTTAGCGGAGGTTCAATAATATCTCGCAGTCTTTATACTCCTGAGATCTTGAGAATGGGAAGAATGCGCAGGTATTAACCGTTCGGCATACCCTCTCTGTACTCCTGTAGAAGGAAAAGAAGAGAGAAGAATCCTTTTTGCGGAGTATAAAGCTCCGACATTATTTAGCACTCTTCAAAAGAAAGCTTGAGAGGGAAATGCATTTTTAAACAACTCGAGTATCGGCGAGTAACGGTTAAATGTATCGAAGAATACATATTGTATTAGTAAGCTGAAACGGCCGTTTACAAAGAGTTCCCCTGCTCACTAAGAAAAATACCAACGCGCCCTTCTAAACGAATACTTGTATGTTTAATGACCCGAACCAAGGCTGTGTTATACCGAAGTGACTGTCTTTTATTCTCAGTGATTATTGACTCTCCGATACAAGTTTATGACTCCACAGTTATACACACATATAAATAATACCGGTTTCGGTATTACCTACTTGACTTTTTTTCATTATTTCAGACTTTGTGTTCATGTGCTTATTTATGTGTGCTTGCATGTGTGAGTTGGAATTTTGTGAAAAACATTTTAACATAACTATGGCTTTCTCTCCCTTCGTAAAACTCGGGGCAATAACGAAAACTACTCATGATATATGGTAAGGTTAAGACGGCAGGAATCAATCAGTTTACCAGACCAGCAGAGACTCGAAGGCGTAATATTTTAACCACGTCGGGCCCTCACGCGCCCTGGGCCAGGCCCTGAAGTTACTGCCCATAAATCCAGTCTGAGATGAAGAAGAATAAAATAAGGGGAAAAAGGAGGGGCAACAAAAAAGTCGAAGACCCAACAGATTGCGCCCTTTTGCTGTAAGACGGTAAAGGTATGGACGTTTTATCACCGGTTGGCCATCTCACCGGCTTTCTCTCCTGTTCGGCAACGGTTGGGCCTCTGGCAACGTCGCATGTGCACCAGTGCAATGTGAGCATCCAAGTGACGATCAGTGACTGTCTACTGCATACAATGGGCCTCTGGGTTGTGGACGGAGTTAAATCACTCGTTTTACCTTACAGAACTCAGGCGGTTAGCTTCCTATTTTCACTTCAGACAATGCGAGAAGAGGAAGGCTGTGCGGATTTGAGTGTTGATTGGTCTCCTAGATTGAACTAGCACTAAGTAGCCTGGCCATCACTGTTGGATGATAGTTGAAGAAACATTTAAAATGGCACGAATTTACATGAAGCCAATAGTCGTAGGCGTATTTAATATAATTTTTCATTTCTTCATTGTTCTTGTGTAGTTGTAAATGCCAAGGTACCAACTTTTAGAAGTGAATAAAAAGAAAGATATAAAAATGGCATATTTAAAACTCCCATTCTGAACAGTATTGTTTCGAGGGAATTTAATCTGCCGTCATAACAGTTTTATTAAATCTGCTGTTCTTGCTCAGAATGTCTGGTCTGTCTTATCAGATGTAAGGTCAACCATTAATCATGATTGAATGGTGGAATCCAAAAGCCTTGCTGGTCACGATTAACTGCTGACACATGTCATCTTCAGTTTCAGAGACCTAACCGGGGATGGAATGGGGTAGTATTTTTCCCGCCAATAATTTTTAGTTTCAATTTTCAAAACTTCTTCAAGCAGATTGTGAAGCACCCGTGTGGCTCATTACCCCAAGTACTTCTACATCCCACAAAATCACTACCCGTTTTATGACCTGCTGTTCAGGTTGTTGAGCTTACACACTATAATTTCTTGCAGTAGTCTAACAAACCAATGTTGCATGAACCAATCCAACGTCTTCAGACCCCTTGTTGGGTCCCACGTTAGAGGTATGTAAATCGGTGTCAAACCACCACCGGTGTAAACACTCGCGTTCGAATCGAATTGTATTATCGAACCATTTGAGTGTGTATATTAATAATATACACACTCAAATGGTATAGAATAATAATATTAATTGCTATGCAATTTTAACGCCGGGGGTCATGTGAAAAAAATGTCCTGTCACAATATCCTGTCACAAAAACGCGTCACGCAAAGAGGAATGTGATGAAGATGAGCACAAAGAGGAATGTGATAAAGATGAGCACAAAGAGGAATGTGATAAAGATGAGCACAAAGAGGAACGTGATAAAGATGAGCACAAAGAGGAATGTGATAAAGATGAGCACAAAGAGGAATGTGATAAAGAATTACCAACGTTATCTTTGTTGGGCGTTATTTTTTTGTGTGTTGGTGGTGTGGGGGGGGGGGGGGGGGGGGTAAATTGCATAGCAAATTCTCCTTTGTTATACGAAGTATAAGAACACATCCTTCGGGGGTGAGGAACGGCGAAGCCGTTCCGAGGGGGCGGAGCCCCCTTTGGGGGTCCAGGGGGCTTGCCCCCTGGCGAGGCCCGAAGGGCCGAGTTGTTAGGATGATTCATTCATAATAATATTATGAATGAATCATTCTAACAATATTATTATTCTGAGTGATGGCGATGGCATTTACTAGTAACTAACACAAATCCTATCCAATCACAGATCATACGAACGTTGCTTGTGTTATCATGAAAGGTAGGTATATTATCGGTAATTGACTTAGGTGGTATTTCTTGATGAGATTGGTTTGGTGGGGTGAGGAAATCACCCCTACAGGTCGATGGCGACGTAGAACCTTCTTCAAGCTTAGGAATTAATTATAGTTGGAAAAGACATTTTTGAAACGCTGTAAACGGTCGCTTGTGGGGCTTCAGCAGCTCCCCCACGATTGGGAAACCTAATTTACAATCTTTCTACACGATTTCAAGTCTGTAATGTAGATCTCAATCAGTTCAGGAGTTTTGAGCGTCTGAGAATCAAGACGAACTCATTTCCTACCGGATCAGCATTATTATCAAGAGACCGCGTTCTTGCGACATAACGATTGTCGATGGGAGTTCGAGCGTTCAAAGGCCGACCAGTTCTTGTCGTGGGGAATCTGCATGCGCTCAATGTCATTGGCGTGGTGATCCCATTATGGCAGAAGGAGTTAGGCTTGGCATCATCGTTTCTCCAACTGGTATTATTATCAGTTCCACCTCACTAATAATACCTCACTATGGTACTGTGGTTCTCATATTTGTTACCGTGTCATGTTACCCTGAGGGTAGGTATCCAAAAATGTGGTAAGATCCTCTGGCATATTTACCCAATGCTTGCAAGGGAGGCCTGCAGAACTCTCCCACAGTATGTCCTTATGCCTCGACATCCGTACTGTAGTTCAACCCAACATTCAGTAAGTAATTATCATACTACGAGTAGTAGTGTGGTTGAAAAGTGGGCTCAAGTTCCTATTTAGATAAGAATGCTGTCGTTATTGTACTCAAGGACCCGATACCGTTATCTGTCAATCATAGGTAGGTAGGTAGGTCCATAATTAGTCAATTCATACACGCAATGCGAGCTTCCCACACCTAGTAAAACTCTGCTAAACTGGCAAATACCTTTACTAACAACGTACGAATAAAGTGTTCTAAAATGAAGATGAATGATTTGTGTAGTAAATTGAACAAGAAAACCGAGAATCTTTCGGCTAGCAATTTATCAATAAAATGTCCTTTGTAGAGCATTGTTACCACTTCAGTGTTGTGTGTTCAGTGTTGTCACTTTCAGATATGGTAGTTATGCTATTATTGCTGTACGTGGAACTATATTTCGAGCAACAACGGACACGCTGTCAAAGAGCTAGGTTTCCTGTCCTGAGCATGGTGTTTTTATTGGATAAACAGGAAGTCGGTTTCTTGAGTGCATGACAGTAAGAAATAACGCTTAGCATTTCATGACCAATATTTCGGTTGTGTTCTTCAGTATCTCAACGTGCTTCAAGTAATTTGAAATGAAATGAATGATCCCACAACTTTATTCATCATATTTTTGGAAGCAACCTCTCTGTTAGTTCATACCTTGCCTGCGTTTCTGACTCTTAAAACTTGAGGCTTGGGAATAATCTGATCGAGATTAAGTTCAGTGTGCGAGTATGTGCCAACTCGCTTTATCTCTGCTCCAACCACTCCCCGGTCTGGGTTTATACGGGTGCCGATTCCGGCCTTTATGAATCCAGTCGATGGGTTCGGTGAGATAAAACTTCCAATTCTGGGACTTTCGGAGTCGAACACTGGGTGCAGATGGGGGATCGTAAATTACGAAAACGTGTCATTCTGGTTATCAATATTCCCCTTAATCTCATTATCTCCGTATACTCACGCCCTCGAGCTGTGGTTATACCGCCACAGCACTGCTGGCTCACCTTCGATGGTATTAGCGGTTTCGATCCCGCAGGCGAGTATTGTAAAATTGAAGGTCTCCTCTACAAATTGGAGTTCAGTTTTTTTTTTTTTAAAAATAAATACCTACCTCTTATCCGAGTTTTGTTGATTCTGCTGCCATAAAGCTGTTAGATATTATTATTAATCACTATCGATCAACAACTGTTGGAATAACTACCTATTCATAATTAGGCAACCTCCGCGATTGTTTAGGTAGTGGTAAAGTAGCAGCTTCATTTCAAACTGGAATTCTCAGGCAATAATGATTCAACATTTTGGTTTATCATTTTCAATAATGAACCATTGGAATCGAGCATGAAAAAGAAAAAATTCTTACCCCCCTCAAAATTTGATGGTTTACGTTTCAAGGTATGTAGAATCCAAAACTGCAATAGCAATATATCTGTCTGTCCGCCGTACGGGCCACTTTTCTTAGTTACCATGAAAAAAATTGATGAAATTCGGGTTATAGGGGGTCGGGGTGTAGTTGGTCCTCGAAGCTCGACGTTACTGTCAGTCATCTCTAAGGGGTTCAAAATAGGGGTTGAAATTTTCAGAAAGCCGTAGCTCGAAAACTTCCGATACTTCTATCGGTATGGTTTTTTTTACGGTATTAAATTTGTCTTGAACTAAACAATTTTTTGAGACCACCCGGCGGAGCATCGTACTTCCAGCCGTTCGTGAGCACCAAAAAGCTTCTTCAACACGATCGTGAATCAAACGGTATAAATCCGGCCCGGATATCATAACTACGGAGCATCTGATTATAATCAAGGATGGCTGTATGAAGTCGAGTTGTTTGTTCTGCGATATTATTTCATTTGACAAGTGATGGACTATTGGATTTTGTTGGTAGGTACTTCTGAATCTTGAACAAACTTTGAAGTATTATTGATGGGTAAATTATTACACAATGGCAAGTTATTACACACCGGCAAATTATTACACAACGGTAAATTATTACACACCGGTAAATTATTACACAACGGTAAATTATTACGCAGCGGTAACTTATTACACCACGGTAAATTATTACACAACGGTAAATTATTACACAACGGCTCATCTACCCAGAAGAGGCTGGATTTTGTTGATAGGTACTTTTGCAACTTGAACAACCGTTGAAGTATTATTGATGATTACACAATGGCAAATTATTACACAACGGCAAATTGTTACACAATGGTAAATTATTACACAACGGTAAATTATTACACCACGGTCAATTATTACACAACGGTAAATTATTACACAACGGCTCATCTACCACGAAGGGGCTGGATTTTGTTGATAGGTTGTTTTGCAACTTGAACAACCGTTGAAGTATTATTGATGGGCAAATTATTACACAACGGTTCATTATTCTATCTCCGTAGAAGGGGAACCTATACAGGTAAATTATTACACAACGGTTTAGTTAGGTACCTAGTAACGAGTACGGGGTAGGTACTAACTAAGAGTCCGCGATCTACATAATATGTGTAGAATAGTACATATTGTTATGCACACAGAACACAAACCACCGAACCTATGCGACAGTAGTGAGTAGGAGAAATGATGCGCAATGTTCAAGTACCAAAATTAGACTGCAAACTTTATTGGTTACCAGAATTTCAGGACAACAAAAGCGTTGCCAAACTAAATCACCTGTTGACGATCCCAACAATATGTTATATAGAAGGGTTATCTATACGGAGACCTGTGATCTGTAACAGGAGGGTATTCTGTACAAAATAATAAACTTAAACAACTTCAAAATTGTTTATAATCTCAAAGATTTTATGAACCTGGTTCTTATTTCTCCACACTATTCTTTAGGCTTAATTTTTAGTGTGATACTATCGTTTAGCTTTGTTTTGGTGTTTCTCCTGGAAATGCAATTGCTGTTTGTTCACTTGCACAATTTGAAATGTGTTGTTCTTGCAAGTGTATATTATGCATAGTTAGGGACACCTTAACAGCTGGTCTTATTCATGTGGGTACCCCTATTGTTACCAATTACTTGGGAGGAGACCACCTCATGCCTTGAGAAATCAAGTATCGAGTTCTCTTAATTCCAGTATGAGCTGCGTCCTCGTGTTTTTCAATACATTTGTACACACCTTGTTTTCGGAAGCTTGGAAACTGACGATACGGTGTCTTCCGGGTTATTTATACGTATTCATACGTATTTGACGATATTTGTCTTGCGTGGGTATTTATACGTATTAGAGCGAAGTACCTACTCATTCTCCAGAATGCCGGTAGGAAAACGTTTATGTTGGAACTGATTCTTGAAATATATCCGCATCCTTTGATTTCATGACATTACATATAACTTTAATCTAGCCCAGCTTCTTGAAAATGATTTGTTTAAATTTGGAAAAATGTTATGAAACGAAATTGGAGCACATAAGCTGTAATTATAACATTAAATTTTTGACAATAAAGGAATTTTAAATGGAGTTTGAGGACAAAAGCTCTCATAATAGGGATGAGTCGTTCGTCTTTTGCGGTCTAAGATTCTGTGCATTCGGTTTTACTCATGTTACTGTTTCTCAGTCACATCCTCCATAGTGTATTCAAGTGACTAGTGGGTAGGTATACATATTGTACAATTAAATTCAAAAGCTTATTCGGTTCTATACGCTCATACATTTACAGGTGATTCATATTCGTCACAAACGCTCGTCATCTTCATTAGGTTATGAAAGCCTGTGGGCTTCACAGCTGTGCCCTCGGACCTACCGCAGTCTACCTGCCCCGCAGCTACAACGGAGAAAACCCTCGTGAAATGAGCGTGATCGAAGTTGGTCCTCAAGACGTCTTTGTGTGAAGATCATCCTCGTTCGATCTCTTTTTAGGACCTTAGAGGCTAGGATTCTAGATGAAGTTAAATTATATTATTTTAAATTTTTTGTTTCCGTGGGAGGGGCACTACCTAAAGTCGTGAGAAACAATAATAACATCATGCAAATCCATTTTATGTCACCCTAAAACCGAATCTCCCTTGTAAAAACTATGGTGTGTACTTATGTAGTATGGTAGGTCCTTGTGACTCGTCCAGCATTTTTACATACGTAGACTCAAGCTTTTTCTGATAGTTTCGCTCTGTGGCTGCTTCAAAGTTGCCTTCTTGGAGGCAGATGATCCGGACACATGATCCGCATCGTAATAAGAGATTTTTCACAATTCAGCCATTGATTTCACCTGCAAAACATGCTGAGAATAGCAACCAGCTTGAGCTTTCATGAATTCGTCTTCAAATTATTCATCTCTGGAATTGATAGATGTCCGAGCTTTCGTAAAATCTTCATTTCGCAAAACACCCATTATTATTATGATCGCGTGATTATTTTAGTAGGTACCTACTGGATATTGCTTTTTTCCATAATAAAAATTTTCCTTCAGTGTAAAATTTATACTGGTCTTCAAAATTTGGCCATCGGTTTCACTAGTTGAGGTTTTGGTAGTTTCGAACCGTCAATATAAGTTCCGTTTCGTTGAAGCTACGTTCATAACTTAGCTAGTTTTGAGCTGGCGTTAAGATTGTTAAGATTGTCAGAGTTGTTGCTGGCTGCTGGTTGTTTCTCTCATATTGCAGTTCCAGTTATTATCCTGCGAGAAGGGAGAAAAGAGAAATAACTTATTACTGCTAGGTTCAGCTTAAAACAGGACGCTCACCGTACTGCCAGAACAATAAATTCTGGCCGACCATTCATAGGTAGTTTTTAATGGATTTCAAAAAACACGAAGAACCTCAAAACTTGATTTTTAAGCCAATCTTAGCTATCTGATGTTCGGAATTTTTATGTGGAACACATATCTCTGTTGAACTCATATACACCGAGGTCTGGTATAGCGTGCTGTTCATTAAATATTCTCTGTAGGAACGTTGAAAAATTAGAGAAAGTTGTAACCGAGTCACATCGACTCAGGAAAAAATATCTGTTGAGGCTACATGAATGTAGGTTGAATGTTCAGACTGGGTAGGTAGGTACTTCAGTGACTATGCTCGTTGTTCCAGCCCAGAAGATCTAAAAGTGGAAATGAATGAACTCATTACCTCCATGGCTCTGGAACAGGGGTGGTTGTTTGTGAAGGTAAGCAAACTACTCGGGACGTCTAATGTATCAATGTTGGTGAGGTGAGGATCATCACTCAACGTTAATTTCCCTGTCCTCCAATTTACTACTCCATAGTTGACCTCTGGTTAATTAGCCGTATCGATAACTTAGGTGATCTACTGAGGTCTTGGGGCCTCCTTGATCCCCTCTGTTCTAGGCTTGAGACCTACAGCAGTGGTTGGCGGGGAGGGGTAACACCAACGGGAACCTCTTCTTCCTCAATACGACCTCAAAGAGTTGAAATGAGGTGTCCAAAGACACCTTTGTTGTCTAGCCTTCGAGGCGACGGGGGTCATCACACTTGCCAGAGGACAAACCACATGCTCCCTCCACCTGGGCCTCAAATGCCAGACGGCTCGGGAACCTGTTTCATTAGTATGAAATATATATGCTAATATGTTGTCTCCGTCAGAAGAGGTATGCAAGGTTCAGGGGTGACCATGTGAAGTACTGTAGAGGTATCTAATAGGTTGCCAGTTGAAGATCTCCGATTCTTCGAGGACAGAAACTATCTTGATTTGATTTGGGTTTGATCATTATTTTGATTTGAATCTGGTATACATTCTACTGCCCTATGCGTCGCTGTTAATCAGTATCTTGGGAATTTTTAAAACCACCAACCCAATGGACACTAGAAAGCTTATACTCGCTTAGGTAATCTTATTAATCTAGGTAGGTAGTTCTTCTACCTAGCAACCAAAAAAATAGTCGCCTGACTGCCTTGAGTATTTGGAAAGAGGCTTTTCACACTCATAGTTTGTTGCTGCTCGGTTGAAAAGTATGAGTTACTTACTATGTGGGCGAGTAGAGCCATCCTCTTCCTGATAAATGTGTGGTATGATGTTCTCGTAGGTATGGAAATGTTGGAATGGAAAGGATGATTCATCCGTCACATGTGCATGTACATACCTACTGTGCCTGCGATCATTTTTTTCAGATTCCTCCTCGCAGCAACAAAAAGTTGGGTTAATAAATATTTGTTAATACTGAATTAAGAATCGAAAAACAACTTGATAATGAGGCATAATAATATTTTCTTGGAAATCTTCATCGTTTTGTATGTATAATATCCTAATGCTGTAAGTGGTTCTAAATTAATTTCTTTAAAATTCATAGCTGTACTTTACCCTGTGCGTTTGAATACTTAAAATCCAAGACACACGCATCTCCTTTTGTATTCAACCATTTTTTATGAAATCCGCATATGCATTGTGTTGAGGTCTTGGGGGTTGGTCCCTTGACGGGATCACTTAGTATTTCCAAGGTACAAAAAGAATAAGAACAGTTGAACTGATTCATTCTTGTCGCCACGACAAGTGGCGAATATTGCGGGAGTTCCGCAAATTGAAGAATTGCCCTTATTGTGATGATAGGTATGTTTTCAGAAGGAGACAAAACCAACATCGAATATTACTTAGGTACCTCTTCTATATTACCTGAATACTTTACACAGCCACATGTTTCCCTCTCTTACACTACTCGTCTAATACAGATGGCCGATCATCTTGACAGTTCCTGTCAAGCGGATAGCTCTTCCTTTAAACCACTTCTTACCGATCTATCCTGATAGCTGTTAATGGTCCATACTATCGGGTTACCTACTTCCTCACTACAACATTTTTTCTATTGAAAAGCGATCTCGGGGCTTATAGCGGTTGAAGGAGGGGGCCATTGGAAGCGGGGCATCCACCTGGTTCCCTTGGCTCTAAAAACGCCATCCTGGTTAATGACATTCGGTCTTTAGAAGTCTGGCAGTCCATAGAAGTGTTTATAGAAGTCTGTTTGAGCTTTATATGTAAACATACAAACATATCTGTATGTGTCTGTGTTTATGGAAGTCAATCTGAATCCTACCGTGTCAACTCCGTGAAGAATTCTTATGACTCGGATGCAGCAACTGGCAAACTCCTTCAAGGTTTTGAGGTTAGGTACTTCCTAAAGTAAAGTTCATTTAGTTGGGTTTCTGCTTGGACTATTCTATTTTTGGAGTCATGACTTATTTCTTGAATCTCTTGCTACGGGCATATAGATTCTTTCTGCTTCAGAAGTTCGGCTTTCTATCCCTAACATCCCATACTGCTTTTTCATTGTAGTAGAATATTTATATACTAAGTGAGTGATAAAATATTCAACAGGTGATTAATGTGCTTAAATTAACGGTAATATTTAAAAAACCTTTATCCCTCTGCCATTCGCTGGCATATGGCTCTAATAATTACCACTCCTGCAGCATAACGATATGAGCGAATCATGTACTCATTTGAATCCAACGTGAATGTTGTGCGGTGTTGTAATGGCAAGGCTTAGTGATAGCGAGTGAAGGAAGAATTTATCTCAATTTCGGGTAGACGCATTAAATCTTTGAATCGCAAACCATTACGTTTTGAACGAGGGGTTGAATTTGATCGTTATTGAAATAATGACACTATACGAAGATCGAAGGTGAGTTGCGGATTTTACGTCCTTGACTGAGACCTTTTTCCACGCTGCATCAGATAAAGAGACCATTGTGGTTGCGCGGAACCCGGGAGAAGTGCTCGGCTTCCACGGTTACCTACTATATACGTCGCTCCAGCGAGCTCTTCTGCCGCTCATCGAAAAGTCTCAGTCTCCATTGTGTGGCGCCGTCTCTCAGATAACATCTTGAAAAAGTGACTGATATTGACGAACAAAGCATTATAATTATTTGAGCATAATGCAATCGCCTGAGGAATCTAGTTGTAATAAGGGTTCAATCATTTTATGAGTACGCCAGTGCAACAACAAGAGATGATTATGAATAATTGAATTTACCTACATTACCAATGTAATGCCATTTCCTCAAGTATGTGAACCTGGGTTATTTTTTTTTTAAATCGGAGAGAATTTGCGGGGTCCCACTGCACACTCAGCAAAAGTGCGATTTGGTTTGGGTTTGATCATTGTTAACTTTCATCTTATGATTCAAGGACAAAATGGATCAACAGACACGCTTTATTATCATAAGGCTAGACCCCAAATGAGACCTACAAACCAAATTTCATCAATTTTCATTCATGGTAACTAAGGAAGCGCTAAGTACGGCGGACGGACAGACATTTTGGTTTATTATTTTCAGTAATGAACCTTTGGAATCGAGCATGAAAAAAATTCTTTAACCCCCCTCAGAATTTGGTGGTTTCCGTTTCAAGGTGCGTAGAATCCGAAAATGTAGGTAATAAAATAATTTCTGTCCTTCTGCTGTACTTCGCACTTTCCTTAGTTACCGTGAACCAAAGTCAATGAAATTTGTGTGTAGGTCCCATTTGGGGTCTAGTTGGTCCGCGAAGCTCGGCGTTACTGCCAGTCTTCTCTAAGGGATGAAAAATATGGGTTGACAATTTGAGAACGCCGTAGCTCGAACACCTTCAATTAGAAGGATATGGTTTTTTTTGCGTTTTTCTCGAACTAAATAATTTTTAGAGACCACCCAGAGCGTTGTACGTCCAGACGTTCGTTTGCACCGAAAAGCTTCGTTAACATTATCATGAATCAATCGGTATAACTCCAGCCCAGATATCACTGCTACGGAACACCTGATTATAATATTACGCATGGCTGTCTGAAATCGAGTTGGTTGTTTGTTCTGTGGTATTATTTAATTTGAAGAATGGTGGCTCTTTTGGATTTTGTGTATAGGTACTTTTGTAACTTGAACAAACGTTATGCTTCATGAATAACAACAAGTAATTAACTATTGAATTATTGAATCCCACGCATTTTTATGAAACTGTAATTCTCGGGCCGGGATCCAGTACTCCATTTAGGGCTTTCCTGGTGGGGTGGGGGGAAGCACGATGGTAGGTATTACAGAAAACAGTGATCTACGCAGAAGGGGCATCTATACAGGTAAACAATAAACCGTTGTACAATAATTTGCAGCGTTTTTATTACATTGTTGGATTCTACGTACCTTGAAACGGAAACCATTAGATTTGAGTATCAGGGGGGGTTAAAACATTTCATGCTCGATTCCATAGGTTCATTGTTGAATATAATAAACCAAAATCTACAGTATTTGACATTTACGAACGGTACAAAAGAATAATTTGTTCTTTTGTTGTTTCAAAATTGGATTCCCAGTATCGAAGTACCCTCTTTCATTGGCGATCAGCTGTTTCCTTCCTAGTCGCTCTGCCAAATTTCAAACTCGCTTCACCGTGTAATCTGAAGTGTGGACGAAATTGTTCGCGTATTCTGGAGGCGATCCGACCAACGTGAGGTTGGCCACTTGATTGGCTTGTTATGCCAACCCATCCGAGTTGCGGTTTTGAGGAGGCTGCTCTACCTCTAGCCCTCTTTGCTTCGTCGTGGATAGATCGAATTGAAGGAGGTTGCCTAAAATAACGTTTTCCCCGAAACAACTCTTGTATCAACGAGTCGGTTCCATTGATCTGGGCCTGTTCAAGTATACGTTCGCCCGTCTGCCTTGCATGTGTAGTTTCCAAACTCGAATGGTAAACATCTCTTTGAAGCCTTTCCGAGACCCTCCCTTCCGCATGCTTTCAGTATCTTTGTTCTTAGATTGACGATCATGCTTTGAATAGAAACTTCTCCTGAAACTCACGTTCTAATTGATTGATGAAACAGTATACAACAACTCGCATCGTTAGCTATCGTTTTATCAAGTGCCACGGAAAAATAATTTTAAATCTCTGGTTACGAGACTTGGTTTGAATTGTATACAATTTCATTCACACTGGAGTCGAAAAAGCCTGTCGGTGCAAACTTCGGGGCCTTACTGTGAACGAACGGCTGGACGTACGATGCTCCGGATGGTCTTAAAAAACTCGCAAGTTCAAGAACTATTTAAAACCGTAAAAATATTTACGTAAAAAAATGGTATAGGCGTTTTGAAAATTTCAACCCCTATTTTGAACCCCTTAGAGATGACTCACAGTAACGTCGAGCTTCGAGGACCAACTAGACGCCGAACGGAACCTATAACCCGAATTTTATCAATTTTTTTTCATGGTAACTAAGAAAAGTGGCCCGTACGGCGTACGGCGTACGGCGGACAGACAGAAATATTTTTATTGCAGTTTTGGATTCTACATACCTTGAAACGTAAACCATCAAATTTTGAGGGGGGGTAAGAATTTTTTTTTTCATGCTCGATTCCAATGGTTCATTATTGAAAATAATAAACCAAAAGTTTACGCTACAATCTAGAAGTATTTCTTGAGACGGAATCAGCATGGTGTACGCGTGGTCCAAACTTTAATTGAAATAATGATGACAAACAAAATTCGGTTTCATAGGTTCAGTCCGTATTTGATTCGTTTTCGGTCGCTGCAATAAAACCTCTTAGACCTCCTCACGTGCGCGGTTCACATTCGGTTCGGCGATTCGAACCAGTCAGTCTCCCACTTATTACCCTGGATAGAAGAGCAGTGATCGCAGTACTAGTCCTCTATAGATGAACAAAAAAACGAAGGAGGAATAACAGGATTCGTTGGGTGCACACTATTGTTACCAAACGACTGGAGTTTCCTGCATTTTACACAATTTTCCTGGAATTGAGGGAAAACGAGGAGAAATTCTTTAACTACTTCAAAATGTAAAGAATTTCTTCATCGTCTTATCCCATAGCACTGCTCTTTGTTGAACTAATGAAATTTGAAACTGACGTATTCAGGTTTAATTCGGAAGTATGAGTATGTTATGTACCTACCTGCTTTTAATACCATTGTTAAAATTTTAAGTAACATCGTTCATTTTAGCGAATTTTCAAAGAAATGGAGCTATTGCAATGGGTCCAAAATTTTCATAACACGAATTTTTTTGAAATGTTTTTTATAGGCAAATCTGTGTTCCAGAGCTTCCTGAATTCATCCTAACAAAAATTCCTCCTACAAATATAGGTACTATATTTGTTTATGTGTCACTACAGACGATTTCTGACCTGAGGTACATGATAAAAATTCCAAATTTCGCCAAAATGTTCGTATCTCAGATAGAAGGAAGATTTCGAAGATGAGCAATTTTCAAAATTCTAAGGATGTCAAATTTGAGTTTTTAGGGGTAAAAAAATCTGTAAAAACGGCTAAAATCACGGCAAGTTGTATGCAAGAAAGACAGAAATACACCATTTAAGTTGTTGTTCAAATAATAACCTGAAGTTGTGTGGGAGAAAAAGAATGGATCTAATTTGACGGTAAAAAAAATCTGTAAAAAATAGCTAAAATTACGAAGAAATGATATAATTTTTCGAAAAGTGGTATGGTTTCTCGCTATATCATCTTTTTACATTATTGCACGAATATTTCTTTTGAAAATTCGTTGTTATAGCCATGGTGAATGAGGGTAACTTTTATTTCCTATTTTTGTCTGGCTCGAGGATTGTTAGGTTGTGCAAGTAATGATAATATCAATATTATGGAAAATCATCGCACATACATTTTTGAAATCCACGCATTCTAAAGTACCTTACCTCTCTGATGAGTGGCTTCACGGAAAAGCACTCGACCGTTGAGATCTTATATTTCCATGGGCACGTATTTTCTTTTAATATGTATGATGTGGTTTTTATATGGTGCCAATTGAACTAATTTGTGCCAATTATATCCACTTCGATCGCACATTCACTCACTTCAAGTTGGTACCTTCCTACTTAGTATGAAACAAATTAACACCAAACAAGGTCTCGCGGCCAAGGCGAGGAGAAACCGAAACTGAACCTCGTAGTTATGAACGCGATAGTCAATGTGCGAAATTTCCCCTGGACCCGAGTTGCTGCCGTTTTGAAACCGCATGGAACCGATTCGTGTCGAGGGGGCGTTTCGGCGCTATGCGGCATCTATGAGGTTCTTGTACGGACCTGGTTCATCGGTTCAAACTTGTCAGGCGTCCTCCGAAAACGACCCTGAGTAATAATTGTGAACGAGCCTTTAGTTAGATGCACCTATTTGCTTCAAGCCCATTCTAATACTTTCACCTCACTTAATGTCACAATCGGTAGCAATAATTATGGAACCTTCAAATCCTGGTTGGCACTCCCTCGCCGTTAAAACGGCTATAAGCTCACCTTCTCACACTTCATTACTCCAAGAAACATCAGTTATTATTACCGTTAGTGTAGTTTGTTTCACACTGTCACACTTCTGCTAAAGTGCAGAGTTCCTCGCAAATAATTGTAGTGGCTGAGTAAAGTTTAGAGCTTATTACAACCGATACTTATTTATACAGATACCATGGTTTACCTACTTATTTATATAGATACCTTGGTTTACCTACTTATTTATACAGATACCTTGGCTTACCTACTTATTTATATAGATACCTTGGTTTACCTACTTATTTATATAGATACCTTGGTGGCCGACTTGGAGGCTGCGCTTGGGATGACGACTGGGGCTGTTCGTTCGAATCCTAGCGTCACATCTTCCACCTACTGGTTATGAATTTCAACACCTCAGAGATGATCAATCGCGTATTTTCTTTCCGGTCAATGTGTTGAGTCATCAAGAGAATACTCTAGAGAATACACCCCATACGGAGTACCTACTTGAAGATATAAAAGCTTTGTGAGGACTAGAAATTGATTGATATCCACCTTGTTGGTAACACACTCCTCAGCTGGTTAGTTCGGCAGTGGTCTTCCAGGCCTTCTTCCACCACAGAACTTCCCAGCGATTATCCCCCCAGAAATAGTGGCCTTCTCATCAAAGTCCGAGGTGAGTCATCAAGGCCTCGTGTGACGCCACAATCCGCTCCCAGTGACCCGCCCAAAAACTCTGTTAGAAAGTGCAGTCAACCCTTGGCACGCACTCGCTGAACAAGGGCGGCGCTGTTGAGTGAAAGTTTTTTCTTCTTCTATGAATCGCGGCGCGTAGTGGGACGTCCGCAGTTAAGTTGAATTGCAAACGAAGCTATGGAACCATAACGATAACAAGGTCAGTTTTTGTGCCGCAGTTCCGTTTATAGTAAAGTGACCCAGGAATTTTCATCCATGCTAGACATTTGATGATTCTATACACCGAACGAGGGCGCCAATGTTAAGTCGATATGGATAACCTCGCCTTGTGTTAATTTCTTACATGTTCATAGCCAAGCTATGGCCCCTGTTGTTTATAAACAAGAGTCAACGCATTGATACGTCTCTGTAAGCCAACTAGCCCTGGCAAATTATGCTTTTGCCTGTAAAAACATCGCGTAAAGCTGGAAATGATTTTAAACCACTTACGGCATCCGAAATAAGAGTTAGGTAATAGAGTTTGCGACGTTTCTGAGGTGAGCTAAACTTTTGGTAGCCAGAAAACCGTGGAACGTTGGCTTGTAACACTTCTAGTTTTTGGCTTGTAACAGGTAAACCGTGCACCTTACAGAAAATTTCACTCGTACCACAAATACAAAGAGCATTATAATTGTGCATCGGAAGGTTTCCTTTGGTTACACTTAGTTCAGAGGTTTGGTCGGAGTTGGCAGTCAAAAATAGGCTAATGTTTCCATTTTGGTTTATTATTCTGTGAATAATACACCTATGTATTCGCTCAGCAAAAAATTTTTATAACACCCCCTCAAAATTTTGGTTTATTATTCTGTGAATAATACACCTATGCATTCGCTCAGCAAAAAAATTTTATAACACTCCCTCAAAATTTTTTCTTTTCCGTTTCAAGGTGCGTAGATTCCAAAAATGCAATGTCCGTCCGCCGTATCACGTGTACCGGCTTCATTTTCGATCTAAAAAAGTCGTTCTTTCGCACACATGCTCCATTTGGGCCCTAGTTGTGTCCCGAAACTTTTCAGCCCGATCGGAATATATCCAGGGGTGTTATGAGTGGAAATGTGTATAAAAATAGGTACTTTTGTATTTTAGTAACATGTTAGTAAAATGAGCTTTTATGGTATCGTTTTCCATGTTTTTGGGGACGAGAAGACCGAATATGAAGTCGATTTTGACCAAGGAGTGGAAAATTGAGGTTGTACCAGATCTTCAGTTCCCAAAATTGATTTTTTGAGTCAAAAACCTGCGAAATCGTCTGAAATCACCATCGATTTGTATAATAACACTAGAAAAAGTGTCAGCACGTGGATCAAGACGATTAAATGGTACAATCAATGATCAAAGGTAATTTGAAAAGAAAAAAAAGGAGCGTACCTAATTCAAGTTTTGGGGGCCAAAATTTGTGGAAACCACCAGAAATAGCTAGTTCAACATGAAAGAAACAATAAATAAACATTTCTGTAGACCAATAAAATAATAGAATAATAAACCCATGTGACAAGGACTTTGCAGCGTTTTTAGCGAATTTTCGAAGAAAAGGAAGCTATTGTTCTCGGTCCAAAATTTTTAAAACTCGAATTTCCGAAAGATTTTTATACCAAAATCCGTTTCAGACCATCCTGAATTCACTGCCAAAAGACACCAAAAATTATATATATATATATATATATATATATATATATATATTTATATATGTATGTGTCATTCCAGACGATAACTCTCGAAAGAATTGAGATAAAAAGTTCAAATTTGCACGAAAAATCTGTCTTGGCAATCGACAGGCTAAGTTCGAAGATGGGCAGAATCGGGTCACTCTAAGGGGGAGTTTTAGGGGGGGGGGGGGGGGAAATTACCCATCAATTCCCAAAATGAAACAGTCTGACAAGTGACACCTCATTTTAAAGGTTTTTGTACGCTGAACACGATGGTGAAATCAGAATTGCGATATCTCATTCCATTCTCAAACTGGATCACTTTGAAGATGAAGGAACGTGGTTATTTCTTGAGACGTTCTTCCTGGTTCGTCTGCTCTAATCTGATAACGGAATGGGATATCGCAATTCTGACTTCACCATCGTGTTCAGCGTTGGAAAATCTACAAACCGAGGTGTTACTCGGCAAAAAATGGAACAAAAAATTTGTTACGTATCCAATACTTCCTCTTCTGGTATTCAAAACATTTTTGATTTCCCCCTCCCCCACCTTCCACCCAAAATTTTACTTTGCGTAAAACTACTCCTGTTTTAATTTTGTATGGTATCAAGTTGGGAAAACATTGGCCGAAAATTAATGTTCAGAAAATTTTAGGCGGAGGAGGAAGATGCCGAAAACTTCGAAAATTCGCTCTTATAGCCATGCTGCATGACTGTGGTTTTTTCTTTTACGTTCCAAGGGGCGTAGGCTCAGAAAATGCAATGTCCTTCCGCCGTATCATGCATACCGGCTTCATTTTCGGTCTAAAAGAGTCGTTCTTTCTCACACAGGCTCCATTTGGGCCCTAGTTGTGTCCTGAAACCTTTCAGCCCGATCGGAATGTATCGAAGGGGGAATAGATCGAAGTGAAAAATGTGTATAAAATAGGTATTTTTTGGGTTTTTTGAGTTTTAGTAACATGAGATTTTGAGGTAGGTAGGTAGGTATCGTTTTTTTTTTTGGGCGAGAAGACCTAATATGAAGTCGATTTTGAGCAGAGTGGAAAATTGAGGTTCTTACGAAGGTTCAGCTTCCAAAATTCATTTTTTTTATTAGTCAAAAACTTCGGAAAACTGTCTGAAATGACCATCAATTTGTATAATAACACTAGAAGAAGTGTCTACAGGTGAATCAAGACAATTAAATGGCACTATAAATGATCAAAGATAATTTAAAAAAAAGAGCGTGATTTGTGTATTTGGGGGCCAAAGTAGGTGGAAACCATCACAAATAGCTAGGTATTTAAATTATTGCACATCATGAAAGAAACATCAAATGAACAGCAACATTTCTGTAGGTATGTCCAGTAAAATAATAAACCCATGTGACCTTGGACTTTGCAGTGTTTTGCTGATGTGTTGGGTTCTCATACGCCTTTAACTAAAAAAACCACAGTCATGCAGCATGGCTATAAGAGCGAATTTTCGAAGTTTTCGGCATCTTCCTCCTCCGCCTAAAATTTTCTGAAAATTAATTTTCGACCAATGTTTTCCCAACTTTCCATACAAAATACAATCAAATTCAATTTCAATACAAAATTAAAGCAGGAGTAGTTTTACGCAAAGTAAAATTTTGGGTGGAAGGAGGGGGAGGGGGAAATCAAAAATGTTTTGAATACCAGAAGAGTAGGTACCTATTGGATACGTAACAAATTTTTTGTTCCATTTTTTGCCGAGTAACACTTCGGTTTGTAGATTTTCCAACGCTGAACACGATGGTGAAGTCAGAATTGCGATATCCCATTCCGTTCTCAGATTAGAGCAGACGAACCAGGAAGAACATCTCAAGAAATAACCACGTTCCTTCATCTTCAAAGTGCTCCAGTTTGAGAATGGAATGAGATATCGCAATTCTGATTTCACCATCGTGTTCAGCGTACAAAAACCTTTAAAATGAGATGTCACTTGTCAGACTTTTTCATTTTGGGAATTTATGGGTAATTCCCCCCCCCCCCCCCCAAAACTCCCCAAAACTCCCCCTTAGAGTGACCCGATTCTGCCCATCTTCGAACTTAGCCTGTCGATTGCCAAGACAGATTTTTCGTGCAAATTTGAACTTTTTATCTCAATTCTTTCGAGAGTTATCGTCTGGAATGACACATACATATATATATATATATATATATATATATATATATATAATTTTTGGTGTCTTTCGGCAGTGAATTCAGGATGGTCTGAAACGGATTTTGGTATAAAAATCTTTCGGAAATTCGAGTTTTAAAAATTTTGGACCGAGAACAATAGCTTCCTTTTCTTCGAA